>VWZK01001078.1:32113-86821 GCA_013396935.1 Baryphthengus martii
CGACACCGCCTCCCTCAGCCCCGGTGGTGCCGGGGGTCGGTGGCCTCGAGTGAGCGGTAGAAAGCAGCCTTCCCCCGCCCGCAGAGCCGCCGCCTGGAGAGAGCGGATCGCCCGAGGTGCCGGTGGCGGCCTAACGGCTGCTGCCGCTCTCCGTTACCTGAGCTCCGCACGTAGCGGGTCCTGGTTTACTCCGCTATGTCTTGGCTGGGGGAAAGGTTTTGTCGGTTTGTATTTATTCTCTGTGCTCGTGATCTATAAATAACGATATAAACGTATGTGGATCGTATAGAAGTGAGTGAGCATTTAACTCAAAGGTTTTTCTCTGAAGGAGGCCTCAGACAAGGCATTTTTTCCTGGTTTATGAGAAGCTGATTTGTTTTATCAGGTGTTGATCTCCTAAGGGAGCTGACTGGCTGGGAAAGCAGGGCCATCGTGGTGTCAAAGGGCACATTGCTTGGAGGGAGAACTGCATCTCCAAGAGAAAACTTGTTTCTAGGTGAATTCCGTGGAAGGCAGCATCGATCTGATGCTGTTCAACCTCCTTGTCAGGGGATGTAAGAACAAAGGCAGCTCTTTCAGTTTTTTAAACAAAGCTGACACACCCTGATACCACCCTTCCCAAGACCTGTGGAGACCACTGACTGATGCAAAACATTTGTGATAAATATTCAGCCAATCCTAGAAAGTACTTTTGATATTCTTGCAAGTTGGGCTCATTCAAGTGCTTTCTAACAGTGCTCAGGCAAGATGTGAAAGGTGCCAGCTCTATCTGTGCAGTCAGTTTGTATCCTGAAGAGGAGTTGTGCTAGAAAAGAGCCTCTTGTTAAAGGAGCAGGAAGGAGTATGCTTTTATTTGTCACTGTTGAGGCTAGAACTGGAGTATGACACACGGTTTTGATGGTTTTATTAGGGGAAGGGCCAACACACCAAAAACTCTGCAGTGAAGATGTTTGAGAGTCGCTCACGTTTGAGTTTATTTTTATGTTTAGTTTATTTTGTCCAAACCAAATGAAAATGATTAAGCTGGTAATTCCTGAATATATAGCTCTGGTCAGAGGAAAGCACAAGTATTTTTTTTTTAAATAGCTTTTACAGCTCGTTCAGGAAGACTCCTGGAGAATTGATGGTTGAAAGCTAAAGCTATGAGAAATAAAAGTACACTTTAAAAAAATGAGGATGACACGATGAGAATGCTCTCAATGTTCAGAGGCAACTAAAAGTAAGATATATTTTAATTATTCTGAGCTACTGGGTTAATATATCTTTTGCAAGCTTCGCAGGGAAGGATGATGTGTGGACAGGAGAGATCTTTGGCGGTGGAGACTCACTGTTCTCCGCTGGTTTTGTATCCCAGCTGCCACCCAAAAAAGGCCACCTCGGCAGTGATATATGGCTGCTGGGTTTGGAACCATCTGCCTGGGATGTGGTGACCATCTGAAGTCATTTGGGCTGCTCTTGGTGGGGGGAGGCAGCTGTGAAACCCAATGGCCTGGCACGGGTGGAAAACAGGAACAGATTACTGTTCCTTAGGACTTTATATTTTACAGCTCTTGGAAACTGATAAGAACTGTTGTGAAGAATTATTTTTTTTTTTCTGGTAGTTGATAATTTATAGCAAATGCAACATATTGGGAAGACCTGTTTCGAAGAGTTATTTTTTCTGGTAGTTGATAATTTACAGCGAAGGCAACATTTTGGTCGTTGATCTTAATTAAATCTGCCCTGAAAAACGTGAAAACTAAAAATCTGACCTCTGTCCTTTTTGCCAGTCAAAACGGACAATGGGAAGGGGCAGAGAGATGACCCAATCTCAGGTAGATCCTGATGATGTAACTGTTGTGGTGGTTTTTCCTTCAGTCTGTTGTCTTTATTCTCCCAACGAATAAACATCCAGGCAGGGCTAAAGGATTAAAGTCAGCAAAAGGCCAGCTACTAGTGTTGATGCTTAGAGCCTGAAGGTAGAAGCTGCAGGAATTTGCATATTTTTGAAAACATTTAGAAGCTGTCAGAGCTTTGGTCTCCCTTCCATTTTCTCTGTATAGCTACGTTGGGTAGTTCTACTTATGTGGGCAGAAATCTTGTTGTAGATGAGGTTATGCTGGTAGGTATTAGTCATGTTCCAGTGACAAAAGAACCTCTTTGCTGATAGAACCGTGCCACCCAGTGGAAACGCAGCAGAGCCCGTTGAGTCTCCAGAGCTTTTTTTTTTGTGTGTTTGAAAGATGATCTTGGAGACAGGAACTAAATCTGGCACGTCAAGTGTTGGAAAAATGTCATACCGCTCAGGGAAAAAAAAAAAAAAAATACAATGCTTCGTTTTTGGATAGCTTTAGTAAAAGGAAGAAAAAAGTGCTCTGGAGATACCTTTCTAATGAGGCTTTCTAAGGATTGGAGATGGATAAAAGCCAGAGAAGGCTGACCCTGCCCAGAGAGGTTGTGGAATCTCCTTCTCTGGAGACATTGAAAACCTACCTGGATGTGTTCCTATGCGACCTACTGTAGGTGATCCTGCTCTGGCAGGGAGGTTGGACTAGATGATCTCTAGAGGTCCCTTCCAACCCCTACCATTCAGTGAGAGGGAAAACTCCTACTGCATCCACCAGTTTCAACTGGGCTGGATGCGATCAGAGAGGATTTAGAGCTTAAAACCCACTGTGGAGCTGTTCAGTGGGATGGATTTAATACGTCACACGTGGCACCACGCTTCCAGAAACAGAGTTTGCAGAGACCTCTTTGGAAACTCCCCAGTCGGTCTTGAACGCTGTCGGTAGAAGCAGCTTGGTGGCACCAGGTCGGAGGAACGCTTCCCAACCTTTCTCCAGCCTGCTGCACCTTGTCTCACCTGCCTGGCACTTAATTTGGGGGAGCAGCTTCTGGGTGTCCAGTAAGACTTGGCCTGTGGCCTGAAGATCTGGCTGCGTGTGGCGCGCTGGAAATCCTTCCTGCCCTCTCCTTGCTCTTCAGGATGAAGGATGAGAAAGACGGATCCGCTCCCGGATGCCTTTCTCGGCGTTGTCGCTCAGCTCCCTCTTTCCTTCGCTTCGC
This sequence comes from Baryphthengus martii, assembly GCA_013396935.1. Classification (NCBI taxonomy): domain Eukaryota; kingdom Metazoa; phylum Chordata; class Aves; order Coraciiformes; family Momotidae; genus Baryphthengus; species Baryphthengus martii. The sequence goes on from VWZK01001078.1 coordinate 35,159, forward strand.
GTTTCGCGCTTCTGGCCGCACACGGCACCGAGAACCCCTGCCCTGAGCAGCTGCTCCGGAGCTGGCAGGCTCTGCAGAAATGGGGGATGTTTCCAGGGGAGTCGGCCTTCCGAAAACAAAGGAAATCTTATTCTTCCAGCCCAGTGGCTTCAGTTTGAACGCTGCCAGCTTGGGAGTCTTTCTGCTCCCTGCTGAATGACTTCAGCTCCTCAACCTTCCTTCTTCCCCTCACTCTTGCTTCCTCTCAACTCCAGGAAAGAATAATTAGAAGCAGAGTTTGAATGTGGGAAGAGGGACGTCTATTCCACAAATCAGCTTCTCCCCGCTCGTATCGGTGCGGTGCTCTTCTAGGAAAGCTTCAAGAGAATCCATCTGTTAACTCCACTGACTCTAAAAATCTAGTTAAGATGCCATTCAGTGCATTTATTTATTTATTTATTTATTTAAATTAAAAATCTTGAGCCCACGCATGACGAGTGGGGACTCGAAAATGGAGTTACTTGGAGGTCTTTTGTCTGACAGTGTCTCCGAGTCTCATTTGTGAGCACGTGAACGCCTCGGGCGATAATCTGACAAATATAATTGATATTTCTACAAGGTTTTGATTGAAATTCTTGATAGTGGTGTTGCACCACTTGACTGCAATGTAGCTGCAAGTCTAAATTGGTTGATGCATCGTCTGAATGTGTCTGAGGGTAATTTCAGTTCTTTTTTTATTAAATGAAGGTGGCAGTGCCCAGATTAAATGTGTGTTTAAAACCTGTCCCTGAAGTAGGCCATCCTGTCTGCAAGAGGATCCTTGACATCCTTGGCATCGACTCAGTTATTCCAAATGTTGCCAACAAATGTTGCTCTCGTCTGCTTGCCAAAGGGGAAAAAAAAAAAAAAGCCACTAAATCTCATTTTAAGTGTTGCTTAACTACGCTTTTTTTTTTTCCCCTAGGCCATGCAGCAGAATTCTTTAATTTTCATGGCACAGAAATATTTTGAAAGTATCTGCTGACAAATATTGGAGATATTTATTGATATTTTGTAAGCAGGCCTGTTTCAGCTCTATTCATCCACGGCTTTGATTCGAATTTACTCGTCTCGGTCACTTTTGTGAGAGATTGTGGGATTTTCTTCTGGGTTCATCCCTGGGTCTGGTTCCCCTCTTCCTTCTTATCCCTTGCAGCATATGTTCTAATTTCTTCTGGGGGCTTTTTTCAAGCTCTTGTGGAGCTGTTTTTCAGTTGGTCTTACCCCATCTCTCCATCTGCTTAAAGAAAGGATGATTCTTTTGGTCTGCTTTGGTGTTGCTTTTTGCTAACCTGGTTTTTCTTTGTTTGCTTTGGGGTTTTCTTTGTTTGTTTTCTTATGAATCCTTTTTATACGTTCACTTGTGTGAAAAGTTATTTTTGTACTTGTCTCTATATGAGCAATTGACTTCCTATATTTTGTGGGTTATATTTAATAGCTTCTGGGTCTGTATATGCCACTAAAAAGCACGTATCAACTTCTGATAGAATCGTAGAATTCTCGTTATTATTGAGCATGGGTCATTGTGAAAACCTAAGGAACTCTTTTAACGTAAGAAGTAACTGGTGAAGAGAAGCTTTTTCTGGTGGCTGTGTCTCAACCAGCTGAGCTGTTCATAACAGGAGCAGAAACCATTTTCCTATCCTGATGTCATTCAGTTGGTTTCTCCACTTTAAACAAATAGTCATTAATCTGAAGGATGTACAGGTAGATACAAAAAATTTAGATTCCTTGAAGGAACTGCTGCTGTTACAAGGTAGTGTTGGAGCTCCAACAGACCTTTGGATTCAGGCAGTTAGGCCCTGATTTCTACCAGGGCGTTAACTTTGTGGGTAGATAATTCTTTAAAAAGTTATTTAAATTATTAAGTATTTTTTCAAAGGTTGATTGAAATTGTTAGGTGTAATTTGAAGTTTGCTGTGTTTGCACAGGAGTCTGGATACCTTGGTGTGGTCGTAAGTAACTTGGGAGCTGAGATGAGTAGTGTCTTGTTGCTACGAAGACATCCAGGAGAGTAAGGATTAGGTAATAAAATGGCAGCTAGAATTCAGTGTTGATAAATCTGATGTAATTCAGAGTAGATAAATGTAGAGCGGTGCCCATAATTTCATACATAAAATGATGGGCTGACCCTTAACACTGAGGATGAAATACTGCCACAAAAGTGTGAGTGCCACAGCGATCAAAAAGCAGATGAAACATTAAGAAGTATTAGGAAGGAAATCGAAGACAAACCAGAACATAATTATGAAAGTGTATAAATCAGCGGTTATCCCACATCTTGAATTCTCTGCGGTTCTTTCTTGTCGCTCCTCTCCAAAGATACAAAAGAACTGGGAAAGCCTCAGAGAGAGCCAGTGAGAATAATCAAAGGTATGGAACAGCTGCTGCCCAAGGGTCAAAGAAATCGGCTCCAGCTCAGCCTGCAAAAGGAACGGCTCAAAGAACCTGGTAAAAATCTGTAGAATAGCGATCAGCATGGGCAGGGTGGATAAGAATAGACTTACTGATTTCCTCAGCTGCAAGGGCGAAGGAACAACAACTGAAACTAATAAGATCCAGGTTTAGAGTGAAAAAGAAGGTGCCTTTTTGTGTGAAAAATCGAAGCCCTGTGGAGTTCCCTGCCGGTGGATGTTGTAGGTACAGGCGGGGAAACGAGATGTGGTCGTGCAAAAGCAATTATTTGAGGGTTGTTACTCCGTAGAAATTGCCTACAGCTTAGCGAGTCTCTGAGCTTGGAATCACTGGAGTATCAGGGTGAGTGTCATCCCAGTTCTTGTCCTTCCCTCCTCTCATTCTTGCAGATGAAATGGGATGCTGAGGAAAATGGCCCCTTGTTCTCATCCAGCGCTGTCCTAAGATTAGGGAATTGTGTAGATGGTGATAAACTTACAGGGCAGAGAAGACTAGTTCGTGTGTGCATTCTTTACATTAGGTAATTTGTAGTCTAATGGAGCTTCTAAAGCTCTTTGTCGTAGGTTGTCTGTACAAACCTCCACCCCTGGGATCAGCCTCTGTGTTAAAAATCAGCTCTTCACCGTCAGCGAGTTAAAACAAGGGTTGTTTTTCACGGCGGTCAACTTGGCAGTAGTATTTGTACTCTTGACTTATATTTTACTTTTTTCTTCCTCTTAAGTTCCTCTCTCTTTCCTACAGTCTCCTTTAGAACCTTCTGCCTGCATCGAGGCACGCCCACCTGTTTCCCCTCCATCTTTTTTAACGGCTCTTCGCCTCTAGTCCCTATTTGTTGTCAGTTAGTCCAACTGAATGTAACTCCAGCTGCCCTTTTGTCTGGCTAATAAAGATCGACAAACCCAGTCAACACTCATTGTGGTGAAGCTCTGGAAAGCTCCAAGTGCAGCAGTTGCCTTCATGAAACGAACACGTGACTCAATTCCTGTTTTCAGTGCTTCTTGTGAACGTTGAGGGGTTAGAAGTTAAATACACGGTAATGACACCTTTGCCGTGTTGATGTTGAGTTGAGGCCGGCTGGAGTAAATATGAGCACCCACTCCTTATAGTAGGGGCTGAAATAATTAGATTTAATCATATTTTGGTTTAAGTGCATTAATTTTACCTGCAGGCAACCTGCTTTCGCTTTGCTGAGTCCCGGTGTAGAAAAGACCTCAGCTATTTCGCTGACATTGCTGTCTGGGTAGCCTGCCTGCTTGTTTAAGACTTTAAATTGTATTTATTTTCTTCTTCGTGTAAAGTGACCCATTTGCATTATGTGTTGGTCCTGTCTGAGGTGAGACAGGGAAAGGCTGAAGACTTTGCTTTTCACGAGAACTTCTATCAAGAGGAATATATTTGGGTGGCACATTTGTGTGGGCCAGAGACGTTAAGACAAAGCCACCGCTACGAGGCGTTGCCAGTTCAACACTTACCGTGGTGCGAGCGAGACAAGGGTAGAGTTTGTCTCATGAACTCTTGCTTGTAATCCTTTTTTATTATTTTCAACAAATTTCACTTTATCTTACCTTACTTTTCAGCAAAATGTCTGGAACTGATGATTTTTCGGTAAGTAACAGTTTTTCTTTCCTGAAGATCAGCCAGTTGTGTTAACTCCGGTCTAAAAGTTGACAGATTTTTCTCAAGGGCTTCCAGTTGAGAAGCGATTTCCTCCGTATGGCACTTGCGGTGTTTTCCTTTTGGGTAGACGTAGAAATCTGTGGACTAAAGAGAGGAAGCTGCCGGGTGCGTTGTGGGTTCTCTTCTGCTGTGATGGTAACAAAGGAGTTGTGCTTTAACGATACCGGAGTAGCTATACTGGAAATCTACGGAAGTATTTTTCCTTCTGGATTTGCGATGAAAACGCTTTATTGCTACGCGTGGTAGGTCGCCTTTTATCTCCAGATTTCTACCAGTGGCCTGTCAGAAGGTCTTTCCTGCCTTAGTGTTAGAAGCTGCACAAAAGTGAATGTAACCATCTCCGTGCGGCAGCAAAGAGCATTTTTCTCCTCCGGTTTTGGCAACTGGAAGCCGTTAACGCGTAGCTGGGGGAATGTCTGCAACTGACCGAAGCCCGGGAGGCGTTTTCCCTTCTCACCTGACCCTTTATCTTTTAGTTGGCAGATGCTTTACCAGATCAGTCTCCTGCTAAAACCTCCAAAGTGAGCAGTACAAAACCTGGCCAGCAGCCCGGTCAGCCACCGCAGGCTTGGCCGGCTTCGAATCCTTGGAACAACCCGAGCGCTCCCCCTACGGCGCCGACCGGACTGCCGCCCAACACGTCCGCTTCCAGCGTGCCATTCGGACCTCCGCCAACAGGAATGTATCCTTCAATGCCCCCCGGACCGCCTGCTCCATTTCCTCCTCCTCCTACCGGACCCTCTTGCCCTCCTCCTGGTGGGCCATATCCACCCCCGACTGTGCCAGGTCCCGTCCCACCGGGGCAATATCCGCCACCAAATATGCCCTTTCCAGAGCTTCCAAGACCTTACGGTGGTCCAACAGAGCCAGCTGCACCTCCTGCTCCTGTTGGGCCATGGGGATCCATGCCCTCTGGAGCATGGGGACCAACAATGGGAGGGCAGTATCCTGCACCCAGCATGCCATATCCACCCCCAGGGCCATATTCCGCTCCTACCCAGACTCCGGGGGCTGCGCCAACAGTACCGTGGGGTACGGTTCCACCCGGAACGTGGGGACCTTCACCGCCAGGTCCATTTCCTCCACCCACGGGATCATATCCGGCTCCAGGACTATATCCTACGCCCCCTAATCCTTTTCAAGTGCCATCTGGTCCTGCTGGTGCTCCATCAATGCCTGGTGGTCCCCATGTGAGTATTTTGATTTTTTTTTTTTGGTCTGGAATTACTCTAAAATGTTACACTTTTAAGTGTGGAAATTCAGTAGTGTAAGACCTAGTAAGGCAGGTAAGGAATTTCAGCACATCTGTCCTATTTCTGCCATTAGTGGAATAATAGACAACTTCTAAAGTGCTTAATTAACACTAATTAAATACATTAGGGCAGTGAATTGATATCGAGCTGGACTGTCTTAAGCCTCCCGTTGCAGTGCTCTTCCACTACTTGGAAAACCTTCTCCAAAAAAGCAAAACAAAAAACCTGTACGAATTTCTGAAAAGGAAAATATTCTAGTCTCTAGTCTAGAGGGATTCCTTCTAGGGCACCGAGGGAGGGAACAACAAATTATAAGGCTGAGTTTGGTTTTTAATTAAGGATTTTGCCTAACTGTGCATGAAATGCTCAGAGAAAAGCCTACACTGACTGTGAATTATTCTCTCTTGCAGCCTTACCGTTGAATACGTTCTGTGCAACAAAATACTGTAGCTTTCCACCTTCATCCACTACTTACAGAGATTTTTACAGTTTTTGTTTCAGTAATGTTTGGGGCGATGGAGAAGACTTGCCTCTTTTATGTGCATTTGAGGTATGAAGGAGCAGTTTGCAGAAATTCACCTTGCTGGCGTCATTGTTTGGTTTACGAAAATGAATTACGAAGAGCAGAAAGAAAACTTAACATCCGTGGGTCTTCTGCTGGCAAGTATTCCTTGGAAAAACGGGAGTTGCCGAGAAAGGATTGTAAAGAATCGGGCCCAAGGACTTCAAAGAAAAATTAATTCTTAAATTTCCACGAATGCTTTAGGTCTTGTTACCAGACTCGTGCTGGTCACCGAATGGCTGGATAGTCGTATTTTGTCTATTTTCAGGTTATTCTAAAATGCCAATAAAAAAAAAAAACCAAGCGGTGTTTCACGGTTTGTTTTTTTTTTTTTTTTCTTTTTTTGGTCAAGAAATCTAATTTTTGAACATGCTACAGTAATTCCAACTGAAGAGACAGAGCATGTGAACTTGAAGGTTTTTCTCAGCGTTTTGTACATACTCAAAACCGGGACGACGGAAAAGAGAAGAGGCGCGTTCGAAAGCCTTCGCAAACGGGCAAATTGGATGTGCAAACGATAAAAAAAAAACAAAAAACAAACAAAAACCCGGATGTGCAGTTTGACTTTGAATCAACAAATGTGAGTTTTGTGCATGCAAATGAGGGCATCGTTTTGCCAGTTCTCAGTCTGTGGTGGTTGGAAGTTCGGCTTGGTCGATGTAACGAGAAAGCGATTCCCACTTAGGTAAGGTACTTCCCTCTTTCTCACCTGCCTTCTAGTCCTTTGAAAATTCGACTTTGCTGCCGGCTTGCGGAAAAACTCGGCAGGCTTTTAAAAATTTTTTTTCCAGAGTCCCTAGAAACTGAACTTGAGCTTAAAAGATCAAAAAAACCCCTCCTGACCTGACAATTCCCTTCCCGGCGGTTTAGTTGGATCCGCTACAAAGCTCCTTCTCGCCGCGGCTAAGAACGAGGAGGTCTCGTGGGGGGCTCTGCTGGATGTTGTAGCGAGGAGAAGTCCTCTGTTCTCAGCCTGGTGTCTGCATTACCTCACTGAGGAAGTGTCATTTGGGGAGGAATTGAATGTTTGGAAGCCTGTGCACTGCTGTGTAGCTCTCCCTCCCGACGGGGCACGGCGCTACGGTTTCGTATTCTTGCCGTGCGCGCGAGGGGTTCGCTGCGAGGCTAGTCTGACGTCACCGAGACGCGCGGCCGCGTGCCGGCGGGGAGCCGTGGCCCTCTTGGTGGTACTTCCTAGCTGAGGCTTCCACCACCGACGGTTTCTTTCATCTCCAGCTGGAGATATCCCCATTTAGCCTCTCTGAGTAGAATTAGGAAGAAATTTTGCTTCACACGGTAGCTCGTTAGGGAGTCTTTGTATCAGGGAACTGTGAAAGCGAATGAATTCTCTTCCAGCACCTCATCGTGGCTTCCTGAGTGAGTGGGATGGACTTCAAAACAAATGGGGTGACCTGGTGGCCACGCTTGGTACTGGTCTTAGGCTTTCGGGCAAAGTCCTGCAATGTTTTTGCAGAAGGAAGCAGCCAGCTTAGCTGTGCCCATTCGAATTTAACGGTCAGAAAGCTAATAGCAAAAGTGTGGGGGTTTGTTGGTTGTGTTTTTTGTTTCAGGAAGGTGACTGGAGCTGGACAAAAACACTTAACGTTTCAGCTTAGACCCCAGCACCTCTAATCCTAGGAACAGGAACCAGAAGTGCGAGTCTCCGCTAACCCGAAACAAGCCCCAGTTGCCCCCCAAACAGACCAATTAACACGAGAGAACGTTTGACTGCGTTTGCTCAAAGTGCTTTTTTGGGGTTTTTTTTTTTGATACCTGCGGCCTTAGATGGTAAATCAACGTCATGAAAACCCACTTCCTCCAAAGGAACGGATCACGCAGCAGCAGCAGCGCTCCGGTTTGGAATTGCACTGGCCGTACGTCTTTGCAGGGACCGGGAAGAGGTAGGAAAAGGATAAAGTGAAGGTAGCGAGTCGTGATTTTTTTTTGTTGGAAAGGGGATTTGTAAAAGTAACTAGACTTCTAGGCTCTTCCTGAAATAGGCAGGATTTATTACTGGAACATTTAGGCTAAAATTCAGTATATATGGGATGTTTTTCAATGTATATTCGTATCTCTTGAGGTCATGAAAACTGTTTCATAACCCCTTTGTTTTTGTGAGCAAAGTTCTTTGCATAGCAGTGGAAAAAAAAGGGTATTTACCTGTTAATCTATTGTGTAAAAACTCCAGTTGTCACTATATACCGTGTAGTAACTTTATCACATGTTAATGTCAAGTGTGAGCAACTTCTGGCCTGAAGCTTTTGCAATGGAATTTGTACATTTCTATGCAGCATTTGAGTTAAATTGCTGAGAAGTTCGTTTTGACTTGTGCTTCGAGATCGACATAACTGCATTTGTTTACAATATGAAATATAAGCAATCACATCTTTAAAGTATAGATTATCACCTGCTGCTGTATTTTCTTTAGATGAAACAAAACTATTGCTGTATGATAGTGAGAAGCTATAAATACAGGATTTGATATTTTTTTGAAAATGCTGTCACTTTTGTATAAGATTAGACATTAAACGTATTTTCAAGACTGTCGTGTTCGCCGTTCTTCACTTACTGCTTTTGACATGCCTGTGTAGACTTCTTGCCTTGAATGAATCGTTTAAAAATAGGACCTCCTTGATTTGCAAAGACTGAATATAAAATCAGAATGACTTGACTCCTGTGAGTGTTTTTCCTCTTCCTTTTTGTCAGTTTTTTTTCGCAGCCCGTGCATAAAGGCGTACGAAACGCGGATGCGACCGTCGCTGTGGCGTAGGGTGGCAGCCCCAGGGCTTGCCTTCTTAATTAAGGAAAAAAATAGCTGACCTTGCTTATTCTAGAGGAGGAGTGGGAGGTTTTTTTCACCTGTGAAGAGCGGTGTGGATTTTTTTTCCTGGCTCTGAACAATTCCTCTACTAGCCTGACGCGTGTGGATGTGGTAAGTGACCCGCAAACCCATGTTTTTATAAGCTGACCGGGAATTGGGTTGGTTAGGGCGGGTAACAGTGTTTGAGAAACTCCAGGGCTTGGCAGGCGGTGTCGAACTGCAACATTTGGGCATCACTCATCACCACATTTACATTCTTCCCAGGATGGATTGCGCTGTGCTGGCCAGTGCTGCTGCCTTTGCCCACAGCTTGACCCTTTCAGGAAGGTAAAAACGGCGGCAGGGAGCAGTAAAGAGGGGAAACAATAATATTTATCCACTTGAAGGCTTAGAAAACGAGCTTTTCTTAGACCACGCACCAAATGTAATCCTTACAATAGAACAAAACACTGCCCAGTGCCTATCTCACAGTGCTCAGCTGGGGGATTGCCCACTCCTCTGGATCGCTCCGATGAATTGTCTCTTGCACTGGGAGGGGATGAAGACAGGGGTTTACTGATCCACTGGCGTTAATGGCTGACTGCCCTGCAGGCCCTAAAAATTTTAGCCAGTTTTTAAGGGGGGAGCGGGATACTTGCGCAGGCATCGATTCCCTGACCGGCCCGTTGAAGACAAACAGCCTCCGCGCTGGCCAAAGGCTGCGCTCTCCAGAGGTGGGTTGTCCTTGGCATCTGTATGTGAAGAACCTTTAGGCTTCTAAGGAAGGACAAAGCTTTTCCTACATATTTTTCTTAATAGTGGTTTTCCTCTTCTGGAGCTAAAGGATGAAATTCTAATTATTAGACTGCACTTCTACATCCTTCAAACAGCTCTTACCAGACACGTAGCAGAGTAGTAGTAAAATGTCATCTGGCAAATCAAGAAACCAAAGTTTCAGCTTTAAGCTTCAACCGCCTCGTAGGTGCTGCGAGATTCCCTGTCAGTGCTTCACACGGTGTCCTGTGCTCACCTCTTTAGAACAATCTCAGGTGGACTTGGGTCTGGATGTTCTCCAGGGGTGGGTGTAGGTGTCTGTGACAGTGGGAGGGGTGAGCTCCACACCTACTCTGTGGGCTCCACCTGGAGTCACCTGTTCCTGAGTGGAGGCACCGGGGTTGCGGTTCTCGAGGTCATGGTCTGAAGAAGGACGGCGGCTGCAGAGACACGATGTTCACCGAGCTCCTCTTTCCAAATACACTGGAATAGTGGGAGGATCAACTACAAGTTTTCCTCTGTGGAATTTGAGTTAACTTGTAAAAAGGGGCGTGTGCACACACCCATGTAGCTGATAACAGCGAGGGAAAAGTTGCTCTTTTTTCTTGGGTTGTTCTTGCCTGTGGAATCTCTCAGGAATGTGGGAAATCCCACGTTAAAAGCTCTGTGCACTGAGGCACACGCTGTCGAAAGGCGGTAAAGTTGACTCATTTGATGACAGTGAAGACAGCAGAACAGGGACTTTGTCTCCCTGGTGCAGTTATGGTACAAGTTACACCTAGGTAGTAAAAAGGGATAGTCCAGGTAACAGCACAAGCCCTTCAGTTCTATAGTGTCGCTTTCCAAAGGGTGCCCTCCCTGGTTCATGAGAGAGAAAACAGCAGTACCCGTGTTCCTGTCCTTCCAGCTCTCTCACGACCCTCAGCAGGGAAGGGCAGTGAGGAGAAGTCACCTGGCACAACTTTGGGGTTCATTTCACATCCTAGTCCTGTTCCCTGCACATCATCCTACCTGCTCTTACAGATTGATGTGATTAGGGGAGGGAATTCTCTTTTGGCATCAAGTGGTGCCATCCAGCACAGAGTTTGTTTTCCTTGGTAGTAATGCTGGCTTAATAGCTCCCTGTCTCTTTCCCCTCTGCCACCACACCGGTGATCTTCAAACCAGCTAAATTCTCTGATGTAACCCCCACGTACATCTCGCAGTGTTCGGCTGAACAGGGCAGAGCCACAAGCTGGTGCTGCTGCCGAGACCACGGTCTCCGGTGAGGAGACACTTGGATGAGGCTGTTTGTCAATGGGAAGAAGCTCATCCGGAAGAGGAGCTGGAGCACGTGTCCACCATGGATGTTTAATGTCATGCTCTGCAGAGGAGCCTGGTTCTCTGAGCTAGAGAGGGGTCCTAGGGAAGATTTAACTTGTTTAAATTAGGACGATTTAAATTGTTAAAGGTTGGATCTTGAGGGGTGGTTGGGTAGAAGTTGAGTACCCGGTTGGGTATCTTGCTGGGCTTTATCCTGTTACTAGCTGGTTCCAAGTGACTTTTAGGCAGAGCTGTCATCCTCTGTGTGAAATGGGGGGGATTATTTCTTGTTTAGGTTTAAAGAGAAAAACTTCCTGCTAGTTTTGGAATCACAGAAGGTCTTTGGTTGGAAGAGACCTTCAAGATCATCTAGTCCAGCCTTCGACCAAACACTGCAAGCTCACCGCTAAACCGTGTCCCTAAGCACCAGCTCCACATGCCGTTTAAATACCTCCAGGGATGGTGACTCCTGAGCGTGGGAGACCATGTTCTAAAGCATGCACCGGCTCATACTGCTGCAAAACTGGATGCTGGCAAGAGTTTAAGCGAGAGAGTCAGACCAGCAATAAGGAGAAATTTTTTCACCATGAGGACAATCAAGTCCTGGAGCAGGTTACCCAAAGACTTTGTGCAGTTTCCATCCGTGGAGGATTTGAAGGCCAGCCTGGATAAAGCCCTGAGCAGCCTGGGTTGCCCTCAGAGCTGACCCTGCTCCAAGTGGGGATTAGGAACCTCCTGATGTCCCTGCCCACCAGAATCACCCCGTGACCCTTAAGAAATTCACACTGTTCCGTGTCTGATTAAAAACAAACGTGGAATTTATCTGTTCTTGGAATAAATTCAGAAGGCAACAAATGCCTGCAGGTTGCATTTGTGGCTTCTTGGGCTTGCTCTGGCTGATGAATGCAGTGTTGCTCTAGGGTAGATCTGTGGCTTCTGGTGGGAACCCAGGATGTGCTAACAAGGGCTGATCTGTCAGGATACTCCATTTTACTGAGCTGCTAAAGGCTAATGAAAAATAAAACGGCGTTTCGGTGCCTTTTCACGAGAATGGGCTGAATTTGCATGAGGTGAAAAGCTTTATCTAGTGCTTTGTAGGATAGAAATTGTTCAAAGGAGGGTTGAATCCTGTGCTTTCTCATTTGCCTCTATTCTCTTCAGCAGAGAAGGTGGCAGAACATCCGATTTTTAAGTTTCCTTAGAAGTGGAAAGAATTAAGGCTTTAATATCCTGGTGCTTGTTCTCACTGCGTATTGGGCTGTGTAAAGCTGGAGCTAGTGCTCCTCAAGGAGACAACATCAAGGATGAATATCTTGAAAGCTTTTGAATACAGGCACTTTGATACCTCGCAGCTTTTCATTTCATCTCACACTTTCATGTTTGCATTTCAACCTCGATGCTGTCGCCGTTTTCCCGCTCGGAAGGCTGAGCATCAGCAACACCGAGTAACCTGGAACATGGGGAAATGGCCTCAAGTTGCCCCAGGGGAGGTTTAGGTTGGACATGAGGAACAATTTCTTCCCCTTGGCCCAGGCTGCCCAGGGCAGGGCTGGAGTCTCCATGATCCCTGGAGGGGTTTCCAAGGCGTGGAGATGCGGTGCTGAGGGACAGGGGTTAGGGGTGAATCTGGCAGAGCTGGGTTAATAGTTGGACTTGGTGATTTTAAGGATCTTTTCCAACCAAAATGATGCTATGGGGATGATCACATCAGGAGGTCTGAGCTGCCACTGCCATCCTCCTTGTCTTGATGCTCTCCTGCTGTCAGAGTAAGTAGTTACTAAAAAGAGAGCGTCTGTGAAGTGCCACTGAGCAAAAAAAAACTGCTCTGAGCGACTCAAAGAAAAATCAGATGCTGGAATAACGAGCTCAGGACTGTTGCGTAAAAGCAAAGCCTTGTGTGATGCCTGCGGTTCGTTGCTCCCTGAGCTGGTGGCTGCCATCAGCAGAGGGCACTGCTGCTGCTCCCAGCCCTCCTTGGCCATCCTCCCGAGCAGAGCCGGCTCCATCCAGTACCCCTGATTTTTAACATGGAACTTGATGAAAAATACGGAAAAAAACCCCAGCAACATTGTAATGGGGCTGTTTAGTTTGAAGAAGAGGAGGCTGAGAACTCCTCGCTCTCTACAACTACCTGGAAGGACATTGTAGAGAGGTTGGTGCTGGTCTCTTCTCATAGGTCATTAGTGACAGAACAAGAGGGAACGGCTTCCAACTGCCCCAAGGGAGGTTTAGACTGGACAGCAGAAAAAAAAAAAATTCACAGGAGGAGTGGTCAGACGTTGGAACAAGCTGCCCAGGGAGGTGGCTGAGTCACCATCCCTGGAGGTGTTGAAAGGTCGTTTAGATGAGCTTTGTAGAGTAGGGTTAGTGACTGGACTTGATGATCCCAAGGGTCTTTTCCAACCTGAATGACTCGATGATTCTCTGACTTACGGTGCTGTCTGGGGAATGCTGTCTTAACTTGCACCGTTGCCCAGACTGGTATTACATCATGTTAGGTTTGACTTCTACAGAAGAAGACAAACACACAGCACGCAAGATTTAAATGTGAGCCCTGTTTCCTGTCAGTTTTCACAGGAGAATGAATTTCCATGCTCTGCAAAAATCTAATATCAAAAGCAGGGTGGCAAAGAAGGGGAGTCTGCCAACCTGCCAGGGACTCGGACAACGCTCTTCCATTCCCCATTTCTTCTGGTTTCCTGAGCTATGGTAAAAGCCACCCATTGCAGTTGGACTCGATGGTCTTAAAGGTCTTTTCCAACCAAAATGATTCTATGATTGCTGTTGTAACACAGTCATTTTGAACTCTTCCGAGTGGTTTCTATTCTGCGGGGCCTTTCTGCTGGATCACGCTGAATTGTCCTGACTTTCTTTGGCCTTCACGTTTTCGTTCCAGCCCTGTATGCTCTGTGTGGTATCACCCGGGGCTTTTACTCTCCGTGTCGAGCATTTTCCCCATGGCAAAGATGAGTCTGGGCTGAGGGAAGGCAAGAAGCCCCTGAGGGCCAGGCTGGCTGTGTGATCCCTTCACCTCCCTCCTGGATCTTCTGATGCTACAGCCAAAAAAAAGGCTCATCCTGGTTTTGCTGGGGGTGGGCTTGAATGGATCCAACCCCCTCCTGCAGCCCAGCACTATTCCTTTGGGCTTTTTGGGCTGGATTGGTTTTCTCTAAGGCTCAATGAGTTCGTTGCATGTCTGGGCAAGCGCAGAGGATGGCCAAGAAAAGCTCCAGGACCTCGTCTTTTTGATGGCAACAAGCTATGGGGGCCTTTCAGCCCATCTGCATGGGAATTTGGGATTGCTGTAGGGATTCCCCATCCAGTTATTTAATAATGTCAGGACAAAGAAACCTTCTTTAAGGGCCCCTGGGCAGCATGCTGCATACAGCTTGGTGCAGCAGAGAAGGAGAAGGAGGTGGTTATTCCTTATTAATTTCGAAGAGGGAACGGGATGAGCTGCACTTTCACACCAATATTCTGTTTTCTAGGAGGAGGAAGCTGCAAAGGGAGGAGTTGTGCTTTGTGCTTTACGAAGAGAGAGTAAAAGGGAGCTGAATAAAAGGGAAAAGAGCAAGTCCAGACTTGCTCATACGTGTGAGCAGCAGGGACGGTGCTGCGAGCATCGATGTGCTTTGGCTGCTGCTTTTGCTTTCCACACCATCAAACTTGAGATATTCAAGTTCTCAACCTGTCTCTGCATTGAATTTTTCTCTAGTGCTAGTGCAAGGTGACGTTTGGGGTGAGTGATGCAGGCAAGGAAGCTCTGGAATGAGCCATGTCAGAGCGGGGCTGTTTTCAGAAGTCCTAGGAGGGTATCACAGAAGCCTGGCAGACCATGGAGGAGCGTCCTGTTGCTGGCTTTTGCTGCAAAGCCCTTGGTTTTTTTTTATTATTGCTGCAGAGAGCTGGGGCTGACTCAGGCACTGGCATGTCGGGCTGAAACTGGAGTGACACCTCAGATGTGGAGCGTGAGGCTCCGCGAAGAGATCTGCAGCACTCAGAACCACATTCCTATGGCTGAGAAAGGAGGTGACAGCATCACGGTTCCTGTTCCCCAGCCTGGGAGTTTGCACGGGGACGAAGAAGAGGTAGCAGGTGAATTCAGCACCTTGGGATTGCTCGGAGCATGACCTCGGTGGTAGATCCGCAGCCCAAAGGCTGCACGTGATGGTTGCTGCTGACCCCACGCACAAGTCGGGCTGCAGAAATTCTGAGACTGATGAAGTGACTTGGAAACTATTGCAGAGCAGCTTGTCAAAGATTATTGCTAGAGGAATATGTTTCCTAATCATAGAACCATAGAATGGTTTGGAAGGAACATGTAAAGCTCTTCTAGTTCAACCCTCCCCAGCACTGAGCAGGGACATCTGCAACTAGAGCAGGTTGCTCAGAGCCCCATCAAGCCTTGAACGGCTCCAGGGATGGGGCCTCCAACACCTCCCTGGGCAGCCTTTTCTGGTGTTCTCATAGTAAAGAGCTTCTTCCTAATGTCCTTCTTAATGTTGTCACGTGTATTGCTGTACGCTGTAGTGATGCCTGAGCATCCTGGGAACCCAGAGCTGGTGGGTGAGTTATTCCCAGGCCCAGACTGACCTTGAGCCCCTTGTGGAACTGAGCTCATTAGCTCATCTCTAGTCTGATTGCTGGAGGTGGCCATGAATTATCACTTGGCTCTTGTGTGGTGTCACAGAACTGCTGAGCATTTTAAAATGGGGGAAGTAAATTGTCTTTAGAGGGTGTGTTGGGCCTCAGTGAGGGGCACGTCAGAGAGCACATCCCTGTGAAACACCTTGATCTAACAGCTGAGCCACCTGCCTGGCTCTTCCAGCTCTCCCCACCCTTTGGGTTTTAAATTGTACGTGGGTCCTATTTTACATGAAGAGTCTCTAAAGCAAACCAGATACTTACAAGTCCTCAAAAACAAAATCCAAGCCCCAAGTCTCTGCCTGTTTTTGAGAAATGAGTATTTTTTTAACCCACTAGTGAAAAGCAGCCAGCTCTGGGTTGCAAGGCCACACAGCACAAGGCTGCAAGCGAGAGATGCCACCGCTGCGTCTTACGTCTCCTCTGGAGCCGGTGTGGTCAGGCACCGCTCAGTAAACCCAGCTGACCTCTTTTCTCCACCCCAGGAGGCAAAGCTTGAAAGCCAGAGTCATCACACCTCCCTGTGTCCGACCCTGTGAGTCACGACGGGATGACTCAGGGGATGCAGGGCATGGAAAAACGCGGATGTTTCATAGCTCTGCCCACAAAGGGCTCAGCACTCACCCTTTGAATGTTGAAGGGATGCTCACTCTTCGTCCTCACTGCTGCTTGGTTTATTTAAGGCAAGAAAATCACTCAGGTTTTGATTTGTCTTTTCAGTTTTAGGCAAACATTTTTTTTAAGACCGTGTAGCTGTTGCATAACTGGAAGCGCAAAGCTTGTGGCATTGGAACTGGAAAAAAACCCAAAAAACGGGCAAACCTCTTTGGTAAATGTTTGGAGCCTTTGAGTGAAATCCTGACAAGCGCAGCTTAAATCCTCGCCAGGTGCCTTGACCCTGAAACATCCCCAGGGATATCACATTATATACTTACCATGGTGAGGTTTGGATACTGTGAAAGGCAAGTAAAGCAGCAACCCCTTTTTTCCCCAAGTATTTCCCTGAGAGGAGCATCCCGCTCCCTCAAGCATCCCTGGGGCTACGGCATTTTTGCACCCTTAAGTCTGGTCTGAATCCCCGTGACAAGTCTTACACAGATGCTGAAGGCCAGGCTGGCACCCTCTTTTAAAGTCCAGTATTTTAGATAAGCAGAGATGAACTGAAGGAAGTTATGCTAAAATTAATTAAAACCAAACTCAGCAGATTTTTTCCTTTTTTGAAATATCAACTGCAGAATTAACTAAGCCCTTTAGTTCAACCACTGCCTTAAAGAAGCAGTTTCTAGGTCCTTAATGGCACCAGTTAAAGGGTGTGTTCCTTGATAAGCTTCAGTCAGCTCTGATGGGGTTGGGCAATGGGACCAGATGATCCCTGTGGGTCTCATCCAACTGAAATCTCCTCTTCTCCTTCTCCTTCTCCTTCTCCTTCTCCTTCTCCTTCTCCTTCTCCTTCTCCTTCTCCTTCTCCTTCTTCTCTTCAGCATGAAAACACACCTTTTTCTTTTCTGTTGCTTTAAGCCCTGAAGCCCGTGGAGCAATGAGATGATTCACCCTCAACCTGTGGTAGAATTGCACTTGTTGAAATTACAGCTGCCACTAACAGCTTTCTGGCGCTGCTCCTCTGCCGGCTTCACTGCATCGCATGAAAACCAAAGCTGCTCCGGCTTCTTTTCCTTAGCAGTCTCCAGAGAGAAGCAGAAAAATTTTAGAATTTGAAAGCAAATTTGTTTTACTGAATTTCTGGGGTAAATGAAAACCTCTGATGCACAGAAATAGACCCACTTGAGGCACAAACCTCGAGAAGCCCCAATTTTTCTCTCTGTAGTTTTGCCTGTTGGTGGTGTCACCACTTCATAAAGGGAATCAAAACGATGTTCTTGTGCTGCCAGCAATATTCCCCGCCCCATCCCCACCCCGAGCAGGCGGAGTCCCCGCTGTCGTGTCCAGGCCACCCAGCAACCATCAGATCCCAGCCCCGGAGCAGATACCGGGAGCCACTGGACTGCAGGTGAGTGGGTGCACCCACCCACGGGGGTCTTGAGTGGGAGCAGGGGGAGCAGCAGTGGGGTTGGGGCAAATATTGCCTTGCAGAGATAGGGTTAAGGGTGTGCAACGTCGTGGGAGTGGGAAGCGGGACACCCTCCCAGGGCAGCTGCGCCACAGGCTCTCTGGTTAACAACAGCCATTGGGAACGCTTGGGATAACGGCGGGATGGGGAATGTCAAGGAGCTCTCCGGCTGTTTACAACTCACAGGGGGTTGGGGCAGCCCTGCCTGTGCCCCAAAAAACAGGCGGAGGGGTGGGGGGTGAGTGTTGGTGCGTGGGAGGCTGGAGACACCCCGGAAAGACAACCCGGAAAATCGGCGCCCAGGGAGAGAAAACGTCCATTTCTTTCCCAAGTAGAAGTTTTTCTGCTTTGTGTGAATCTAGGAAAGAGTGGTTTGTAGAGGTGTTTTAGAGACATCTGCCCTGGGACGTTCCTCGCAGCTCTGTTGGGGTGGTGAGAGCTCAGAGAGCTGTTGGGGTGCGAGCAAGTGAGGTCAAGTCCCAAATGGTGTCAGAAATGCACCTTTGGGGCAGTGCAGACGGGCAGGGCTGCCCAGTGCTGTGGGTGGAAGAAAACCCAGCAGTGGGCAAAGAACCCACGGGAGCATTTCACAGATCTGCAGAGTCACAGACTGGGAGGGGTTGGAAGGGACCTCTGGAGAACATTTGGTCCAAACCCCCTGCTCCACCAGAGTCACCCAGAGCAGGTTCCTAGAGGGAGATGAGTCCAAAAGCTACAACACTACAGGGACAAGGAGAAGATGGGGGGACCACCCGCCTCCAAGCTCCATTTGGTGGCAGAAATATACTGTTTTTTCAAGACTTTGGTGGTAAATATCAAATCATCCATCCCAGTCCTGGCAGGGGGACACGAGCCTCCTGCCACGCTGACCTACCAGGGCTGAAGCAATAAGAAATCTCAAAATTGCTTCTCCCTGATGTATTGCAGGGAGAAGGAAGAGGTGGGAGCAGGCAGGACCCTTTGCTAGAGCAGCCAGAGGAGTTTTCAGGAGCACCCTTGGCTTCACCTTGCAAGCAAACAGCAAAGCCAAGGGCTTAAACACCTCCCTCTCTAGAAGGCAAATAAAAACTTTGCGAGACACGGGTGGTTCAAACCATCCGGCCTTCTGGATGCTGGTTGAAACGCTGGCTTAAAAATCACTCAGGCTCAGGTGGCTGGCTGTTTTTGCAGGGCAAGGGGATAGTTGTTGGTTGTGTGTTATTAGTTGGTTGGTTTTTGCTGTTCCTAAGGCAGGGCAGCCAGCTTCACATCCGAACATTTCTTTTGAAGAGAATTTCCTTCTCTGTTTTCACTTTGGAATTTTCCTTTTCTTGCTCCCTTACTACCTCTCCCTCTTTTTTTTTTTTTTCTTCTTATTTATGAATGCTCTCTTTGATGGGAGGAATCCAGCCCAGGCCACAGCTATTCCTGCACGCAGGCAGGTCCCTGGCCCTGCCACGGTAGAGCAGCTCGGCACCGACTCATAAAACTTGCAAAGCAGCTTTTATCTGCTGGTCTGGAGCGGCCGATGGCACGTGTGTCCTACCCACAGTGCCCTCCAGCTGGCATTGGGATGGATGGGGGAGAAAGGGGACCTCTACCCATGGGTGTCTGCTCTCCTCTCCTTTCCAGGCCTCTAGCCCACATGTCATGGGGTGGCTGCATGTGCCCAGACGTGCTGTGTTGGATTTGTAGCCCCTCATGGTGCTTGTGCTTGCTGCTGCAGCCCCACCTCAGGATTTTGTTTGGGTTTTTTTTTATTGAAACCTTTTCCAAGATGATGTCTCAGGGAAGGGGAGGTGAGCAACTCTGGCTGCAGCCAGCACGCAGGACAGGCTGGGGGCACTGCGGGCAGCAGGCCAAGGGAGGTTCTCCTGACCCTCTGCTCTGTCCCAGTGAGGCCACCTCTGCAGTGTTGGGTCCAGTTCTGGGCTCCCCGGTGCAAGAGAGACAAGGAACTGCTGGCGAGAGTTCAGTGGAGGCTGTGATGATGCTGAGGGGCCTGGAGCATCTGTGTGCCCAGGACAGGCTGAGAGCCCTGGGGCTGTTCAGCTGCAGAAGAGCAGCCCCAGAGGGGAGCTGAGCAAGGCTGAGCAAGAGCTCAAGGGCCCCCAGGGGACAAGAGGCTGGGGACAGACTCTGCTCAGGGGTGCCCAGCGCCAGGACAAGGGGCACCGGGCAACAACTGCAACCCAGGAGGTTCCCTGGGAGCGGGAGGAGCAACTCCTTTGGTGGGAGGGGGTTGGAGCCTGGCCCAGGCTGCCCAGAGAGCTTGGGGAGTCTCCTTGTCTGGAGAGATTCCAAAGGCACCTGGAGCCTGCGCTGCTGGGCCCCCTGCTCTGGGTGACCCTGCTGGAGCAGGGACGGTTGGACCAGATGATCTCCAGAGCTCCCTTCCAACCCCTGGGATTCTGTGACACGGGTGGGTGCCAATGCCATGTTACACATCTCACCAAATGGCTCTGCTACTCCTCCTGATTTTGCAGGGGGCAGAACATTGTCTCCTGGTCCATTCCCCTTGAGTGGGTGTTGATATCACTGAGAGTCCTGCACAGACAGGCAGCACCTGCCAGCCAGGGCGGGGAGGTGACTGTGTCCCCGCTGTGTGTAGCCCCGAGAAAAGGGTCCTTTCCTCGCTGTGCGAAGCCGATCGGCGCACAAAGTCGAGATATTTGCTTTATTGTGGTTCTGCAGAAACAGGTGCCCGGTGATAAATCACAAATCCAGCCTCCTTAGCTCAAACAGCAGCAGTTTATATGCAGTACAAATAACAAAGGAACTAGATATGATCAGTTATATAATTTTACATCCCATAAACCTTTGTGCACGTGCTCCACCCATTACCTAATTCCTTATACGACCCAGTTAATTCTAGTAAGGTGGTCCTACAGTTACATTTAAATTCTCCTCCTAGAGGTGTGGTGTTTAGTGTTGAAACCACCACAGGTTATGTCGGGGGCACTTCATGTTTTGATCTTTGCTCAGATCTATCTCTGGTTTATGCAAAAAGAGCCAGAACGAGGTTCTATCTACAAAGGTTAACAGAATTTTACTGTCTTGAGATACTGCTGTTAATTAATGTGCCTTGTTTCTGGTTCATTTAACCTTTGAGGTCATTCCATCCTTTAGTGTCAGGGACCTTCCATTCTTGCCATTCTGGTTTCAGACCGATTCATTATCTGCTTATTTAGCCTCAAAGTTTTTCAACATTATCCTCCCGACATCGCGTGCTGCTGTCACCCCCCTAGAAAGGCCCTCACTGGCAGAGCCCAGCAGACCCTGCACAGATATTTTTGGAGTGGATCAAACGCAGAGCTCCGCCTTGACCTGTGGTTCTTGGAGGTGCTTCCCCGTGAGCAAAGAGCAAAATCCCAGTGAAAACCCATCGAGAGGCTGGAGGGAGCTGAGAGCTCTCGGGGCAGAGCAGCACCGGGTCCCTGTAGCCTGGTGTCCCCTCTCCGCTTGACACCAGCAGCGTTGTAAGATCAATGACGGTGTTGCATCAACAGCAACCCCACAGCAGCTGGTTTCTTTATTTCGTTTGGGCTGGATTCGCCCCACGGTTGTGACCCTCGATCTCTCCTGCAGGTACCAGACGAAGGTTTGTTCCGTGGTACCGGAGCCGTTGGCTCTGCCTGGAAGGTACGCGACGGGGACTTCGCAATTTTCAGCCCGTTCCTCTTCTTTAATATTTCTATTTTCCGTATGGTGCTTGTTAAAAATGACTTAAGTGTCCTTCGTCTTTTGTTTGTTTTTTTTTTTAGGAAAAATGTCAGACGGTTTCTCTGTGAGTATGGATTGCTTGGAAATCACATGGGGGCTGGAATCGCCGCCTTGCCTTGAAGCAGGGACCTTCAGCAGGGGTGGGAGTGTGGCTTTGCTAACCTCTATGACTGCCCAAATCCACTCCAGTTACGGCAGCATTTACTGGATTTCTGCAAAGCTCAGCCCAAGCTCTCAACCTCCCCCTCAACCGATCCTGGGGAGCAGCTGAGCTCTTGCCCCCATCACAAACTGTAGGCTACAAAAGTTGGGGGTTGGAGAACTCAACCTGACCCCAGGATTAATGTCGCTCTCCTATTCCTCCTTTCTCTCCTCTCTGTCCCCAGTTATCTGATGCTTTGCCCACCAGCAACAACCCAGATCCCTCTGCCCCCCCACCCCAAGGCTGGTCCTCCTGGGGGAACCAGCCTCCGGTTCCTGGGGGGTTCCCGATGTACTCCGGGCCTCCGGGGACCTATCCTGGAGCACCAGGAGCATTTCCTGGAGCACCAGGGACATATCCAGGAGGACTAGCAGGACCTGGACCATACCCGGGAGCACCTGGAGCCTTCCCTGGAGCGCCAGCAGGACCAGGGCCGTTTTCTACCCCAGGACAACCACCCAGTGGCCCTGGATTTGGGCCCCCTCCTCCACAGGGAGGACCGACTCCTCCCATGGTAACAGCTCCATCATATTCTAAGGGTTTCTGTGTCTTTACTGTCTGATTTTGCTTGGCCATGGGAGGGACCTAGGGCTGGCTGTCCCCAGGGAGGGTGTCAGGAGATGTCACTGTGTCACACGTGTCACGGGGCTGCCTGTCACACTGAGCCAGCTTGAGCGTTTGGCTATTGATGTGCTTTTTTTGGCTAACACCAAATCCCCGTTGTCTCCCAGAAAGTCCCCTTCGAGCTGTTCCTGCAGGCAGGACTCATCCCTCGGCTGCTCATAAACATCACGGGGACCATCAACCCCAACCCAAACAGGTACTGGGCGGGGAGGTGTCCACCACTGAGGACAGGGGGGTTTCTTTGGGGTGCTGGAATTTGCTTTCTGTTCTTGAACAACACCTGCCTGGTGTCCAATCAAATATTACAGAAAAGGAACATGTAAATGCCCTCACATTGCCTGACAGGGTCTGAGGTTTTGAGTTTTTTTTTCTGTCAGCTTGCTGCTCCTTTTGGCAAGCCCTGTAACAGAGCCCGGGGCTTTTCTAGGAAAAGCAGCAATTCCATTCTGGTCTTTGCAGGTTTTCAGTGGATTTCAAGAAAGGGAATGATATCGCCTTCCACTTTAATCCCCGCTTCAAGGAGGACAACAGGAAAGTCATTGTCTGCAATTCGATGTTCCAGAATAACTGGGGAAAGGAGGAGAGGACAGCTCCTAGGTTTCCATTTGAAGCTGGAAAACCCTTCAAGGTAAACAAAAAAAAACCCACCCTCCAAAATGCAGTCTGAGCGTGTCAACAGCACCCGCACCTCGTCAGGGCTGTGTAACAAGGCTCATCGTGAGGACCTTGATGCTTTTGTACAGGAATCGGCTCCCAGAGAAGCTTCTGGAGCAGCTGCCTGTTGTACTTCCCTGGCTGTCCAGCACAGCAGGTCCTACAGCACCTTCCTTGAACTTCTTACCCTCTCCCACAGGTCCAGGTGCCCAGGGTGTACCTTTTCCCCAACTTGTGTTATTCCTATTTATTATTTAATCCTCCTTATTTACACTGGCATTCCACAGCAGTTGTTGGAAGGTTTCTATAAAGCCTTTTCCCTGTTGGCAGCCAAGCTCTCTTCATGAGCTTTCTCTCTCAGAAAACAGGTCCCTGTTCGGCGAGAACACGGCTCTCTGTCAACTGAGCTTTGCTTCTTAAAAACACCGTCACAGTCACAAGGAGATGGAAACCGTGGGCTCGAACACAAAGGAGGAAGAGCACAACAGGCCTTTGGGGAAGGCAAAGGTCACTGGTGGTCTTGCAGTCGAGTTCCTGCACCAGCTCCTCCACATGCCACCGAGATGGACTCAGCTGGCAGCAGCCTTTAGCCGGTGCCAGCCTGCTCGAGACGGTCGCTCAGAACTTCTTCCTACAAAAAACCCAAAGGTCATCATTTGACTCACCCGAGTTCCTTTTTTTCTTTCAGCTCCAGATCCTTTGTGAGGTGGATCACTTCAAGGTAGCGGTTGACGACGCCCACTTGCTGCAGTACAACTTCCGCGAGAAGAAGCTGAACGAGATCACCAAGCTTTGCGTCGCCGGGGACGTCACCCTCACCAGCGTCGTGCCGACCATGATATAACTGCGGCAGGGGTCATTTGAATGCAAATTCCGTGCTCTTACTATGGCTGGAACAGAAGTGCCTTCTTAAATAAATATTTTGAGGTAATAAAACACACTTTCGCAAGTAAAATTTGCTTTCAGTTAATAGCTCAAAAGCCACGCCCATCCTCCAGCAAGCGGAGTTCAAACGTGGACACGTCTGAATTCTTGCTGCAGAGACAGAAAATTTCTTGGACAAAGGATGACAACAAAGAGCTGTTTGATTTGTAAGGAGAGGAGGACTGGGGAAAGCAGCCTGTGGCACCTTGCCGCTGCTCCTGCCAAGCAGGGCAGCAATCTCCAACCCCATCTTCTCCAGAGCAGTCGGTAACCTGGTAGTTTTAGCCTTGGTTGCTCTGCTAGGTTACAGCAGTTACTCCTTTTTGACTCAAGGGATCAAAATGGCACAGCAAAGGACTTAAGCTCCCCCTGCCAGGGGAGGAAGAGGTGTCTGATCAGGCTGTGAAAGAGTTGTAATAAAACCAAAGTGTCACCTCTAGGAAATGCTGGAAAATGGGGAAAATTTGTAAGCCTGTGATCCTGACTAGAATCAAATTATTTCAGGAGAGAGCTCAGTGCTGAAGGAAGCAAAATCTCTCCTCCTAGACTGTGGCTAGAAAAATTCCCCCTCTCCTTTGTTTCAAAGGCCCATTCTGCTCCTTTGGTGGCCTAAATCAGCATGTCCTGAGCACACTTCCCTCCCAAGGGAGATCCGATTTAGACAAGCGTTCCGTCCTCCGCAGAATGGGTTACAAGCCTCGTGCTTCTCTCCCCTCATCCCTTCTGCATGAGTCAAGACCAGTTTCAAGGGTGGGGAGGTTTATTGGCACATTCACTTCATGAGTCAGGCTGGTAGAAAAAAAAAAAAAAAACCAACACGTTCCCTGGGCCATGAGTCATTCTCCTGGTCTGGTCTGCAAAAGAAGTGCGCAACAGCCTCTGCTGAAGTTTCCAAGGATCTCTTTGCTGTGTCCCCTTTTATAACAGTGGCTTCATTTATACCCTGAGATGCCAAGTCACAAGCAGCGTTGGTGTTCCCAGGAGATGCAGCAGCCTAGGTGAGCACCCTGCTAAGATCTGCTTAAATGTGTATGTCAGGTGTCTGAAACCCCTCGCCTCCCACTACAGTGTTGATGACTGAGCAGAGCAGGCCAAGTCATCAAGAGGTGTCTGTTTGAGACTATCTGAATAACTGAGTCAAGAGGAAATGGAGGTTTAGGTTGGACATGAGAAAAACCTCCCCTGAAAGGGTTGTCCAGGCCTGGCCCAGGCTGCCCAGGGCAGGGCTGGAGTCCCCATCCCTGGAGGAGTTTCAAAGCTGTGGAGATGTGGTGCTGAGGAACATGGTTTAGTGGTGACCTGGTAGTGCTGGGTTAACAGTTGGACTCAATCTTAAAGGTCTTTTCCTACTGAAATGATTCTGTGATTCTGTGAACTGGAGTTCAGCAAGGAAGAAAGCTGATTGCAGCACAGTAACAGCAAGTGACATGAGCTTCCTCTATTTATTTCAGTGTAACCAGTACACAACTTCCAGGTTAAAAATTGAGGTTTCAGTTTTTTAGCTCCCTGAGCTGTAGTGGTAACACCTTCTGCTGAAGGAACTGAGTTACCTTTGCTTGAGTGAAAAGAAAGGCCAGTGGAAGAATATATTACGCTAAGGTCACCACTACAAGACAAAGTTCAGTCAGGTATTTGTTAAAAAGACAGCAACTGAAGGTACTCTAATCCTACTACTCAAATACAGATTATATATAACTGCATAAATACGTTACAGACCAGATAAGAGAATGCAGAAGGAATAAGACACAAGAAGAGGCTGAGGTTAAAACGTGTCAAGTGTTCAGAGAAAAAAAGTTCAGAGATTTTCACATGAAAAAGCAAAGAGAAAAGAGAGTTTGGCTTCGAGGTACTTAAGATACTCAACAGAAAACTGTGTCCTTAAAGGAAATAAGAATCAATACCTATTTTAATACCCTGCCAGGAAAAGATATTATCTGACTTTTGGAAATGGTTGTTCTGAGAGAGTTTCTACTATGACAAAGCAAGAGGTTGTTAAACACCAGGAAAGATTTGGCAGCTGTTAATGCATGGATACTGGAGCCCAAGGGTGCACCAGTATCCTCACTGGGCAACGGGCTGAGTCTTAGCCCCAGAAGGTTCCCCCACATCCGAAATAGGCCACAGTCAGGTAAATAAGTAAGGGCAGGGCAGAAAAGCTTAAAGATGAATAATTTTACAACTTGAAGTAGAGAGGAAATACATGAGATAACACACAAATAAAAAAGTATTTCAGGTTGTAGTTAGAATATACAAACAGGAGATACAGCAGATTTAACCAAATGCTCTGCTAGTAATACACAGCAGTAATTACAAAGCATAATGACTGCACCATAAAACATTATAAAATATTTTAGCAAGTTTCACTACAAAATATCACAGGTATCATGAACTTGGAACTGTTCAAGGGTAGCAGACTGCAGTCCCGATATCCTCTGTGGGCTGGCTGTTACTATAATGTACACCTTTTTGAATTTCAAGTCACTCTTCACTTTTTTGCAGAAGGAGAAAGCGGAGAAAATACAATAAGGTCACTGAACGTTTCAGCTGCTGCAAACTGCTGGGCTTTGCTCTTGACTGGAGTGAAGGGAAGCTCAGCATCCAGCATGGGCTGTGGGAGAAATCAGAGCGTGGAGTAAGCGTGGGAGGAACAGTTACCTGCTCTGCAAAACATCACTGCAATGACACACAAAATAGGCTAACAGCAAATTCTCCTTTCTCTAGTGACATCTGTATAAACACCAGGCCAGCGGCAACTACTGGCAGGCAACAGCTTAGGTACAGGAGGTGCCTGCCTTAGGAGGTGCCTGCCTACCTGAGAGGCCACCCCAACAAGGTGGGGCAAAAACTAGCAGAAAATGCTAGGCAAGGGAACTGGAGGAGCAGGCGATTCTCCTGCCTCTCAGTACTCTGGACACATCGCAGACTTAGAATCAGCAAAGCACTGATTTGTCAGGCAGAGTGGAAACCTGCAGTGATCCAGTAGGTGCGCTAAGTGGAATCTCTCTCCTGCAAGGAGAGGCTGAGAGTCTGGAGAGGAAAAGTCTGAGCCTGGAGAGGAAAAGGCTCCAGGGAGACCTTCTGGGGGCCTTTCAGTGCTTCAAAGGGCCTGTCAGAAAGATGGGGACAGACTTTGGAGAAGGGTCTGTTGCAACAAGACACACAGGGATGTTTTTAAACTAAAAGAGGGAGATTTAGACAAGACAAGGGAGAAATTTTTGATGCCCCATCCATCTCTGGAACTATTCCAGGTGAGGCTGACCAGGGCTCTGAGCAACCTAGTCTGGTTGCAGATGTCCCTGCTCCATGCAGGGGGGTGGACTAAATGACCTTGAGAGGTCCCTTCCAACCCAAATCATTCTGTGGCTCTGATCCTACACTAAAATATGATTACTTATATAAAATACTGTTTCAAAGCAATAGCCACAGTTCAAAATCATGTGTTGCTCTCTAAGTACCATGACTTTTCTAACAGAAATTTTGCAAGCTTATCTCCAACCATAAAATAAGATGTGAATACGTGGTCTGTTTCAAGC
Organism: Baryphthengus martii; assembly: GCA_013396935.1. Taxonomy (NCBI): domain Eukaryota; kingdom Metazoa; phylum Chordata; class Aves; order Coraciiformes; family Momotidae; genus Baryphthengus; species Baryphthengus martii. The sequence goes on from VWZK01001078.1 coordinate 62,311, forward strand.
ATTAAACTTAAAGAGGACTTTTCACATGAGACAAACGAAACTTTACACACAAATTCTTTTTAATAATTTGGAAGTCTTTGCACATCTGCTTTCTCTGCTGAATCTCAGCTGCAGCCCTAAAAGTTTAAGTTATAAAAGAAAAAAAGAAAAGGGATGGGACAGACCTGCAAAATTTCAAGAAGAAAGTGGTAGGAAAAGGCCACTCATTCTGTTAACAAATATTTACAAAAAAAAAATTCACAAGTAATACAATTTAAAGGATCACTCTGATAGGAATCAGACATTCTTCTGTTACAAGTGTTTTAATTCATCATGTGCAACAAGAAATAACAGCGAGAGCCTGAGCTGGGAGAAAGAAATCACGGCTTGTCTTTTGAGTAAGTGGGTTTGGTAACATCTTACAAACTTTAATTTACTTTGTGCAGTAACTGATTCTGTAGGAAAGGGTCACAGTTATGAGACATGCAGAATGTCTTCGTCAAACCTGAACGTCAACTTACCGTATCAAAAGGGTTACTGCCAATGGATGTCAAATCACTACATGAAACCTCTGAAAAAGAAGAATATTTAATTAAAAGAAGTTAGCCTGATGCTGCAAAAGCTGAAAAAAACAGTATTATTTTCTGCATTTACTAGAAAAAACATATACATAAAGTCACACTGGCTAAAGGAGGTTTTGCTAAGAGCATCCATAGGTTAACCGAGCTACAAGGACAGGGATTTCAAAGAGAAATATTTAGACTATCATAAAACTTCAGAATAAACATAAGGCCCCAGCAATACCACACAACCTGTTCTAAGCAGCTTTAAAATATGCACCTGTTGGAAGCATTTTTGGTTCTCCAGACTGAGCAGAGTTAGTTTGCGTGCAGGTCTCCTTCTCTGGACTGCACATGACAACATCTTGTCCTTGTTCTGTAGCAGATAGCTCCATCTCTTCCGTGCCATCCACTGCTTTTAATTCGCTGCTAGGATTTTCTGGCACCTGAAAAACAGGGATATTCGCTGTTTCTCACCCTCTGAGAGGCTCAGATGTCTGGAGTAGCTGTATCTGCTCCTCAGAGAGCACAAAGGACAGTGTCAGTGAAATCAGGTGGACATAAGGCAGTACCTACAACCCTAGGAAGCTTTACTGAGTTCCTTTTTGCCTACAACAAAATGAATTTTGTCAGCTTTTGATGCAGAAAGCACAAGAAGATGAAGAGGTAGCTAGGACATTCAAGGGATGCGAGTTTACAGAAACCAGCATGTCCTTATTATGTCAAAGCAAGTTCATGCATCTAATCTAACAGATTTTATGGAGAATTCAGGAGAGTCAGGGTTTTAACTCCAAACACCGTACAAAGCAGAGGCAGGACAAGGCTCCCAGCTGAACGCTGTGACCCGTTTCACATGAACTATTTCTCAAACACCCTTGTGAGCTTCGTAATCTCTTTGGAGTGTAAAAGGTCTTCATCATGAAAAAAGGTTTTGAACTTCAAGTGCCCAAACCATTCTGAAGATGTTCTCTAATGAGACTTTTCCTCAAGAAAAGCCTATCAGCAATACTGAAAGCTAAAGATGACCACAGTTTTCCCCAGGGAGCGAGATCACCAACAAGCAATTTCTAATTTGCTAGGTAAAGGATGAAATAAGAACAAATTAGTAACCAAGATTATATTTTTTAAAAATACACGTTATATACACAGAGGGCAGGGAGAGAACAGCTGCTGTAGCCATGCACAGAATAACAACTAAAATTAAGATACTTCATTTCCTTTCCATACTAAAGGATGATTAACTGCTCAGATTTGTTCTTTAGACCCCTCACCAGCTTTGGACATGCTCCAGCACCTAATGCAAAAGCATTAGTCCCCTAAATGTAAAAGCATTTAAAAAAAGTCACACCAGAAAACATGTGGTTGATTTCAAGGAACATTGCTTGCCCAGGTGACAAGCGTCCTTGTACAGCAGCCAACAAAAGATAGCTCCCAAATTGCTCAACAAGGTCCCCAAACTGCAGCTGTCCCTATCTATGTCCACACTGAGCAGGAAAAAGCAGCAGCCTGAGGAATAGAGAAGGTATCTTGAGGATTTGATCAGAAATCCAAATGCCTGGGGCTAATTAAAAGAACTTTTTTTCTAATAATAAAATATTTAAAGTCCATAGATGAACTCTGTATGATTTACCTTCGTTCCTTCTGCTGTGTCAGCAACTGGACTGTGCTCTTCTGCAACTACAGAAATGCTGAAAAAGAAACCAAAATGTTTTCATTCTTCTCAATCTCTTTTGACTTGCCCAAGGGATCTTACCATTTGTTCTGCAGTTACACTTGCTTGTCTGGCAGCGGTCAGCTAGATCAAATTTTCTGGGCAAAAAATATCTTCTACCCCAGCAGCAAAATTACATTTGAGCAAAGCTCTTCATATTTGCTTGAGGGAAGGAAAAGACAAAGACTTTGCAGCCTTTCTCGCTGCCAAATTGGAAGGTAACATTTAATGACTATTAATATTAGTTCTTTCAGTTAAAATTAAAAATTTGTTTGTACAATGTTAATTAAAAGCTGCCTTAACACGCCTACCTTTGTTCAAGAAAACCATCAGGGAATTTTTCCAGTGGGGGTGTTTTTCCAGCGGGAAATTGGTGCATTTTCAAGTTTTGTGGCAGGTGGGAGCCTTTGAGAACCGGTGTGGTTTGATTTGCAGCTGTATCCTCAGGGTTATGAAGAGCAGAAGGAATGCTCTGAAGTAAAGCTCTACTGGATGATCTTGGAGTTGCCAGTTGTTCAGAAGTTCGCTGGGAAGACCGGCGAGGTGTCTTGGAAAGCAAGCCTGGAAAAAGTGTTGAATGTGGCATTACTGAGCAGTTTCCAGCAGGTAAAATGAACAGTTTGGATTCTAGCTAGGAACATTATCGTTTTCTGCTTATTGAATCGTCTTGTACAAATATTATACTGAAATCTTGTATACATTACAAGGAGAAACTGAAAAAAGGTGACAAGAGTAGGTCAGTAAGTTACTAAATTACCTTAACTCCAGCTAAGCTACTTAGTAATGACTATCCCTTCACAAAGAATCTGAAATAATGAGACTCGCTGTACTGACTAAAAAGTCTATCTGGCGAAAGCCGTCATTAATTTCCATCTTTCATATTAGATAATTTGAAGAGAATTTAAAATATACAGATTCAGAAGGGATTCTTAAAACAGATTCTCTGCTAAGGCTTGGTTAAACCCAGTGCTGCTTAAAGCTTTTCAGAAGGTCTCCTCAACTAATGAAAGGCGCACACAAAAATTGCTAGCCTTGTGATGAGGAAAGAGATCTGAAAAAAAGCAGAATGAAAAGGAAAGTTCAATGTCAACTTACAAACTAGAAGCGAGAGAGAAGCAGAACAGCTCCCAAAGAGTCAAGGATTACTGGAAATCCTGGCTTCACATAGATTGTAATAAGAGACGAGACTGAAAATGAAGTTATATCTTGAGCAGCTGCTAAAAATCCCCAACCTATGAAACAGCTTCTGTAGCAGACTGGAATTATTGTACAACCTTGTTGAACATGAACACGGATGAGGGGTATACTTTATTTGCAGCTCTGAAAACAGCACTGCAAGAGATTTAGTAAAAAAAAATAAAATAAATCCAATTCCTGTCTTACAACTAGAGACCATTAGCCTGCATTGACTTGGACTGTCAGCTAAATCTGGGAATACTCAGATTAAAACTTCATTGTTAAGCACATGCTGAAAAAACATCAACCAGCTGCTCTCAGCTCTCTGTCTAAGCAGAGATTTCATGGTGCCATAATCACTCAAATCAGCACAATCGTGTAGAACAGTTTACTTTGGATCCCTGACGTAATTAACCACCAGTTGAAATATTAATTGTGTCCAGTACTGGAAGCACCATAATTCCTGTCCCCTATGAGACTGGTTAAATTTGAGATTGGTTAAATTCGAGATTGGTTAAACTCTCTTCAGTACTTTCAAGTCACAGAAATCAGGATTAAACTTCACTCACCCGGAAAGGTTTTCACAGGGCTTTCAATTCGGAAAAATCCCGCTTCGAAAACCACTTTTTCTACTTCTGGCAGTTTCTGCTGGTGTGCACAATCAGCAGCTCTGTCATGCTTCATTTTATCCCTCATCGCTGCTTTTATAGCAGCAAGCCGGTTTCGGGCAGCAGTTCTTCCAGCTGCTCCCACCTTTGGTTTAGCCACTCCGTTTGGAATAGTCTTTTTCTGAAAGGGTAAGAAAGTCTAGGTCACATGGGGAAGCTTTGGATAGAAGCTGTTGCACACGAACAGCTACGCAGTTGCTGGCCACACAGAGATCCCAACAGGCATGAGAAAAGCTGGAGACGAGGTCTCCATCTCCAGCATCTCTTGGACTGTTATTCATCTATTAGGCTTAGTTTGAGATGATAATGTTAAGGATTATTAATATTGGGTCTGTTATACAGAAATACTCAGCACAACCTTTTTCCTAACAATTTTTGGGATACAGGGACTCCTAGTGGCAGGGAGACAAAGTAACCCCAGGACAGGCACCAGCCAGCCGCGGAAGTCTCTCCTGGCATTCCATTTTTCAAAGGAAGTTGTAGGTCTTGTACCATCTGTAGGGTTTCTAACATTTACAGGTAGCTCACACAGACAACATTCCCTCCGGTTTCCTATGCCTGGAGTTTCTTATCAACCTTCATATCTGTTTATGATTAGTTGGGAAGCCTCATGGAGCTGGATGGAGATCAGGGGACATGGATATGACTTGATGTGCAGTCATTAGAAGCCAATTACATATTCCAACCCAAAAAAGTAGATAAAATAGCTTACATTAGAGCTTGTTTTGCAATAACAACTTTTTTTTTTTTGGATAGTGTCAGATCCATTTGTGCTTTGAGCAGTAGTAGTTTAATGCCACCCATGGTGCTGTCTTAACGGGACACCATCAGAGTTTAGCACTAACTGCTCAAAGCCAGTGGTCAATGCCAAATTCCTGCATCATTTTCTCTTCAGTTAAGCCAGTGCCAACACCAGTGGCATCAGGTGCACCAGGATGCATCTTGAGAGGAATTTCACTGAATTTTTAAACATTAACATCTAAAGAAGCCAGGCTTTAGAAGGCATTTCTTTTTAAACAGAGTGTTCGTTACTGCAATAGCAGCTTACAGGTTATTTGAGAGAACTCAACACCCTGTTGCATCTTGATGCCTTAGGAGACGCTCTTCAGAGGCTCGTCATACCTTGACAATCGCTTTGCTTGGGACATCAAGTGGTTGCCACTCGTTGTCTTGAAGCTCCCTCAGATTACCAAATTTCTTATCCACGTCTTCAATCTATTGGAAAGCCCGGAAGAGTCCGGGTTTAATTTTCAAGACTTAACAGATTCGTAGTATTTCATTTGTTTCATAAAATCAGATAAGAAATTTAAGCATAGTTATGCCTTTAAGTACTTTTGCTTTAAATACAGAAGCAAAATTAAACCACCAACCAATATAAAGCACTAAATGTTCTCATACAGTTGTCGTGAAGGTTATACTAACATACACAAGCTTCAGATTAGATGTTAAGACTGGTCTCATTTCTGCAGTTTAAAGGTTAGTAGGGGAAGTAACAGAATCATCCAGTGAGATCTAACCTCTAAAATGATTAGAGCTGGTTTACAACCTGTTCTCACACTGAATTTAAGCACTTTGACAACGGTCACATGTAAGGAATGCAAAAGACGACATTGCACAACAGTCTTTATCCAAACAAGCAGGAGTCATGTCATGCAAGCTTGTTTGCTCTTTTAAACTGCTGGCCTGAACAGCTTCCTGATGCAACCTGTGCTGGTCCATGACAAACTGGCTCTGCAGCTTTACCTCCTCCCTGATGGATATTCAGGGCAACAGCCTTGTTCTCCTTGGCTTTATTACGAAGACACTGGCCATGTTGGCTAACAAGGCCATATAAGGCTTATTTATGTACAATGGACCAGCTGCTGAGGTAACAAATCCTTTATATCCTCACTGAAACTCAGAGGACGCACACAAAAAATGAATGCAAAAAGGGACTCTGAAGTTATCCAAAGGAAAATGTTGGGAGGCTCTGGTGAAACTCAAGCTGCTCCCAGATACACTGTAAGCACAAAGAAAACCTGTTTTTTCAAGTTACTTGTTCTAGCAAAATTCCGTTCAAATATCATTAAAGCAGCGGATCAAATCCTTACGCTTTCTGGAGGGAGTTCAAGATCTAGGACTAGAACCTTAAATGTAAAGATGGATCATTCATTGTTAACTAGTTACAAGTTCCTTTGTTGAATGTTGATTTACAAATACTGTCAGGAGCCTTTTTGATAATTTACAATACTACGTTTCTCTCAGAAACCAACGGAAGCATCAACAGAGAAAGGGAGGTGAAGGTTTTCTACCACCTAAGCCCATCCCTTTAAACAAGGTCATTGTCATTTCTGCATTATTCCCATACTACTTTTCAGATGAGGTCCAGGAATTTTCCCAAAGCTCCCAGCTGTGATTGTATCCTCACTCCAAACCAGAATAGGACTTGGCTACGTGCCTTTGTTCCAGACAAAGACAAGATAAGACAGGCCACAAGAAGACACGACAGATGAACTGGTCCGTGAATTACAAATCCTAGTATACCAGCTGGTACTATTCATTATCAGAACATGTTAAACAAGGACCTGCACTTTTTACATTAAAAAAACCCAACTCATCAGAATCTGAATATTCAAACAAAGCAAAAGAGAATTGTTCCATTCCATTGTTTGCAAATAACCCCAACAACTTTATTCTAACAGGTTAACATGTAATTACATACCTGAAAATAAACCATATCCCAAAATCCATCCAAGTCTGTACACGTCGTTTCTTTTTCACCTCGTTTAAATTCACAATTATCCACCAGTCCTTTGAACTGTTTAAACCTTTCTGCTATGAGCAGCCTTGTCTGACCGATCGTGGTGCGAATAAGGTCTTTAGCTGACAGCAACAAAAAAAACAATAAAGCACATCTTGGAATAATCCATCATTTAAAGAAGCATTTGAAGCATCTGTAATTTGTTTATTGTTTGAACATGTTCATCTAGTGCAGACCTGCAACACAATTCAGATGGAACGCACTCATCCGTTGAACTGCTCAAAAAACTTCTTTCAAAAATCACTGGTAATATCTAAAATGAGCATTGATTAATTGTATTCATTTTTCCAGATGAGGACACTTATTCTACATTAAAAACTAATTTTATTTTATAAAATCAGCTGGTTACAATTCATACATTTGAAAACACTGAAAACTGACAACAGAAAAACTATTTCAATGTACACTTCGTTCACTTCAGCGGCAACCGCTATCATGCCAAGCGCTACACCTACGGTTTACTATTAGGAGATGCCTTTTTCTCTTGAGGCAGCTACTACTCTAAACTTTCTCTCATACAGTTTTTACTAAGGGTTGCAGACAGCGCTATTTTGCAAATATATTCAGATATATGTCCCTTCGGTTACCATAACGTCCCTTCTAGCACCTGTAACACTTCAGGTCTTACCATCCTCTGGGATGTCCAGCTCAAGTTTTCCATCCCACTGGAGGCACTGAGACAGCAGCCTCTCTGTCTCAGACTGAAGAATGTTTCTAGAAATAAAGAGATAATGAAAAAATAAGGTTTTGGAGAATATTCTACTTGCAGTCAGTACTTGTGACTGTTAACGGCTACTATCCTTTTGCTTTCAGAGAAGTTCCACTGTCTTTGAGCAGAAGCCAGTAGTTTTACCCTGCTGGCTGGCTGAGATGCAATTTGCTTTCTACTGCTTTCAAGCTCATTTTGCTGAGGACAAGGTGTCCTCAGAATTTCATATTCTTGCACTAACAATACAAAAGGGAAAACAGGAATATGTGCTTGCTCAGGTCACAGCTGACAGCCACCAACCACCATAAGTTGAGCTTCACAAGACGTCTTGTGACTCACATGAAGGGCCTCAGAACAGACACCAGGGAAGAGAAGCAAATGCACACAAACCTGAAATAGGGCACATCATGCACTTGCTCTCTGATACCATCTGACTTTGTTTCAAGCACTGTTTTATCTGTAGAGACAGGAATGGTTTCACTCGGTCTCTGAATGGGAGTTTTCTCATCTTGTTCACTCGCTGAAAAATATAAAAGGCATTTGTTCAGAACCCGGTGAAAACTAAAACCATTAGAACAATAAATGAAATGTGAATTTCCTACCTTTTTCTTCTTCCAGACTTGTAGTGGTTTGCTTTTCTTGAATGTCTTTATCAGGAGGTGAAACTTGACTTTCTAAATTCAGCTTTAGCACATTAGTTTCACTAGATTTTTCGATGATATTACTGGAAACAAACAGAAAGTACATTTAGAGTTAAGACACATTGAGAAACTGATATCAAAGATGGACAAATCCACTGAAACACACAGTTGAAAAGCTGATCCTACACAGAGAACTCAAGCAAATCCCATTCCAATGAATAAACTGTGCAGATCTACGGCACAATCCCTGCTATATGGAGCTGCTCTACTTCTAAAGCACAGAGAGAACGACGGATCGTATCGCTCTCTTCGCTGTTCTGTTGGTCTAAGCAATGACAGCAACCATGGGGATCAGGTGTTTCAACGCAGTTTGTTACACAGGGAATCCCTCTATAAAAAGATGATGTTTTCTGTAGTATCACCGAGAGGTTCACTTGCATTTTAGGCCCTTAGAAGAGAGAATCTTACCCTGGAGATGCTGAAAAATCCCAGAAGGCATTAGGTGTCAAAAATGCATTTGCCCTCGAAGGAGTCATGGGTGTAACTTTGTAGGTCGCTAATCCACTTAATGGCTGAAACATAAAGTTTTGAGGTGCAAAAGAGCGCGTTCGGGGTCTCCCTGGAGCAGAATCGGGTTTGTTCTCCGCTGAGGTCTGTTCGTGTTGTGGTTCTCCTGGTGCTGAATGTTTAGAATCAGCTGCAGAATCTTTCAGTGCTGGATCCAGTTGAGTGTTTTTATCCACTTCACGTTTAAAAGGAATCATCTGTAACAGCACAAAGCGAACGCTACGTTATCCAATCAATGTTTGGAATTCAGCCCATGCCTGCAGTAACATGACTGTCTGGAAGCTGCCAGGAAGGGAACAGTTTCAAGTAAGTCACTTTCTCCAATAGCATATGTGTAGAGAAGTCGTGATTTACCAATAGGCCCAACTGGTTTTGACACCTGCAAATCATTCTAGCAACAGGGGTAGCACTTCACTGTGAGGAATGCAACAATCCACCCAAGTGGCTAAAGTACCAGAACACCTCACCTACCAAAACAGTAATTAAAATTAGCAAATGCTTGATCCCACTGCTAGGAAAAAAAAAAAAGCTTTAAGGTGATAAGCTCCTCAAGAGCAGAGTTAGTGGCTCCAAATCCAACCAGGCCTGTTGAATAATCACAGTTTATACACATACTCTTAATCCAGAGACTGAAGAACAAGCTAAAATAAACTGATAGCTGAGGAATGCGGTCCAAGACAAGTGCAGTTAGGACCAGAGAATGTCATTAAAAGAGGACAAGTTAATCAACAAATTGAATCCACATTCCTAGGAGATGAGTGATCAGATAGTCATACAGAAGGCATTTCTTAGATAACTCTATTAAGATACTGTTAGCCAAAACCAGCCCAAGAACTTCGATTGTTTTTCAAGAAAATATGCATCTTCAATCCACTGAAAGTCTTGTTATACTTTAGATACCCCTGCTTGGAATGCAAGCTTTGAATTCAACTTTCAACACACTTCTGGTAACAAGATGACCGAGGTTACAGCAAGAGTTTGCCAACTGGCAGCGCCAAGCGACTCCTGCCTGTGAAGAAGCTCTTACCCAAGCGGAGATGGAAGTGCCTCTTACCCCCTGTCAGCGTTCGTCTGCGATTGCACCAGTTTCAAGATAATACTGGAGCAGAGCTGCAGTTATGGAAACAGGAGTGGAGATGGGAGGAATGACGGAGACACGAGGTGAGAGGGAGTAGTGGAGCGCAAAGGAGAAATATCGTAAGCAGCTCTTGCACAGGACCATCAGCACGCGAATGAACGCGCACACAGATTGTTTGGGAACCTGGGTTGGAGGGCTATGATGAATTCACCAGCTGCTGTCTCTATGTAGAGGCAGAAAAGTTTTATTACAGCAGTGACACTAAGAATCGCACTGACCGCCTTCAATTATGATAAATGACATCTACCTTGCCGAGAGTAACATTTCCAGATATATTTTCTGGCGGTTCAAAACCTAAAAATGCATTTTTTGCTTAGCTTCTAGAGTCTCCTATCATCACCTGAGCAGGGAAAGGATACATCCAGAGTTTGTTTAAAAAGGGAATGTACTCCACAAAACTTACAAATGCTAGATTCAAACCAGCAAAGCGGGCTTCTTTCTGTTTTACTAGTTAACAGACCTGAGATATGTCATGTAAGAACTTCTTGTCTAACCTCAATCATTGTCTTAATGACCTTAAGATCTTAATTAGTAATCAAGTCATCCATATAAGCACTAAACTTGATCATAACTTTGATAATACGGCAATATAAATACATACAGCTTCTTCCCAACATCTAGCTTATTAGCAAACCGAGTACTTCTACGCTTGAACACAAGTATATTTGAGCTACAATTAGACTGTTATTGGCTCTTAAATCAGTTTTACTGCTTTTTCATTTCGAATATTACATGACCTACCTCCGTGATGTCAGGCTTGACTGCTTTCTGCTGCTTCCCTACATTTGCTGTCTTTCTCTGTGACTGGTTACCTAGAATGAGAGAAACTCTGAAAGATCAAAAAGGCATCCATTTAAGACAATCTTGCACCAGAAGATTGTCATAAAAGTCCAATGGCTAAACAGGGAGAGATGGTTGGGGTTTTTGTGTGGGAGGTGGCTAGAGGGCTGATAGCGAGTTGCAGAAGTTAATTCCAAAGAAAACTTGGCCTAGGATTTACCAGCCTATTAACAAATGTATCGCCTAGAAAGGAAAACATTTAGTCATTAGTCTTTAGATGTTGTCATATGCCAAAAAGAAAAGCCATCTTATTTCCTTAAAGGCTGAAGAAATCGTGTCAGGTCAATTTGAGTTCATATTTTTAATTTCTAACTGCATAGGATTTCTGTTGGTGAATGGAAACTGATGCTATCCAAAGTGTGTTTTCAGCCTGGGGATAACTTCTGTCACATGTAATAGAAGGGACACTGCAAAACATTCTAGAGGATATCCTGAGAACAAGAATATACACCAAAAAATTTCTTCAGTTTCCCCTATTCTAGGTAAACAGGTGAACACGGACAAAGAGAAATTCCTCACCTGAAGAACAAGGCTCTCATTTCTTCCCAAGGTATCTGCTCCTGATCTCAGACTTAATAATCCCAAGTCCTTAAGCAGCGATACACCAAACTGGCAAATCTTTACCAGTTCTGGTTTTGTTCTTTCAGTTTATAATTACCATATGGACGTGCATGCTGCACACTGACAGATTTTAGGGGAAAACCATCCAATGTTGGCTTCAACATCTTGATTTAAATACTGCAATAGAGTTCCAGATGAGAGTCGAAGTGACACAGCATTTAGTCCTTTTCTTACACGACAATTTGGCATGATTTACATACAGTCTATCAAAGGAGTCACACAGCAGAATGTGGTGTGCTAAGGCAGTGCCCAACAAGCTGATGTGTGTCTCTACAGCACAACGAAGTGCCTGAGAGATGAGCAAGATCCTCAAGAAAAAAACTGCTGTCTTAGTAGATCATTTGACGACGAGTTTTACAGCAGCATAGCCACATACAGTGTTTCCAGTGCTCAAAGATCCAGTAGTAGATGTACTGGAAAGAACTATCACTTTACATCACACTGTTCCAAATTCTGACATATCAAGGCTTGAGCTACACGAGCAGGACTATTTTCTCTGCCTCACTTACCAGTGGGAGCAGCAGTAGCTGTTGGTTTCAGCATCTGCCTCGCTGCAGAGGCGGCCGCTCTGGTGATTCTTACATTTGAGGCTGGCTGGACTGCAGTCTGCAACACTGTAAGAAATATTAAGTCCAGAGGTTTCAAGCTTAATAAAGTAATAAAACCAAAAATTTACATTTTATAGAAATCAGAAAAGGGCACTAGCAATTATCACCTGCATTAGTTGGCCAGAATCAACAGGATTTGGTTGTTTTTTTTTGTCAGTTCACTGCTAAATATGGATAGCCTTGGCATCATACCTTTCTCTTTTTCAGCCACTTTGTCTTTATCCAGCTGTTTACGTCCTGCTTGTGTAGGGCGCACGCTACGCCCGTTGGCACAGACCTGTAAGAGGAGATAGTTTTCTGTGAAGTATCAGTTTTATGGAAATTAAGCAGCCTAATTTCGTTCCTCATTTTTCTATCTTAGATTCCAGAAAAAACAAATGGACAAATAATTTGGCACAAAGGGCTTTTAAAAGTGAAGAGAAATTCAGGATAACTAAAATAACTCATTTTAGACATGTGTTAACATGTATTATCCAATCAATTACAAATTTGTCAGGAAAAGCATGCAGGAGAATAGGTAAGAAACAGTTTAAGTTTACTACTAAACTAGGTGCCAATTACTGCTGCATCTTAGTACGTATTATGTGTTTTAAATATCAATTTTCAGAAAAAAAAAAAGAAAAAAAGAAAGCAATATTAACTCTGTTGTCCCTTTGTAAAGTTATCACTGGAAATCCTTCAAATGCATCCAAGTTTTGTAAGGCAAGGTTGCTAGATTCAAAATATAGCTTCTTTTAGAGGTTACTGCTGGTGAAATTCCTCAACAAAACCTACTTTTATACAAGTAATAGCAGAAGGGACTGCCAGGATTCCCAATAAAAATGGCCAAGATGGAAGCGATTTATTTGAGTGAAGGATGAACGGACTCTTTATAATCTGCATTCATGACAGACTCCCTGCATTCAAGGGAGACGCACTAGTTGGGTCTCCAAGGCAAACCCAAAGCATGGAACTTCAGTCGCGCCACTATCTCTACAAATATTTGCAGGCCACGCTGACTACAACATTTTGTATTGTAAAACTGATCCAGCAGATCAGTGCACTTTTCTCTGTCTGTAGTGACCTAATCAACCTCTCCGTAGCTCAGTTCGGCACAACGCAGGCTATCAACTTGCTGAAAGCTTTTCTCATCTAATTTGCTGTCCTGGTTTGAGTTAGAACAGAACTAGCTCTGTTCAGTGATTTTACTTTTCAGCTCAGTCTCTTCTAACTAACCACTTTCTGAAGTTAACAGTGTATTTTTGCACAGTGTCTGCTTCTAGCACTGATAATGCTTCATGTTTAGAGTTACTGCCAAGGATTGGTGCGCAGACCAAGGCCACTGCTAAATCTTGTGTACCACATTGGGGCGCAGAAAGTTAAAGGCCGCACCTGTGGGGAGGAGCAGCCAGGACCGGTGACTTTAAACTGATCACCGAGGGATTCCAGCCCATGTACGGCATATTTGGTATAAAGCTGAGAGATCATGAAGGTCAAGCCTCTTCTTCAATGGTTGGCATCCAAGAAGGACTCTGTCCATTCTGCCTTCGATCCAAACCGGCACATTTCTGAATCCAGTTCCAGAATCCAGCTCCTAAATTTGGTTCCTATTTGCCACTGAGTCCAGTCTGGGACTTCCCCAGTTCCTGCCCACAGCATCAGTGGTGATAGTGATGTAATGGCCACCAGAGGGGCTGGGTTTTTTAATTGGTTTTGTATATATTTCATTTTATTATTATTTTCACTACAGAATTTTATTTTCTAATTGATAAGTCTCTCTTCCCTCATTCCCTTCCTCTTCTCTTTTCGGAAGGGAGAGGTGTTGACAGAGAGCATCTGTTCCAGGTCTAGTGGATGGCCCTGACCCTAAACCACAACATTTGTCTTTCTCACCAAGAAACCCTCAGAGATAACACTCAACTAGCAAGAAAACAACCCTGAGTTACAGTCTGAAGGATAATTGCATCCTTTCCTCTAACTTTATTGGCTGAAGTTTGTAGAAAAAAACAAACCGTAGGGGGCTTAGATGCAGTTGGTATCATTGGTTTTTCTTCTTGGTTCCTGGCCTTTGATCGAGTAATCCTCCCGGAGAAAGCAGGAGCTGCCTGGAAACATCCCCAAGGAAACGAGAGTTAACATGCTCATTTTTACCCTGACACTGTTAGGGAGGGCAAGAAACCCACATAGGAAAAGAAATACACCTGTACAAAACAGGTAATCTGAAAAAAATTCCAAATCAAGTGGACTGAACAGGAGCAAGCTCCTAGTTCTAAAATAACAGAGTCATTTCAGTTGTGGAAGAATCATTCCGGTTTTTGAGCTCAGAAGATAGTCGTAAACACAAAAATCAATATATTACCAGTACTATTTCCAGCTTAGTTTAAAAAAAAAAAGTCAAATTTCTCCCTTATTGTTTCTTATTACAAAAATAAATATTTACCAAGTATTTACAAAATAAACTGTTCCCTTGGCATAACATACATGTAATTTTGTATAGAAATTTTAATATAGCATACTACACATACTTCATTTAGCCATTTAATATTGCTCTTATTACCTTCTCTCTTGGCTTCACTACCACTGGATCTTCAGGTACAAGTGAAAGAAATCCAGGTGCAGCTGGTCTGTATAACCCAACTTTAAACACACCCTTTTTTGCTTTCTCTCTCTGCTCTCTCAGTTTCCGAAGTTCCTTTTCTTCCTTGTAACGCTGGAGCATTTCCCTGCGTTCATTAATCCTCTTGGTGACTGCATCTGTAGATGGCTCTGAAACAAAGGCAGAAGACAGACAAGTTACGTAATCTTGAAGATATTTCTGAGCCAACAGTAAGAAAGTTAGAAAATTTCAGAAAGCTCTTCCAAACTAGAAGAGGAACGTATTAAGTTGAAGAGCAGAAGACTCTCTGGAATCCACACCTGCAAGTTTCAGTTGAAGTCTTATAATGCAAATACATGGGATCTAGTAGCTTGGAAAAGCTTAAATTCTCCCAATTGTTTTAACTCTTCCCACTAAAAGAGTATTCAATGGTAAATTCCAACTTAGAAAGACACCACCTCAAATCTGCAGCTGAGGGATACTGTAAATTCTTACCCATTTTACAGGGTACAGGCTGTTCCTGCAAGGTCACCAGTATTAAAGCTAACACTTTAACTACTTACTTAGTTTAATTGTACCAGCTTCCCATGTCAAACACTTAGAATGTTATCAAAAGCTGAAGTTTAGGTCAGCTTTAGATATCCTCAGACTGACAATAAACGAAGCTTCTTCCCTGTGAGGGTGACAGAGCCTGGCCCAGGCTGCCCAGAGAGGTTGTGGAGTCTCCTTCTCTAGAGAGTTAAAAAACTCATCTGGACCTGTTTCTGTGTGGCCTGCCCTGGGTGATCCTCCTCTGGCAGGGGGGTTGGACTCAATGATCTCAAGGTCTCTTCCAATCCCTAACATTCTACAATTTCTATGATTCTGTGTTACTAAATCTACTTAAAAACCTTTTCAACAATTGAAAAAAAGTTTTATAACAGTGCTCACTTACTCTGTTTCACAACAGCATTCTCTTGAGAGTAGATTTCATTTGTTTCATTGAGTTGAGGAATTCTCTTCTCTTTCGAAGGCTGAACATTGACATCCGCCAATCCAAACTGCCTGCCCTTTTCAAACATCTTGTGCCTGTTCTCCTTTTGAAGCATCGATTTTCTGCGCGCGACTTTTGCTCGGAGGGTTTCCGTACTCAAATCCTTTTTGTATCGACTGGCAAACTGGGAGGTAGCAGCCATCTTGATGACCCTAGACAAAAAACATAATAATTAGGGGGAAAAAAAGGTTGTCACGTTTTGTTTCGCCCTTTTTCTTCAAGTTCACAAAGCCCCAGGTTCTTCCTTTCTTAGCATAGCGGAAAAAAACACAAATGACAATTTCATTCCTGATTCTCTGTTAATTCTCTGTTTTATGCATTCAGGAGGCTACTGGTCAGTAAGTCTGACACAGTTGGGGACACAGTCAGGGATTGGCCTGCCAGCCTGTTTACAACACCGATGTTCTTCGCATTACAGAGACAAGCAAGTAAATGACAAGGTTGTAGGACAATACTTGGAAGCACCATTGCCACCAAGCTTTGAGATTCTACCCTGTCTGCCGGCGAGGAATTTTTGTCATGCATCAGAATTCTCGGCATCATTTCCCAACCGAGTTTCCAGGATGCAACTCCAGCACAATAGTGTTTATTTCCAGCAGGATTTCTCTCTAGTTTTTTTAACCTGAGGAAGGCTAAATGCAAATGTCGGTGGGTCTGTACGTGCTGTGCTAACAGCAGCGTAAAAAGCTCCGTCCTCCGTGTCCCACCAAAGCCTGGCTTGTCCAGGGTTTCCCTGCTTTCTTCATGGAGGGAGGTCAGGACCAGTTCTTGCAGTTGGCCTTACTGTCTGCCAGGGTCTTTTAGAAATCTCATCTTCTGCCACCTTAACTGGGATCTTTTAGAAATTTCATCTTCCATAACTTATAGAAAACTGCTTCACAGTAAGGAAGGTGCTAGAGCTAAACTAAACAGCCAACAGTTATTCATTTACCAGTAAATTGGTCATTTACTGAGGTTCTTAATTTCAAGACAGCGAGATTTGCTCAAGCTAAAGGAATTGTTGGTGAACTGGACCCTTGACTATGGGTGTAGAGGATTTTTTTAAAGTCAATCTCGTCCCTCTCCATCTGCCATCAAAAGCAACACCAGGAGCCCAACTCAAAAAAAAAAAGTCAGAAGAGAAAGAGTATGAAAATAAACAGAAAGAGTACTGAAATAAATAACAATGTACTCTTACACTGCATATATTTACAGAAAAAGCAAGCAAAGGGAGAACCTGAGCTCTTGTGCCCCATTTCATGGCAGTATTTGTGCATCCAATAACTTGTGTAGCACCAACAGCACCTGCACAACCATCTGGAAGTGCTTGGAATAGATAATGGAGGGAAATCATGAGACAGAAATCTAAATGGGTACATTTTGCCTCTTTTTTTTGCCCCCCAATACATTCGGTGGAAAATGATCAATGGAAGTTCAAAAGGGGAATAAAAACCAAAACTCAGCTTAAACCACTCAAATCAGGCTGGATCTCTTCCACATAATCCTGGGAGAGCTGGTGCAGGTCGGTGCCGCTCGATTTGTGAATATTTTGTGTTTCATCCCACATCTTACATTCCAGCTTTCAGGAATTGATTAAAGACGCCAGTTAATAAGGATTGCAAATAATCAGAGTAACTCTACTCTAGTACATAGGTCATGTTTGCCTTGTTTTACACTGAAGTGATCAAGGAAGGTTAAACCATGAGCATCTCCAATAATCATCTTTGATCTTGTTCACAGCTCCCATGGTATTGGAGAAAGCCATGAGGAAAAGAGTTAGTGGGAATCTCTCTTTACTTCCTAGAAGAATTTGGCTTTTTGATCCCGTGGATAAAAATCACTCCTAAAAGCAGCAGCTAGGATCAGGTCTTTATACTCATCCTATGTGGACTTTTAGGACAAAGTCCTTAAATTTACCTTAAAGATGTGCTTTATGTACATCAGTCCTTTCCAAGTGCAAGCACAATTTTTAATTCAGCACCTTGATGGCAGGTGACATAACCTATATCCACAGAATAAAAATACCTATCTCCTTTTCTTTCCAGGTTATGGTTTCTGCGTAGTACCGTGACCAAAATGGAGTCCAGAAGATTAAATGGAATTTAAATTGGCATAAATGAAAGACTAGTAGCAGGAAACCGAAACTGAAGTTGAAAATGTATAGGATTAATTTTGATTAAAACCACACTTTTGTCCACAAGAACCAAAGCAGTAATACGGATATGAAAGCATTTGGGTGTGCAGCTCACATTTTTAACCTAAACAGCCACAGAGTGAGGCAGAAAGAGCAAACGCCACTGGTTTTAAAACAAGAACCCGACAAGTTTAGGGACTGAATGAGGCCTCGACTCCGGGGTTTCGAGCCGTGATCCCGGGGGTCACCACACACCGACCGCTGCTCCCCCATCGCGGCTCTGAGGGGCCGTTCCCGGTTCTTTCCCTCAGCCCCTTCTCCGCCATAGCCCCGCCGTGTTCCCGCGCCCGCCGCCGCCAGGCCCTCAGGACGAGACGCCCATTCCGGGGTTCGTTACCTGTCCAACCGACCCCCAACCCCCCGGACCCCATCATACCCGTGCCGACCCTCAAACCCCCCCAGACTCCGCCATCCCTGTGCCNACGCCCACGCCGCAGGCCGCCTCCGGTCACTTTCAAATCTCACCTGTGAGCGCTCATTGGCCAACTCCGGTCCCTGCCGCAGGCTCTCATTGGCCCGCTCGCCGATGACCGTTGATGGGCGGAGCCGGAGTCTCGGAGAGGACTGTTTATTCGTCGCCCGTGATCGCCGCGCTTGATTCTCATTGGCTACGATGAGCATCTCCTCTCGCACTTGCCGCTCATTGGTCAGTGGTGTTGAGGGAGGTGAGTCCCGCCGGGCGCGGTGGTCCCTGAGGGGCGAGGCTTTCCCCTGGTCTCCCGCTCTAAGATGGCGGCGGGAGTTCACCGTTTCCCCTCACGGTGCCCTCACGCCCCGTGGGGACTCGGGGGCAGAGAGAGGGACCCATGGGCCTCGTACCGCCCTCTCGGCCCCCAGGCAGGTCTGTGTCCGTGCCTTAGTGACCGCGCTGTGCCGCTGCCTGAGGAACTGAGGCCGAGTTTACAGGATCTGTAAAGGGCTTGGGGCCGTGCCACCCCTAGATCCTCTCCTGTGTTTGTATCCTAAGGAGCCTCCGCTTTGCTGGGGTGGATTGTCTTTAATGCCATTCTCACGTGCAAGGCATAGCGTAAACGTTCTGCATTCGTGTCTAGAAAAAAAAATTGCAAAGTTCAAAATGCAGAAATGCTAAGGAAGAGACCAGCCACTTGGTGTCACTGCAAAAATGTAGACGGTGGTGGAGAGAAGAGCGTTGCCAAGCAGGAAAGTGCTGAGCAGTAGGAGTGCAACCATACCTTGCAGAGAGCCTAAAAATGCAGGACCTGCATATGCTGTGACAGTAAAATGTCAGTAAATTTTTATATAAATGCGATTCCAATGAAAGAACGCAGCAATAAGTGGGTTAAAGGCTATTGAGGCAGAGCACAGAGCTGTTCCCCACAGCAGCGAACAGTCTTCCATCACTGGAGAGTGGTTCTTTCCAGGTTATAGCAAGAGAAATGTCATTCCCTGGTTCCCTGTACAGGCTGCCACGGGTTGCAGCAAGGATTCCTGAACTTCAAACATCCAGAGTGACCTCACTGATTTCCTATAGGATGATGAGGGATCAGTATGGGGGTTATTGACTGCTGCCAAGTTGCCCAATGGTATGAAAAAACACCAACCAGTTGAAACAACTGGAGTTCATATTGGTGAACTCTGTCCACAGAGTCCAATCCAACGCAGACCTCGACATTTGCTGATTTTTGTTACTCCCCCTTTTCTCCCAAATCAGTGGAATTGAGGGTGTTCAGCAGTACTGCCTTAAGATATCAGGATATAGTCCAATGATGGGAGCCGTGCTGAACCACAGGTTTTGGGGAAAGAAATGAGTTTAAGAGTGTCTTCCTTCCAATGCAAAATCATTTCTTTTTCTAACTGCTTACCTGCATCTGAAGGATTCCTTCATGCTGAAACAACACTTATTTGCTCCTTGGAACATCTAGACTGGTGTATTTGCTAATTCCCACTTGTGGATGTCGATACTGAATTTAGGAAGCGTGGCCACACTGAAGCCAGGGCTTTATTCTCACCAGTAACAACATCTCTAACAACGCAGCGGTTACGCGCTTCACGGCAGACTGGTAACCCAGGTACCTAACTCAGATTCCTGGCAGGAATTTCGCTGGTGGTTACCTGAGCCAGGTGGGTTAAAGCCAGGATGGGTTTTCCTTAATGCGCTGCAGCGACACCTCCCACTAACCGTATCTAGGTCACCTCAAGGGTCTTCGTTTATCTGAATAATGCCCTGATTTGAAAGTCTTGCAGTGTCACTTTGAGAGAAAACACGCTCATCGGGTGGTTTTCCACCCAATTCCTCTTGATTTTATTGTGTTAAGAGGAACAAACATATTCCCATTTACTAGAGATAAGCAAGCAATATGAATATATAAAGGCATTATCCTGTACAGATATTGTACGTGCCTGAAAGGTTAAACCTGCCTGATGATTTTACGATAATACTGCAACGTTTTAGCCATTGAAGCTTTCAGAACCCATTTAAATTGACCTGTTTCTCGACAATATAACCGTCATCATCAGATAACATTTTGTACCGAGGAGATCAAGATGTGGAAATTTGCTAACTTGCTCTTTCTACTCTTCATTCATTCATTCATTCACATGGGATATTGTTCTTTGTGAGGATAATTTTTTCCCAGCCTTGCATAAATGCACCTTACTGAAGAACAAGATGGAGCATGTCGGGAAACCTATCTCCAAATTTAGCCCTGAAATAATTACAATTTCTGAATATATATTCCGTGGAAGTTCAGGCAAGCGGAGTTTCAAAGCAGTAGCCCACAGCGAGACGTGCTTGCCACTTGCATGGAGTCAAAAAAAAAAAAAAAAGCCTCTGTAGTCAAACTGCTGCGTGCAGAGCACAGCCTGATATGGCAGAGGGCACAGAGTAGTCCTCCTGCCAAATTTAATCGATAATCTGTTAATTATTGTGCAGCACTGCCTATTGTTCTCCCTTCTGGTTGTGCTGCTCGCCTGAAGTGGTCGCTGGTTTCAAACCTGGAATAAATTCTAGGAGTAGGAAATAGAAGCTAAATTCCTGTCTCATAACAGCTGGGAAACACAGTGAAGCCTTCTGCTGCATTTTCATGCTCTGTTCTTTGGGTTTCGTTTTCACAGTAGCATGTTTTTAACTGGAGTGTGAAATAGCCACCCCCCAGTGCCTCAGCCTGTCGCCTGGGAGGAGGGTATGGTTTGAGCAGGTAGGAAAGGTGAGATACTTGGATTCTCACCAGGATGAGCATGGCGAGAACATCTTTCTCTACCACCTAGATGAGCACATACAACAAAGGACATCAAAGGCAACTCCTACAGCCCACAGTGTTAAAAAGAATTTCATAACCTTGCTCTAGCCCCTCATAGAGCACTGAACTCCTAAAGCCCAGATGTGTGGGCCCAGGATCGCGAGCTGATGGAAACGCCTACACGCTGCTTATGCCAAGCAAGTCCAACATACATCCCTTGTTTGATGTTTCCTGCACTCAGTTCTCCGCTCACTACGTGGGAGTTTCCACTCAGCCTCGGGAGGTGTCGAACAGTCTCTGGGCTATAAATAGAAAGGTACTGGGCTCTGGGTGTGATATTGCACTCCAGCAGCCTGACACCCAATAGCTACATGTTGTAGCACATTTATAAGCTCCCCGTTTTCACTGGAGCTAGCCTAAAATGCAAACCAGAAAGCTTAGACTTTTACAATCAGGAGCCTGAATAGTTTTTATCTCAGCATATCTTTGCATCCTCTGTTATTTACGGTGCGTTGACACCGAATGTTCCCTGCTGTTACAAATTTCAGTCAAAAAGCCACTCCAGCACTACAGGTGAAAGCATCCTGCAGCTGGTTTCATCCTCCAAGGCCCCAAACCACTTTCTTGAGGAAATCATATCTCTTTCCAGACTCAAACCTTGTTGGTTTTCTTCCATTGGGAAGAAGGGACCGGGAATTAACCCAAGAACAACTGCTAAATTCAACAAGAAGCCACTGCTGAGTTTGAGATCAAACGTTTTGTTGTTTCCAGAGACTTTGGAGTGGGTTAGTTTGGGTGAATTCTACTTTTATTCACTTTAGCAAAAGCAAATGAAGAAAAGGCTTAGCGTGGTGGTATTAGAAGATGTTTCAGCAGCGTGAAGTAGGTTTCCAATTGAGTTAGGCCAAGACCATTGCATTTTCATTTGAAATGAGCATCCTTTTGCCTAGTTTAGACAAGACTTGTGGCATTATTTTTTTTTATTTTGGCTTAAAACCTGTATGTATTTTTTTTTTTTTCAGTTGGCACCTCCTTTGTGTCTTCATTGCCCGGAAGCCGAACATCTCGTATGGAAGCTGGACGGGACTACTGGAGTTCAGTGTTTCCTGCTTAAAACAAACACAAAGGCAGTAAGGAACGCTTGGTTTAGAGAGTAAAACAAGGCAAAGCTTTGAGGAATATGACCCTTAATTAAGATGGAAACAATAAAAGACTTGGTTAAACCTATGTACTCTGACAAGAGTTAAACTTCTCCAGGTCTCTGATAAGATAGGACTGGTTTTCTTTATCTGTTGTTTTTGTAATGTTCAAGGCTACTGAAATGCAAAAGTGCCAGATGGCCATGTAAGTTAAACAATGTGCAAAATCTTTCTTATATTATCACTAAATGCCCTGGGGGGGCAGAGGGAGAAAGGTTATTTAATCATTAGAAGTCACTTAGCAGCAAATGGCATTTAGCCTTTATCAACTTACACCAAAAGACCGAGTCTCTACCCTTTTTCTAATATGACAGGGAATGTATTTCATTGCCCTTTATGTCATCTGGGGGGTATCTCTTGTGTCAGTGGGTGTCACTGAACTCTGGGACCACGCTAATAAATAGGGTTGGGTTCTTTTTTCACAAACAAATCACCACAGTTCTGTACCAAAATACAGAATTTTCCCCTGGAACACATGAAGCCACCGTGTCAGCAGCAGCTAAATCCCATTGTTGTGATGGGGGGTTGTCACAGTTGAGAGGAGAAAGTACTGGAGGGGTGAGGAACTGCAGGTTGTTTTCTGATCTAATATTTGACCTTCAGCAGCTCCTTTTACCTCTGTCTTCCCTCCTGCCCTTGCTTCGTATATGATTCTTTGTATACAAAGATACAGCGGCCATGCTCAAGAGGGATTCCAGAGGCTTTGGGAGGTTCATCTCAGCCATCTGAGAGGCCAGGTTAATGTGGTCCTGTGCCTTGGCTAATTAGCTCTGCCCCTTGTCAGGACTCCTGCAGCACCGCGCTGGGCTGACACACTCAAGGCTTTCTAGCTTCAGAACGGTCTTGAGGATCTTCTCAGAGCATTTGGCATTACGTAGAATAAGCAGCGGCTCCACCGCTGCCCTCCTGCAGGTCAGGGCAACCAGGCTTTTAGGTTTGCTAGCCCTGCTCTCACCCTGGGTCATCTGTGATCCCCCAAGGGGTCTCCAGTCCCTCCTCGCTTACCTCTGAGCAGAAACAAGCTGCTGAAATCTTCTCTTTGAGGAGAGGAAAGGCTCCTTCTTGTAGGAGCCCCTTAGGCTCAAGCTGCCATCTGGTGCCACCACTTAATTCCCTTTTCCCTTGGCATTTCACTCGTGTTCTCAACACCTTTGGTTTCAGAGGACTTCTCTTTCTCTCAGCAGGCTGAGGGCTTCACAAGGACGGCACAGAGAAGATGGCTAAGATGGCTGGGGTGATGCATGTGCGATGAACCAGTGTCCGGGATCTGCGCAGCCGTGCCTCCCAGGATACACCTACACCAGGAACAGCAGCTCCTGTTTTCCTCTTGCAAGGGCAGCCACCGCACAGATGACGACAAAAGGTATTTAGTGATTGTGCCAAGGAGGTGACATCGGTGAACCAAGCTAGCTGGCAAGGCTGGCACCGCAGTAGTGGGGTTCCAGTATGCTGAAGGACTACGCTTTCACACTCCTAGTAAGCTCCCAGCAGCTCTTTTGGCCCTGTAGTCAGGAGTTAAGGAGATCTGAAAGCTGAACGATCTATCAAATGAGTTTCTTTGGCCTCCTGCATAGACAGACCCATCTTGAGTGGGGCCAGAGGAGACCACAGAAATTCTCCGAGGGCTGGAACACCTCTCATGTGAGGACAGGCTGAGAGACCTGGGCTTGTTCAACCTGAGGAGATGGCTCTGGGGAGACCTTCTGGTGGCATTTTAATACTTAAAGGGGGCCTGTCAGAAAGGTGGGGACAGACTTTTGAGCAGGGCCTGTTGGGACAAGACAAGGGGTGATGGTTTTAAACTAAAAGAGAGAGATTTAGACTGGAGAGAAAGAAGAAAGTTTTTACAGCGAGGGTGGTGAGAGCCTGGCCCAGACTGCCCAGAGAGGTGGTCGCTGCCCCATCCCTGGAACTGTTCCAGAGGAGGCTGGACAGGGCTCTGAGCAACCTGCTCCAGTTGCAGATGTCCCTGCTCAGGGACTGGATGATCTTGAAAGGTCCCTTCCCACCCAAACCAGTCTGGGATTCTATGATTCTTAGCTTGCTATCACTGTATTAAATCCACTCGTAAGCTGCCGGTGCCAGGCAGCGGGCAGGCACCTGGCACCCCCGTCGCTTTCATCGCCACGTTGGTCTCTAAACCTCACGGCAATCAGCCCACGGGCAGTTTAGGTCCAAGCTTGGGGACACCGGGGCGAGCAAGACTGTGGGGGCCCCACACCAGCCACCGCCGGGGGACTACGGGGAGGCCTCGACCCTAAAACCTCCCGGCCGGGTCCGCAGGGGCCTGCCCCGCTCTGCGGAGCCCGCTAA
>VWZK01001078.1:86855-129665 GCA_013396935.1 Baryphthengus martii
CCCGCCGAGGGTACCGGGCCTCCTCGCTCTCTCCCGGCTCGGTGTCTCCCAGCCACCGGCCGCGTCTCCTCGGGTTTATTATAATTTATTCCTGGTGTTCTGGACGCCCTTCTGCCGTGTCGAGGCACCGCGGTGTCGGAGGTTGACCGGCTCCCCTCGTTGCGCCCCTTCCCCGGCTGCGCTGGCAGCGCTCCCGTGGCCTTCCCGCCTCCTGGCGAGCCCGGCCCGCCGGCTCTGACAGCGGGAGCCCGCTGCGGTGGTGGTGGGGGGAGGACAGCTTCGTTGGTGTCGGGGCCCGTTCCCTCCGCTCGGTCTCGGGCATCTCTCCCCCTCAGCGGTTGTGTAACGCGATCGTCCCCCGCGGCCGACCCACGCGTGGTGAGGGGTTCGCGGGGTCGTCCTGACCTCCCTGTTACCTGCAGGTCACAGTCTCTTCGTGGGCCTGCGGTCAAGCACGTAGGATTTTTCTTTGAAAAAAGAGGAAACAAAACCCACATATTTTTCTCTAGATTTTAATCTTTTGAGTACTGTCACTTCCTGATGGTGTGTTTTTCTGCACGGCGTACCCCGTGCTTCAGACATCTATCAGAGGGAAGGATTGTGAAGCTCGGTAAACATAAACAGGGATCCGAAAAAAAAACATTGTTAGATATTGCAGCTAATACCGCTAATAACGTGTTCGCATGGGGATGGTGTAAGAACCTAAGGAAAGGTTAAAAGTACAATTACAGTGGAAATGATTTCTTCTCGAAATTACTTCCTCCAAGGCCTCACTCGAAACAATAAGCGTAGCTTTTAATTTCTTCGGTGAACGGAGGTTATTGACTTGTGCCGGGTGGCTTCCAATTGGAAAAAAATTTCCTTTTATCAACCTGAGAAGTGGGTCTAACACACGTCCTGCGAGGTGCCGCCTCCGACGCCCAACAGCAGCCTCTCTCTCTGCTCTGCTTTTGAATAACCGGGTTGGATGGGGCTGTAAAGCTCAGCCCCGGCAGCTCAGGGTTCGTTGCGGGCTGTACAACTCGCTTACGAAGCTGTGTAAATAAATACTCAAGTGGTTAACCCTGCTGCGCTGGATGCTATCTTGGCTATGCCATAGCTCTCGGGATCCAGTTTTGGTAGCTGGAGATAGCCAGGCTGGCTTTGAAGCGGCTGAAGCCTCGAGTCGCGAGTCTTAATGAGTGTTTGCGTCGTGCTTCGTCTTTTCTCGGATGAAAGGTTTTACATAATTGGCCATTATAATTGTCTGTCACCCTTAGAGAAGAGCCAAAAAAAATAAAACCCAGCATGGAGGTAGGCACTTGGTTTGGAAGTCCAGAGTCTAAACCCGTAAATGCTTGTAGGTTGTTAAGGTTGTTACTGCTTAACGTGGAGGCACCAAAATGACTGACTAAAAAAAAAAAATAAAAAAAATATCTAGTTCTGTTCTCCTTTCGCTCGGCATCATCCCCACAAATGACATCCTGCTTACGTTTGAGCTACTTGTTCTTCAGTGCTCAGAAGAATTCCTAATGCGACCAGCTTGCGTTTTTTGTTGTCTGCTTTTTGTTTTTTTTTTTCACCCTTGAAAACTTAACTGGAAGCTTTTTTACAGTGTTTTGATTCCTTTTTAATAAATGGCTAATCCCTTGCTGCAGGGGATGGGAGTGTTTTGAATGCAGCGGTTTTGGGTCCTGAGGGGAGGGGGGAAGGGAGCGCCTTGTGCTGCTTTCCAGCAGCCGCCTGCCTTCCCCGGGCCTGAGTGAAAGAGCCTTATTGACAGGGTTGGAAGGTAACATGCCCAATCCTCCTCTTACATGCTAAGAACCATAAATTTGCTCTAGCACAGAGCCTTTGAGGGGAAGAAATGGAATGTCAGGGAGCCTGTGCTTCATCACCAGCAACCGGGTAACAAAGGTAGTGTCTGTTAATTGCATCGCTCTTGTCAAAATCTCCCCTTTCTGATGACAAAGTTCCATTTGAATAGATGCGAAAAGTTGTGGGATTTGATTTAATACCAGTGTCTTAAAATCATCTTGCAGTCTCCCTATGACTAAGTTGTCTCTCATACTTAATTGACGAGCAGAGGTTGAGGAGGAAGCTGTGCGCGTTCCACTCGCTCTAAATGCTCTTTAAAATCTTTTCTCCTCTTAGATAAGGATCGTGCAGAAGTGTGAGTAACTTGTCAAGCGCTAAGCTGCAATTAATTTTTTCTTAGAGGTGTATAAACCGTCTTTCTGTGCCTCTTAAAATTGGAAGCTCGTCTTGTAATGTTCTGCGGAGGTGTACCACGGTGGCGCTCAGCTCTCCACCAGCTTGCAAAGCAGCTAGTAGGGAAGGAGTGTGTTCACAGAGACCCGTCTGTAGTTCTCGTGCCAGCAAGAGCTGTGGTTTTTAGGTTACCGAGGTGCCAAGGTCAGTTTTTGGTGCTGTCAAGTTGAATATTGTGTAGTAGAGGCACAGTACTACCAAGGTGCTAACAGGCCTTGACGTTCCAGGTGTCAACACATTCATCATGAAGTGTTATTTTTTCACTTCTGGCTGCTCTGTAGCTGAAAACAAGCAGGTAGGGCACATTTCTGTATTCCTATAGCGGATTGTGATACCTGGATTTGGAGAAGGCGGCAGCTTTTCTTGCACCTGGTGGTTGAGCATGTAAGGAAAACGTAGGACTGGTCCTAAACCTATGGATTAAAGATAATCCAGCCTTGGAAAGAGGCCATCTCTTGTCCCTGTGTGCTGCTTTTTTGGGGGCTCTTGTGAGTTATTTGGTCGTCGGATGTATTACTGGGTGGTTTTGTCGATACATTTAAGCTGTTGAAGAAGATCTTAGTTCAGTGAAAGTTGCTGGTTAGAAATCAACTTCCCAGCTTTGTAAGCTCTGCAGTGTGGAGGGCACGGCAATGGCACTTTGGTATGTGTGGCTGCTCAGTTTTTATTTGTACCATATTTTACTGGCTTTGTTTTCGAAGCTATTTTGATGCTGACTAGTTTATTAGAGTGAGGATCTATTAAAGTCAGTGTAACAGAGGGGTTTTTAAAAAAAATATAATTATCCTCCTTCTAAAATACTACTCGGGGTAATTGCCCATCTTGCAGATTCCGTTTGTAGTTGTGGTGTATTTGTATGTGGAGTTTGTAGATGTGGAATTTATGTTTATTTCTCAAATAACTTTTCTTTCTTGTTTTGTTTTGGAAGGGGACTATCTTCTGTATCACTTGCTAGTCCTGCTGTTGCAGTCTTATCCTTAGAGCATAACTGGAGACGTGTTTTTACCACTCCAGGTGTGATGGTTGGTTTTAGAGTAGTGACTTCGGGTAGCGAACAGCCAAAATCACAGCGGGACTGGCCGGTGTAGGTACAGGGTGGGCTTGTGCCACTCCCGTCAATGGTACTGTCTTGGATAACCAGTTTGTGGTAAAACCTAGAGGTCTGCAACATCATCTCAATGGATATCAGAGGCAGATGGATTAAGTACAGCTCAGCTACATCTAAATGAGTTGCAGCACAGAGGTAATATGAGTATTTACAGAGATTGCCTTCCAACACATCGAAGATTCAGCCACCTCTTTCCCAGTGACTTGCTGCTGGGCAGCCTCATGACTACTTAATGCTATTTGGAGAGGAAAAACCCTCTACGGCGTGAATGGCAGTTAAGAAAACATCAGCTCTTGCAAAAAAAAAAAAAATTCAGAAATGGCCAACTGGTGTCTTGGGGTGCAGAAAAGAGGGCTCTTTTCTGTGTGATAAAAGAATGAATATCCTACTTTAGAAGCTCCTTGTCTGTTGGTCACAGCGAAGTAATGGCGTTTAGGTAGCGCGGAGGCTGAAATTCTGCGAGTTGAAATCTTGCTGTCCCAACGTGCCATTGTGTGCGGTGCTTGGAAGCTAAGATACAATGTTCTTCTGCCTTGCAGCAAAACAGCTAGTGATTAAAAATTCAGCAGATGTTGTGGTTCACTTAACTACTTGTTCTTGCATCATTCAGGTCATATCACACAATTAATGTTGCTAATATTCAATCTAGCCTTTTTTTTCTCTAAGAATGGAAATTATCTGAACTATCACGGGATTTACAGAACTGTTTTGGCAGGAACTGGGCTATGCAAAGTAAATTATTCAGAACTGTTTTCATTCTTCCCCTAACTTGGAGAATCTCCTTTTGATTTCTCAAATATTACTTGTGCGTGCCAGACGGGGCTTTAATTTCTGCAGCTTTTCTCACTTTAAAAGTCGAAGTATTTTCTTTTGATTGCTTTGAGATAAATGAGACTCCCTAGTTGAGAAGGGGGTGGGAAGAGCACAATAGGTATAAGTGCTTGCTTTCTTACTTAGACTCTGTATTTCATTTGGCCACAGAAGTATTTTTGTATGAGAATTCTCGTTTTGTTTCAGGCAGGGTTCTGCTGCTTTCAGTACATCTACTTCTAATTTGCACAATTTTGGTCGATGGTTTTCAATGCAATGTGGCGCTTACTTGACTTTTAGTATTAAACTTTACTTTGCTCTCCATGTTCCTTTAATTATCTAAATTTTGGGTTCTTTTTGTGGCACGCATAGATTCTGGACAAGGCATGATGGTTTTAAACTAAAAAGGGGGAGATTCAGACTGGAGAGAAGGAAGAAATTTTCGATACTGAGGCTGGTGAGACCCTGGCCCAGGTTTCCCAGAGAGGTGGTCGCTGCCCCATCCCTGGAACCATTCCAGGGGAGGTTGGCTGGGGCTCTGAGCAACTGCTCTAGTTGCAGATGTCCCTGCTCAGTGCAGGAGGTTGGACTAGAGGGCCTTGAAAGGTCCTTTCCCACCCAAACCAGTCAGGGATTCTGTGATACTTGGAGCTACAAAGCAATTTTCACGTAGCAAACGTGGTTTGTTTTCATCTCTTTCACCAGATTTGGGTTTGGAAACTGGTGCCTGCACTGCACAAGCAGCAGCCTGTCCTATCGCTCCGTGATCAGTGCAGTAACTGTGGGTTTGGTTGACCTCCCTGCACCTTCTAACTCGGCTGGTGGTGCTCACAGTAGGAGGTTGGTTGCTTCTAGGTGGGTGCACCCGAAGCTGGATAAATGCATTGACTTCTGTCTTTATGGATCATGCTTCTATAAGCATGAGTTAAATACCAAGGTTAAGGAAGGCAAACAACTGAGAAAAGTTGCTGGCTCTTTCAGTGTCTTTGAGAATAATTTGCTCTACTGGAATGGAAAAGATGGGTTTGCGTGGTACAGGATATAAATCTATGGTGGATACACCTGTAAACCAGGATTTGGAGGAGTAATGGGTGAAAATTTCAGTAAACTTTCCGTTTATACACATTGTTTGGACTTGCAGTTGGGATGGGGTTTTGTGATCTGTCAATTAGCACATCAAGAGGATATATTTTTAGTCAAGGCAGACATTTTTCTGTGGAAGAACCTGTTTGGACTATTAAGGCTAATGCACTTTGAGAGAACTTGTTTTAGCTAAATTGTCAGCAGATAGTCAGTGGGTTTGAAAAATGAAGCCTTAAATGTGAAAGTCCTCCCCCAGCCTCTTTAGTGTCCTGTTTAGAATGATGGAAAAGCAGGATTCAGATGGATTTTTACGTATTCCTGATACCATGCATGCACGTAGCCAACATGCTGTACGTGCAGAATTGATATTCAGAGTAATATGTTTAATCTCCAACTGCAAAAAATTACTTCACACGCAGCTAATTCCATCTGCTGGAAAAATAAGAGCGAGGCGAACTTCAGCACTGCTTTTTGCTGTGCTAATTACTATGTATGAACTTTGGAAATTTCCATAATTTTTTGGCAAACCTAAGCAGCAGCCATTTAATTTAGAATTTTATTAACTTGAAACATCCCTAGCAACTCCTAAGCTACTTCTGGTTCATTTGGTGTTTTTGGTGCTTTGCAAGCTTTGATTCACGAAGCTTCAGTAATTTTTTCTTTTTTTTTTTTTCTCCTTGCAGTGACTTTATATATATATAAAGAGCAGCTTGCTGCCATTTCCAGTAACTTTCAACCTGCAATCTAATGCAGAATTCCCTCTGTCATTCAAACAAAGTGTTGAAATTACATTCTTGTAAAACACCCTAAACTGGTAAAATTAGAAGTTAGGCTTTGGTTGCTTTTCTGCAGTGTGAGAAAGGCACTTTAAATATTTAAAGCATAGATGGTTTTCTAAAAGTAACCTTGGAGAAACTGGGACATGTCAAGTCTGGTCCTAATTCTGCTAAAAGCTGGTCTCATGATGCAAATTCTTGAGCTCCAAAGAGTTTGGATAAAAAAATCATCATTGCAGATAGCTACTTAATGTTGTTTTTTTCCTAAAAGGCTGAATTTTGGACACATTTTCAGCTTCTCAAGGTGTCCAGCAATGCCTTTCTGCACTTTGCTGTTGTTCTTCTGACCTCCTCCTTTTGCTGATGTTGCTGATGGGCAGTCGGTGGAGGCCATTAATCTGTAAAATATTAAAATGGGTTGGAATTTTAGAATGAAAAAAAATACTGTCTGCTTCTGGAATGCTGCTTTTTACTGGCTCATTTTCTTTTGTCTGTGATAGTCTGGATTAATTTTAAAATCTGAACTATTCTTTCTACATTATGGTGTTAGCTTGCTTTCTACTTCGGTACCATCAGAAACTTCCTATTTTGCTGCGTACAATTGCAGTGCCATGTCTTTGTCCCTCTCTCCTCCTCCCTCTTGCTCCGTTGGTCACTTCAGAATGCAGTTTCTTCCTCAGGATGAACGGGTTTCTATTGCTAGGCTCTTTAAGTCCTGTCTAATTGGCAGAAAGCCAAGCATAAAATCTCACTCATAAGTCACTCTAGAGATTTCTTTGTACATGCTATTATTTTCTTTGCATGCTAACATCACTGTAAAGATTTTATTTTTTTATTTTTTTTCCCAAGTCTAGACCAGGCGTAATTATGTTCGTGCGTACGCGTGGGCTTGGGTGTTGCCACTCTGCAACCCAGCAAGCAATTTTGAAGTCCTTGGGCAGTTTAAGACCAAAACTTCTTGTAGCATCAAAGGCAGCAGCTATCCCTCTGCATCTAGGTAGGTGAAATAATTTTCTGTTGCATCTAAACTTCAGAGACTAACTCCTGGCTTGTGCCTGTGGTTTGGCTTTCTGCAATGTGTCGTACTGGAGGCTATATTTTAAAAAAGAGTTTGGACATGGAGGTCAAACAGGACCTGCAGTGTTGAGTGAGAGCAGCTAGTGTTGAATTGGGGTTTGTGTGCTCACAGGCTTCCAGAGGCAACCCAGTGCCTTTTTGGTTTGGAAAGCTTTTCATTGAGGCCTTTGTTCAGAACTTTGCCTCACCTAGGTCTTCGTTGCAAAGAGTAAAAGTCCTTTCCATCGTGAAGCTGCTTCTTTGGCCTTGGATCTGTAGTCTTAATGTCTTCAAAGCTTTTGTGCTTCTTCCTTGCCTGGCTCCTGAGCTTGAGAGAAACTCCCTGTAAACATGAATGTGAAGCTGCCCCTTTTTCCCCTGCTGTTTGACCGCTCTTGCTTTGGTACCGTGCTGCCTGGCGCGCCGGCTGCCATTTTTCTTGTTCGTTTGCCTTCCTGACTGCCCTGGGCAGACGAGAGTTGTCCCTGGGAACTCTGCTGCTGAACTACCAGGGTGTGCAAGGCAGCGTCGCTTGAGACGAGACAGATGGCAGGGACTTGGTAAGGGAACTCTGAAAAAACCCCAACCCTTTAAGGAAACCATGTCCTCTGGAAATAGGTTTCTAGATCTCCATTTAAGCATCAGGAGAACAGAGTTTTCCATGGAGTGTGGGACAGAGTTTTAGTTTCTTGCGTACTTTTTTTTTTCCATTTAATTCCCTTTCTATAGAAGAATGGCACTTCACCATCATTTTTTTTTAATGAGGTAACTTTATCTTAATAAACACATGAATGAAGTGATGCAAAGAGCACGTCTTTGTGCATCTGAAATCAAAGCGAATCTGCTTCTGAAATTCGGGCCGTGGGAGGATCACTGATAGCAGTGAATCCATCTTCCATGGCGCTGAGAAAAAATCCCAGCGTTTCTCTGAACATGCTTATGGATTTCTTTTTTAGATGCAGTAGGACTGCAGATGTAGTCATATTAAAATACATCACTTGGAGTTGGTCTGGCAGCAGAAGCAGTTGGAGCTGTAGCTTGGGTGCAAGTTGCTGGGAATTCTTTTAGCTCAGCTTTCCAGTCTGTACTGCAACTGGGAGCTCAGAGCAGTTTGAGTCACTCTACCTCCACGGATGATGCAGGAGGTGCCACTAACAGAGGACGAAACCAGTTTTCCTAATGATGGCTTTGCCAGGCCCCAGAAGTTTATGGGATGGTTAAAGTGGTGTCTGCTGCTCTGTCAGCTGTGTGCTTGGGGGTAAATTGTAGGAGAAATAGTAGCAGTTTACATACCTTGGTAGCAATTTCTCTAAAAGGGATTTTTCCCCCCCTTTTTCATCTTGGGTCAGCAGATGAAAAGGGGTTGTATACGGATTTTGTGAAGTTTGCACAGCTTCATCTCTGGCCTGACTGGATCCAAGGAAGTGAAGGCACTAGCAGTGTCCTGCAGGGATGGCCCATTTGTCTTTGGGAAGACACTTTTAAGAGATTGGGGAGAGTTTTTCTTGGACGGGAAAAAAAGTCAAGAAACTTAATTCAGGTGTGAAATTGTTGCATCCATAGTGGAGCCATACAGAGCAAGTTCAATGATGTTGCTAG
The DNA here is from genome assembly GCA_013396935.1 of Baryphthengus martii. NCBI lineage: Eukaryota > Metazoa > Chordata > Aves > Coraciiformes > Momotidae > Baryphthengus > Baryphthengus martii. The sequence continues at coordinate 95,538 of VWZK01001078.1, forward strand.
TTGCATTAATATTGCTTGTAAGGGTGTTTTCTTTTTAATTTATTTTTTTTTTTTTTAGGAATGGGGGATGGGGAATTCCTCCAGCTCTCCCTTATGTTACGTGGGTCACAGCTTACCAGCAAAGATTGGGTTTTCATCAGGTGGCTGTCCAGGCAGAACAAAGGCAGTTAAAGACCAAGAAATCTGTGAGGCTGAAGAAGCCTGGAGACTTTTTCCAAAAATGTAAATGTCGAAGTTGGTGATCCCAGGTAGAGCAACTTTACTGGGGTGTACATGAGGCAGAGGCTGTTGGGGGAAGACATGTCTTTAATTAGACCAACTGGTGTTGCTGGGGTGGAGAGGAATAAGCTTTTTTTGGGTATGAATAAATGTCAGCATACATTTTATCAGAATTGCAATTTGGAAGGGGGGATTTACTGTAAGTTGCCCTTTGGCTTCTCTGGGGCCTTTCTGCGTCTTCCATAGACGAGGTGCAGTTATGGAAGAAGCTGTGTATGTGGCTTTACAAACACAAAGCACAACTCTTGAAAGGAAGGCAGGGTGCAAATTGCTCAGGTAAAATGAGCCAGCATTTTCAGAGTGGAGTCAGTAAAGCTCCACAGAGTGCCAGCAAGTGATGCCTGTGTCCTGAGTTAAATATATTCCCTTCAGGTCCTGCTCAGGAGGATTAGTGAGAGATGCTTTCACTTAAAGCTGGTAGGAACAGCAGTGCTTTTTTTTTTTCTCCCTCTGAAAAGTGCTGTGTTTTTACTGGAATAGCTAAACACGGGCATGTTAAGCTTAATATATGCATGTGTGGGTACCTGAGAAAACATCCCAGTAAGTAAACCAGTAAGGTTTTTTTGCTGAGGAGATGCTGAGAATATCACGTTTGCTGCCAGTCAGGGCCAAGCCAGGCTTGTTAGCAGCTTGTAAACGACAGCCCTACTTTGCTTTGTAGGTATTTTAAGTGGTGAGGGTAGCAGAGAGGGAAAGATGATAAAGTCTGTGCTGTGGGTTGTGGCGCTTTTTTTTTTTTTTTTTCTTTCTTTTTAGAGGAGGAGGAGATGGGACTAATTGCCTACCTTCCAATTCCAGTTACTTCATTACTGAATAATCATTGGAGCAGCCCTGCAATCTGCTCTGATAGCAGATAAGTGGCATGGCTTGAAGCACTCGAATCTAAACAAAACTTAAGTGCTTTTTCCTTTTTCCCTGGAGTGAAACTGCAATTTCGTTTTGTGAGTGTTAGCCAGGACAAAGTTGTTTCATTTGGGTTTGGTTTTTTTTTTTTGTTTAATTGGGTTTTTTTGTTTGTTTGTTTTTTTGCATCTGTCATGGTGTTTCTCTGGGCTTTATGCACATTAGAGGGGTGTGTTCCAAAAATACCCTAAAATACTGCATTCTCTTACCTGGCAGCTTCAGCTGAAGGTTTTCCAAGTGCTTTGCCAGGTGAAGATCTGTTTGGCTTTGACATGAGATGTCTCAAGGGGTTTAGATATAAACCAGTGAGCGTTTAGATTATATTTCCTTTCCATGGCAATAAATGTTAATTAGTTTCTCCGTCTACCTTAGGCCCTGAATAGTCAAGCGAAACAGCCTGAGCACAGCTCAGCTACCAAGTCAGCTGCTTCACAGTATGAATCCCTGTGGTGAGAGTGGTCATGTTGAGGAGGCTGGAGCAGGATCACTTCGTTTAGGTTCCCCGGTGTAGAAATAGTGTTACGTGCAACCCGTAGGATGCAAAAGAGAATTATCAGGCAGAGCTTCAGAGAGGGGTTTTGTCTGTCTTTGAAAATCAGATAAGTGCATTTGTGCATCAGGTTCAACGCTGATAAAATGCCTTCTTGGAACTGATGTTTCTCAAAAGTGATGACTTGGAGGTGCTGTGAAAGCACCTCAGACAAGTGCCTGGGGGTTTGCGTAGCGTAGTATTGGGCAGAGCTTAAACTCTGGCTTTTTTGTGGATGACTGTAGAACTATTCATTGTGATCTCTTCCTAAAAAGACAGCTGACTCTGCAGTCCGAGCCACATAACAATTCTTTTGTCTCTGCTTTTGACTTGAATGGAAAAGTAGTTTGGTTTTGCATTAAATGGAACTCAACTGTTGCTGCCCCAAAGGGGGTCTTTTCTTGCAGGCTCTGCTTGGACTCTAGGCAGAGCCCTTCTGGCTCTCGCTGGTTTTTGCTGTAACTCAAGTCAGGGTGCTGGGAGGATGGTAACCCAAGACAGATAGTTGTTGACAGGTAAAACATCTTGGGAAAAGAAAATATAGTACGCTTTTTTTTTGTCTTCAAATGTTAATAGCTTTTGTAAATTTGGGCTTGGTTGTGCTGGTTGTCACTGGGCCAGTAGGATTGATCATGTAGAGTGACTCAGGATGGATCCAACTGCAGCATTAGGCTTTTGGAATAACTTAAGGGGAAGTGATGGTGAACGTCAAAGAATTAAAGAGTACAAGGCCTCTTTGAGCCTTGTATTTATAGAGTGGCTTTCAGAGGAAAAGACCCAAACATGCTTTGCAAACTGGCCTGTGTGTCATGCCCTGGAGTGGCTCCACGTCTTGATAACAACAATATGGGTTCTTCTAATGAGAAGAACGACATCACCTTTTATTAAGAAGGTATTTATTTATTTGTATAGAGGGAAAAGACTTTTTTTTCCTGTGCAAATCTGTAGCTGAATGGGCTCACATCCATTTTTAGCCACTGATGTTGCAGGGATGGGAGGCTGGCAGGCTGGATTGGGTACTACCTATATAAAAACTCGGTTCAGGGCCTGGAGTGCTATCTGACAGCAGGGCTGCCTGACCCACAGCCCACTGGGGAGGTCATCCCAGTGTGTTCTTTGCCGGTTTCCTTGGGAGAAGGTTGTAGGACACATGAGTCTTGTGTGGGATCATGGGTGCCTCGTTGCCTTTTAAAAAGAGATTGGGAGCCTTATCTCTGTGGGGAAAGAAGCTAAAGGATGGGTGTGATAACTCTCTCGGTGCTGGCCAACCTGCTCTGAGGGTAATATGGGTGGAAAATAGCTCATCTGTGGAGGTGAGCGGGGTAGTGAGGAAAAGTCTGCAAAGCACCTTCCTATGAGTTTGTGAAGCTCCTCCACCTGTAGGCTTATAATGAGGGGAAACACCATTGCTTGGAGCAAGATCTCAAGATCTTTTGTGCTGGGGTCAATACCTGCTGGCTGAGAAAAGGGTGTCTCTCACAGGTGTCTCAAACCCACAGTGCTGGATTCTGCATTGTTGGCTGTTGCACGGTTGTGTGCCATTATGTTCCCTTTCTACAGTCCAAAAGTTTATCCTACATCTCAAAATAATCTGAGTGCAGCAACGGGAAAGCAAACAGCATTTTGGAATTGACCTTGAGTCTGTGCAAGTTGACAAGGAAGGCTCTTGTGGCTCTTGTACCTGTTTGGGATGGTGAAGTTGCCTTCCCCACGCTCCGCTTGTCCTCTTGGAAGTTTAAGCAAGCTTCCCCGGCAGCCACCCAGCCTTGGCTCTTCTCCGGCCTTTGTTTACCTCGTAATGGTCGGAGCGTGTCTCGGCACTTCCTTCCTCTCTTTCTTGTGCTTGGCTTGAGGGTTTGATCACCCCTCTGAAGCAATGTTTGGTTGCTTGAATCAACACACAAGTGGCAGGGTAGATGCTGAGTATCCGCAGGTTTTTGCACTGGTGCGTTGATGAGCTGGGGTGGGTGTGCTGGGACTACTCATACTTCAATATCCAGTACTTAGTTACAATCCATCTTGACTGTAGAAAACAAATTGGTGAGCACATTATCCAGTGTTGGAGACTTTTCTAGGGGAAAAAAATTTAATGAGTACCTGAAGGGCTACAATCCTGTAGATTGTGTGTGGTGTCATGTAGCTGTGAGCAAGTTTTCCTTATTGCAGGAGCTGGGTTGATTCCTCAGGGCTGGATAGCATCTGATCTTTATGTGAGGGAGGGGAAAAAGCTGTCTGACTTTAATCTGAATTTACTGGGTAGTTAATAAGGCAGACCTCTGCCCTGACTAACTTGCTCGGCCTATGTTATGTTGCAGGAGCTCCATGGAGATGAAGCCTGCTGGCTTTACGTTGCTCTCAAATCCATTTGGCTTCAAGTTGCCTCCAGAATCTCAGCTTCTGCCATACTTCAGGCTTGCAGCTGGGTAACCTGCTGGGTGTTTAAGGGCTGAGGTTGGGGCAAAGCCCGGTTGCTTTGGTGGCTGAGAGGTGACATCAGCACGGGGAACTCGTCGTTCCAGTGTCGTCACGCTGAGAGCAGCGTGCCTCTTGCCTGTTTCTTCTTCCCTTTAATAATTTGCAATTTGTATTTAAAAGTAGGGGGATTTAAATTAGTTGGTGTTTTTTTTTTTTCTGCAGTTGTGGTCCTTCAGAGCAATTAGCTGTCATGCTGTTTGGCACCAGAGCCCCTGGTTGCGTAAACTGGTATTGCCAAAACTGGAAGGTGTTTGCACCAGTCATTTGGAGACTGGTATCATTCAGCTCTGCATCAAGCTCAGGCTCAAACAGGTTGTGGAATTTATTTATACACTACCGCTGGGGTGTGTGGCGTTGCAGAGACAAATAAACAATGGTTCCCAGCCCCGAGGCTTGTGTTGAGTATTAGATAACGAGCTAGGGGGTAATTATAGCCGAGGACCTGGGCGGAGGGGTTAGGAGAGGGTGAGGGTTACGTCTGCGTAGGGACCGTGAAATGTTCCCTGTGGTTCCTGCAGCTCGTTAATGGCGCTCTGAAGAAATTGTGGGTGCGTCTGAGGTTATAGGATGGATGGAGGTCAGCTTGGCAGGAGGAAGCGTTGAGTGAGTTATAGGAGACGCGTGGATTAATAAGAGAAAGCGGAAGGAAGCGAACTGGAACTGGTCGAGCGCTCGGGGAGTGGCTGGCTTTACGCGGAGGCCGAACGCACAAAAGCGGTGGCACTGAAGGGGCTGGAGGAGTTTGGGTGTTAGGGCAGTGACTGGGAATCTGCACTTAGACCCCTGAGCACGTGGGCTCGTTGTGAATGGAAGAGCAGGTAAAGAAAGGGAGTCCAATGTGGCTGCTGAGAGCTTTGTGGTCTCTCCTCTTTCTTCTCCCTACAGCCTGGGCTCCCATGATGCCAAAGCAGCTTCTGCCCAGCCACCCAGCTGGACTTCTCCTCGCGGCCTTCAGCTGTAGTTGTTGGACTCTTTTCAGGGTGTACTTGGTCAGTCGGTACTGAAGACCTGTTGGGAGTCGGTGGTGCTCCTCATGTCAGCAACATATTGGTTGTTGTTCCCACATGCCCTTTGCGCTGGGCAAACTGGATCTGTTGGGTTTTAAGAGCTGGTTGGTAGTTGTAACACCATTAACGTGTCACTAATTTCCTTTTTCCTTCCCTTTTGCTCTTCAGAAATGCCCTTCTCATGAGTGTACAAGGAACCTACAGAACTGTAATGTCTAACCCTCCATGGAATAACAACTCTTTGAAGGTACCACCCTTTTTTAACTACATGGCTTTGTTATAGGTTGGGTTCATGGTGCACTTTGCTTGAAAGCTCAAAATTGAAGAACCCTGTCCCTTCTAAAAGGGTGAGGGTGCTGTGACGCTCCGGTCTCTGATTTCCAGAAATACTGTGTGCAGCCTGGCACTTGATCTGGGGTGCCAGGGGGCCATCTCTGTTTCTCTGTGAGCCATCTCTTTAGGCAGGTCTGGTGTTGCCTTCAGGAACAGATGGTGGTTTCTATTCAGAGAGCTGAACTCGGCTTTCTTCGTACTTGGTGGCCATCCTTGGAAATGCATTGCCCTTCTTTTTAGTGACGCACGGTGGCTTGCCTGCTTGTCTTCAACTTAATGACCTTCTGGATCGTCTTTCTTGACGAGAGGCTTCTCACTGTATTTCTGAGGAGCATCACAGTAAAGTGCAGTTGCCTTTTAACATTTAGATTGAATAGTCTAAGCTCTCAGGCGTTGGCTCGTTCAGCTGCCTGATCCCGCAGTGATGCCATAATACTAAATTTTGGACTGCCCTGTTCCATTACCATGGCAACAGACTGATGTCACACACTCAAGGACATGACTTCACCGTACTCTCATGCGGAGGCACGATCCTATTTGCAAAGGAGAAAGCTGACTAATGCACATCTCAAAAGCAAACAAGGAGACTGCAGGTTCCAGCTGACCAAGCAAGGTGCTTCAGTATGAAAATTCCCCTTTTAGGCAGAGGAGGGGCTGGTCGTGTCTTTAAGGCAGGAACAGTCATCGGGGTGAGCTGCTTTTTCCCCTGGGTAAGCAGACATCTTGCAAGTATCCTACGTCTTTTAAACAGGTGGTGTTCTAGGCTGGGGAACCCTGCTCTTTGGTTTCAGAGCTTTGCAAGGTCGCTTTCGTGTTTTAATTTTCAAGAACTTTTCAGTGGTCTTGTGAGCACGCTGGGAACACTTCGACTTGCCTCGTGTTGTTCAAAGAGTTTAATTGGTTTTCCAAAGCTGCTTTTAAATTTTTTTTTTTTTATTTTATCCATAACATTGGAAGGTGAAAGGGGAGCTCTGCATCTGCATTATGGTCACATTTTCCTATATCCTATTAGCAGATTCCAAGATTGTTTAATGTGATCTCCACCCATTTCATTTGGCTGCAACCTTTGCTCCCATGAAAACAAGGCTGATTGTTCTGAATTGCTGTGTGTATGTGCTTTGGCACGGCATGAAGGTACCTATAATAACACAACCATTGTCTGGAATAAAAAGCAGTTTGCAGCAATAACTACAAATAAAAGGGTGCAGTACTGGGGCAAGACAGATAATGGTTGTTTTCCCACCCATTACAACCAGCAGCTTCTCAACATGGGTCACCTCTCGGCCTGACGGGGGTTGTGGGGTTTTAGTGCAATATTGGGAATCAGGGTCTGAAATATTTGCGTGTTGTTCCAAGTTTCTCTTTCCTGGACGCGGTTCCGTTGCTCATATCTACGGCCGGGGAGACCGAATGGCTTTTGCACAATGCGGTGTTTTATTTGCGTGCTGTGAGCAGTTTAACAAGTGTGTGTGTGTGCTAAATGAAGCATTCCCACTTTCAGTTAGCAGCTGATGCACCCTTTAAGTTAAAAAAAAAAAAAAAAAAGTGCCTTTAGGTTGAACAGTGGGGTTTTGAGAGGTGACATGGCGCTGTGTGTTGGTCGTGCCAAGCCTTGAATATTAACTTGCAATGCTGTGGGATTCAGCAAATAACCCGACTAAAGCTTCTTCGTGCTGCAGTCATTTTTGCTCGTGCCAGCACTTCGTGGAATAAAAGCTCTTCTAGCGTAAGATTGGGAAGTAACACAATTGTTTTAAATGGTCAGTGTCACAGGGATTGAGGATATTTAACAGAATCTGGCATTTCTGAGAGCGGTTTGGTTGCTTCCCAGGACAGGAAGCTGTAGAGTGTTAAAGAGGCAGGGAAGGAGTTTAACAATCCTTTCTCTAAATCAGGATGCTTGAATTCGATGCCTGGCCTTGAGCTGAAAGAACTGGAAGCTCTGCAAGATTCAGTGATTCAGTGCTGCAGAGAACAAGGAGATAATGGTGACGGACTATCAAGAAGGCAGCCTTGCTAAAAAGAGAGGCTTTGTGACACTCTAAAGGGGAAGGAAGTCTGGAGAACTTAGAAAAGGAACAGATGTTTTTGGAGGTGGAGGAAAAATTTAACTATCCACGGAGTTTGCTCTTGCAGCAGAGCCAGCAGAAGGAACTCGATACCAAACAAAAGTAGGCACACCCAGTGTTTAGCACACAGGGATCCTGGAAAGCTGCTCTTCTGGGCTCTGATGCTTTTCTGTTTGACAAATACCTTGTGTGGTGACATTTCACAGAGGCAGAAGTGAATCCTGTAAGCGGTGAGTTTGGGCAGAGATGTGTGTAAAAAGAGTTCAGAGGCGTTTGATGCTTCTCTTTTAACATCAATAAAAAAAAAAAAATCTTAATGGATTTATGAAATGATGCTGGAAGCAGGAAGCCAAGAGGGATGCTGTTCCCAGAGAAGGAAATAATGACAAAAGATGCATTAAAAAAGAGGGAGAGGTTGCTTGTAGGGTGTGTTTATGGACCATGATGACTGGAAGCGTGATAAAACAGATTGCTGATCCTATGTATCAAAGTACCAGTGGCAGTGATGTTTCCAAGTTGTTGAAACTTGTGTCTCCCTCCCCCAAAATATATTTTGCTAATAGGTTAATCTGCTGTAATTGACTGTGTAATAAACCTGGGGGGAATTTTTCCATCTGTATGGGATGCACAGTTTCTTTGCCGTCTACTTGGCAACTCTACCTTCAGATAATTAAAAGCTGGTTTTTAAATCTACTCTTCCTTTTATCTTTATTATTAAGATTATTTATTTATATATTGTTTTTGCTACTTCTCCGAGAGCCACCAGTCGCTCCTCTGGCTATGGTGTAAAAATCAAGATAATGTGGTTTTAGGGAAGGAAAACTGCAGCTGAAGCTCTTTACTTGTTAAAAAATAAACAAAATACAAAACCTACAAAGCTAGGTGAATGTGTGAGCCTCGTTAACATCACTGCTACATTTCTAATAATGATTTAACTTTCCCCGATCCAATATGGAAGACTCCAAGTTCACTTTGACTTCCTAAGATCTCATGCCACTTGCCCCCTCTGAAATCAAGGAGCAAACCCCCGTGGCTGCCGTTGCTTAGGAAGCAGTTGTAATTACTCAGAAATTACAGGAGTTGTTCAGCACAGGGATCCTCTGGTTTCAGCACATAGTTTCATCGCTCTGTAGTGTTTTGAGAGGCCGAAGGGTGGGATGAGACTGCAATGAGTTTCCAGATTCCTAACAGTGTGAGGGACTGTTTTTAATAGTGATGATAAAAACAGCTATTCCCAGTTGGAGGTTAGTCAGTGGTACAATTATCAGAGCTATGAAATAGTGCAGAGATGGCTCAGAATGGGGGGAAAAAAACTAAGGCTTGAAACTTATTTTCTTGAGGGAGCCATTTGAAACTCTTTTCCTGCAAGCTCACAGAGAGTTAGTAAGAGATGTTAAATGGTGAAAGTTCAAGCTGATGGGCCTTGGTGATTACCTCAGTAATTAAATTTAATCCCCAGCTCAAAATCTGGTTCATTTAAACCATCCTTTTCAAAACAGTTACGAGCGCTTCACTTTTTGCTTAGTTTCTTGGTGATTTGGTGGTTCTTACTCATATTTTCTCCCCTCTGTCCAAGAAGAGGAAACATGGAAATGAGAATATTGATTGTACTGGATGCAAGCAGTGGGGAATACTGAGTTAGATAGCAACACACATATTTTTCCTTTTCTGTCTTTCTTTTGAAGCTGGTTTTGCATTAAGAAGTCTCAAAGTCTTGTGAAACAAACCAAAATCTGCTATGTTTCAGGTGAACTTTTAGTAAAGTTCCTACTGCTAAAATGGTGATTAATTTGGAAAGAATTGCACCAGAATTATTTCTGGTGTCTTGTTGTAGGTCTCTGTTCATGAATTTTGAGTATGAGAGGGGAAGGATTGCAGCACAAGTTCTCACAGTTAACGAGGCACTCAAGGCACTTCATCCTTCACTGACATTTTGATGCTATTCTGGGGCCTTTCTTTTTTTTCTTTAAAAAATGAATTAGAGCAGAATATCTGTTGTGCTTGAAGTTCCTGAAAATTTAATTGTATTAGTTGCTAGACTTATCATCTACAAAATTCTGAAAATATAAAACTATTTTTTGCTTCAAGTAACTCTTGAGTTCCTAATGGAAAAAAAAAATCTTCAAAAATGTAGCCAAAAAAAAGATTAAAGATCCATGAAATTGGTAAGTTTTGAAATTAGCTTAGATTTTGAACAGTCTTTTGAACCGTACTGTATTTAAATAAAAGGCTGTATTTAGTACTGGTTTCTACTGCAGTTTACCTGCCAACAATCCAAGTTTATCTGTAGCTGAGTTAGTTCAGCAGCAGATGTTTTGTGTATGTTGTTGTTCTTTGAAGAATTTGTGTAAAACCAAGCAGATACTTTGGGTGGGAGAGAATTTTAGCATGTCCTCTCCGCCTGCCTTCTCTCTTCAACTTCAGCAATTTAACTGCAGCGTGTCACTGGCCACACTCCTCTACTTCCCAGTGCTCCAAATCCTTTCTGAGCAGGTTCTGTGCTTTGCAAAAAAGTTTTGTTTAGGCAAGAAACATGCTCTGCATCTAGATTCTGTTCCCTGAATCGTTCAGCTCCATCGGTGTGGCCCCAGCTCCACTCACCCATGCGCTGTTTCCTCCCTGTCCCCTCTCCTGCTTCGATTGCGCTGTTGAGTCTCATCTGCATCGCTCTGTTCTTCCTGGATGTACTGGAATGTGTCCAGAGAAGGGCCGTGAGGATGATCCGAGGGCTGGAGCACCTCTCCTATGGAGACAGGCTGAGAGAGTTGGGGTTGTTCAGTCTGGAGAAGAGAAGGCTGCCAGGAGACCTTCTAGGGGCCTTCCAGGATCTGAAGGGGGCTACAAGAAAGCTGGGAAGGGACTTTTTTAGGATGTCGGGTAGTGATAGGACAAGGGGCAATGGATCCAGACTAGAGGAGGGGAGGTTTAGACTGGATGTTAGAAAGAAGTTCTTCATCATGAGAGTGGTGAGACACTGGACAGGTTGCCCGGGGAGGTGGTGGAAGCCCCATCCCTGGAAATTTTTAAGGCCAGGTTGGATGGGGCTCTGAACAACTTGGTCTAGTGGGAGGTGTCCCTGCTTGTGGCAGGGGGGTTGGAACTGGATGATCTTCAAGGTCCCTTCCAACCCTGGTGATTCTATGATTCCTTCTCTCCCTGGTTTGGGTTACATCTTTATTTTGCTGGCTTTGACACCCCGCTGTCACGTTTCCTTGCCGTGCACGTGTACAACCTCACGCTGCAGGCCTGGAGCTGTTGGAAAAGCGCCGGCGTAACGCAAGACGGTAGGCGAAAAATATGCTGCTGGATTGAAATGAGGGGGCCTCATCCTGCCTGTAGCGAGCAAATGTCTCCAGCACCATGGCAGATGAATCGTTTAATGAAGAGGGAAGATTGGCAGCCTTTGATGTGCAGTCTAATTGGAAATGTGTGATTCTTGCATGTGATGTTGGTTAAAAGGCACCAGCGCTTAACGGCAGAGTCAGACTAACGTTAATTTCTTTAGATTTTTGTGCAAAGCTGTGTGGTGAGTTAGCCTTGGCCAACCACCCAATGCCCACCCAGCTGCTCACTCAGTCCCTCTCCTCAGTGGCACGGGATGGGGAACAGGCTCAGGGAGCTTGAAGGTCCAGATAAAGTCAGGGAGATTACTGATGATGACTGTTGTGGTCAAACCAACATAATTTATCACTACTGAAAATAGGTTTGAATAGTGAGAAATGAAGCAATAAACATCAAACCAACACCTTTCCTATGCTGCTTTGCTGCAGAGAAATAAAAGCACCTCCTCCCTATTCTTCTCTCACCTTGGTGGGATTTTTTGGCCCCCTTCCTCTCTCTGTTGGGTGTTTTTTGCTCTTTCTTAAATATATTTCTGCAGCCATTACCAGTCGCTTGGCTGATGGGCCAAGCTGTGTCCTGTGGTGGGTTGTGATGGAACCAACTGGAATGGGCCTGGGGCAGCCACGACCTCCTTCTGCAGAGACCTCATGCCAATTAGTGATGATTTTTTTATTTTTTTTTTGGTTTTAGATTGTAGCCTGTTCTTATAAACCAAAACAAAACGCCCCCCAAGATACCACTGGAAAGAGCAGTGAATCTAAAGCTTGTTGAGCAGGTGTGGGCGGTGGTGTGTCTTGTTTGGTGGTGGGAGGGTTGGGTTGAGATGCTCCTAATGAATCCGTTGCGTTGACAGTTTTCTGTGCTCAGCAGACGCGGTGGTGCACTTCGTTATAAAATGGTCTGAGAGAAAGAATTTGAACTTCCTCTTACATGAAATCTGTCCCCAAGTTGGGTATACTTAGTAGAACTCTCTCTCCCAAGTTTGCAGAGCAGAATTTTTTGGTAAAATGCTGATGCATAAATTTGAAATTTTCGGAGTTCAGCATTTTTACGTTATCCTTGCAAGATGAAAGATGGTTTTTTTGGTGAAAGCACATGAAGTCGAGGCAACAGCAGTGTCCTAATTTAAAGAAAAATTTGAAAAAAATTAAGATTTCCTGACAAATCATGAGACATGGATGAAAAAAATTGTGGAAGATGCTAGTATGTGAAAACAGGGTGGATTTGGGACTATGATTGAAAAATGTAGACATTCTCATTTACAGAAATACTTGCAACTGATGGCACAGTTACTTCTAACACTTCAAGTTTAACTGCGCTGAAAACATTCTCTAGTGTTTGTGTTGCTTCTGGCTGTTGAATTTGGTTTTGGAGACCCTTAGGAAAAACTTGGATGCTTCAAAGACTCCTGTGCAATGTTGTAACCTCTCTGCTCTGCTATGATTTGGCAGAATGAATTCACGGGGACAAAATTCTGTTGTTCTGCTTGGGGTCTTTTTGTGCGTGTGTGGTTTTTATTTGGTTGTTTTGAAGGTGCGTCGTGGTTTTGTTTTGTGCCTGAGTTTTGTTGAGAAGGTGTCCGCAATGATATAGGACAGAGAAATCCCCACATAACCTTTTGGTTAAAGGGTGAGATGTCACAAAAATAACCAAAAAGGAATTACTCCTTTTTCTGCTAAACATTTAGGGCCAGACCTGTGATCAAGCTGTATGAGGCTGTCTGTCTGCAAGGAGAACTGTCATCCCAAAGGCTGATCCAAACCAGCTAGAGCCATATAAACCAGTTAAAGCCACGTTTAATTCAGGGAATTAAGTTTCCAAATTGATAAATTTAGTGTTTAACGTCGAGTCACCTACTGTGGGGTTTTCCTTGTTAGCGAAGTTCTGAAGAAGGAACTGTATTTATTTATTTATTGGCTATTTAGAAGTTTGCTGTACATTTGCTCTTCTACTTTAGAAGCCTTTTAATATCCCACGGAGAGGTGGACAGAATCAATTATTATTCTGCATTTTATGCCATGGTGCAGGGGGATTTTTTTGCCCGTGTAGTGGCAAGTATGAGATTTTTTGTTTTCCTACTGACTTTGACTCTGTCAGGAAATGCCAGTAAAACGGCAAGTAGATAGATGCAGAGCAGCTCATTGTCAGAAATGGGTTTATTTTCATTGTGTTCTAAGAGCTGCCATAAAACAGGCAAAGGACACTTTAATTTTAAGCGTTTGAGTGGGTCGTTAGGCCCTGTTGCTGGATCAGTAACGATCATGGGTGAGCTAGTGAGTAATTACTGTCAGGCAGGCCATGTGACGGGCAATTTATTAGCTGACTCTGCAAAACCGAATCTACCCAAAATGTGCCAAAAATGAGTCAAGTGGACCCCTCCAGCCAGGATCCCAAATGCCCACGGGCGAATCAGGGTGAGGAAATTCTTGTTGACTGTCCTAATCTGCCGCGTTGGTGTCGCCATAATAATCAGGATCTCCTTCAGCAAACCGACGTTGCCATCTCCAAAAAAGATGGGATTCTTCTCCTTGCTGGTTTTAACTGGGGCAGGTTGGCTCTCTATTGACATTCAGATCTCTTTCATGTAGGCTGTCTGGCTTTCTGTCTCTGATGTTCGTCCTAAAATTCCCCTTTAACGTCAGTTCTGCAGCTTGCAGCGGTTTCTCCCGTTCGTTGCGTGTGCAGGAGCAATCCAGCGAGCCCTCAGCCTTACAAAAAAAACGAGGGCACAACGTCTCCAGAGCTCTGGGAGCGCTTCTCTACTATTTTTGGAACCAGCTCTATTGCTTCTATAATAGGAAGGCTTCTGGAAGCTTTCTCCTTCCCCTCGCCCCGAGAAAGTAGCCTTTCAGCCGAGCTCTCACGAATTCAGCAATCTGCGCCGCCAAACAAATCGAGGTTTATCCGCTAAATAATTCATGGATCGCGCGGCCTCAGATGCGCAGCGTCGCAGGGTCTGTGCCCTGTACCCCGAGGATGCTGCAGCTCCCGCCCCGCTCAGGGGTGCTCGGCTACCCCCCTATTTATCATTCAGGACACAGGGTGGTGACAAGAAGCGCCAAAGGAGGTGGTGGCTTTCTAGAAAGCAGAGTAGTGTGTGATCTGGGCGCCTTCGTCCTCAGCGCTGCCGCGGCGCTGGCAAGGAAGGGATTGTGTGCGTTTTGTTTTCCTCTTGGATCAAGCAGAACAAATCTGATGAGCCAGTTCTTAACTTCTTGCCAGTTGAGCAACAGAAGATATCCTTACCCAAATTGTGCAAGAGAGCTGAAACCTTTTAGGAATAGCTGAACAAGGAAAACACTCGTGTTTTAATATTGGGGAAAAAAATAATATTACAGGATTAAGAAGGTGCAGCAAAACTTTTTTTCTCTATATTCTTTTTCTCTTATGAGATTTTTCCTTTTGAGGAAGAGAGAGGGGACAACTTAGTCCTTCCAACACTAACCACACCTAGAGGAGAGAAAACATGAGAGCTACAAGTCTGAAGCCTTTCATTCTTTATTGATGTGATGTTGGAAGGAAGACAGGTTCTCCCTGTAGAGCTTCATTAGAAGCAGCATTTCATGTGCTTACCGGTACGGCAAGTAGCACTGTTTGACAGCAGCAAAGAGTCAAACGTTGCCTTGGAGCCCTGCACGCTCATTTTCCCTGCTTCCAAAACACTCTGTCGTCTGCACACTGTGCATTCAGAAGCGTTCCTTTCTACTGACTTGAAAGCAGTTAAAATCCACTCTGGGGCAGACACCTTTCCCTGCACGATTCACAGTGTGGGTTTGAGACAGCTGAGTCTGCTCTGAGTTGCTCAGAGCCTCATCCTGCCAGGTCTGGGGGTAAGTGGGCTCAGGGAACCAACCTCTTTTGGGTTAATTTTCTTCTAGTTCAGCTCCTTGAGCTTCTTCAGGAGATAATCAGTTGGGAACTAGTATGATAAAGGGGAAAGTGTGAAAGGACTGGGAGGAAGAGAGGGGTGAGAGCCCAGCGTGACAGGAATCATAGTCACTGAACCAGCTTTGGGGCTGTGCAGTGTTTCCAAGCACTCATGTGCTTCCTGCTGATGTGGATGCACAAGCTCAAATTGACATGGGAATCTTCAGTTAAATAACTGCTCTATCTGATGTTATCTGGGGTGTGGAGTATGGATGGGAATCTGGTGGAGCTTTGGGAATGGCCGGTGGGAATTTGGTGGGGAAATGAGCCAAGGGCGATGGTAATGAGGTCCTGCTGCTTGGCCAGCTCGGCTTCCTGGTACCTAGAAGTGGTATGAACAGGTTTTGGTGTGGAAGGAGACACAGAAAGCTCCTCTCCATTTATTCCAGCTGGAACCTCTGTGCAGCTTTATTGCTTTTAGATTAGATAACATCAGATCTATGCAAAGTTACGCCTTTTGACCCTCCAAGAGCACGGAAGTTGAGCGCACAAGTTTCACAGGGCAGTCGATGGCCGTGGTGGCTCCTGTAGCCTCCTGCTGCAGGTGAAAAGTTCAGCAGGACTCAGAGCATGTCATCTGATGGTAGTTATTAATCTTTCCATCTCTTAATGGCTTCAAGTTGGATCCTGTGTCTTTTACTAAATACCTAGTTTCGTGTGAGAGTTTGTTGCCAGCTGCAGGTGGATGGAAACACAAACGTGAGGTCAGGATGAAACCCTTCCTAAGATAGCTTGAGTTAGAACATGCTTTTTTCTCTTATTTTGCCTGAGACCTGTTCTATTAAAGAAGTAAAACCTACTGGTGAAGGTAGCATTAAAAGGTAGCTCTTTAAGGTGTTCACAATAAGTGGATATCACAGGGAGAACAGTTCGAGGCTGAGTGTGAGGAGCTGGTGTATCATCTCACTGTCCCATCTAGTCTGGGAGCTGCTGAGCAGTGCTGGTTGTCACCATGAAGTGCAAATGTTGGGACTTTCTGTGAAAGCCTCTCGCTCGGCAGAGTCTGGTGCTGATAGAGGTGTCCTAAGAAGGGTATTTGGGGAGAGAGAGAGGACTGGGAAATGACAGAATTGCAAGTGTGGTGGAATCTGCTTAGAGATAAGTGTCTTGTGACAACCTAAACTTGAGCGGAGTGGTGGGGAATGGACATGCAACCCTGTTCGTGCAAGAAAACAAAAACCCACGGGGAGAGCTCTTGTAAGGCCTCAGCACCGGCTGCTTTTTGCTTTTTAAAAGTTTAGTTTTGTTTTAAGGTTTACCTGTCCCTCATAACGACTGTTGTTTGGTTTGGGTTTTTTTTTTGTGCTAACCCTTGTGAATTTTCTGAAATTTGCCATTGCTTTCTTTGTAGAATCAAAGAATGGTTTAGGTTGGAAGGGACCTTGAAGATCATCTAGTTCCAACCTCCCCTTGCCATGGGCAGGGACACCTCCCACTAGAGCAGGTTGCTCAGAGCCTCATCCAGCCTGGGTTTAAACACTTCCAGCGATGAAGCTCCACAACTTCCTGGACAACCTGCTGCAATGTCTCACCACCCTCAGAGTGAAGAGTTTATACGTCCTGAGTGTGCTGATATTCTTTGCCATCTGATGCAGTGTGGTGGCCCTGTGTGAAGGTGGGGTGGTCAGGTGTGGTTTCACCAAGAGTGTAATTGCTGCTCAGAACCAGTCCCGAGGCCACAGCCTCCTTCCTAGAAAGCAAATTTTCTGGAAGGCTGTGCCCATCCTTGGCCTTCATTTGTTTTATCAGTTACTGATGAAACTCTTGCTCCTGCGGCACTGCTTTAGCTATCAAAAGCCGTGGCTGCGCAGATGAAGAGACCTTGACCCCACCTGATCCACGCCAGTTGAGTTAAGACATTTGTTTCCCCGATCTGCAGCAACGTTCCAAACCGACGACAAGACGGGGAGGTTTGTGGGACCATTCAGCAAAGTGGTGTCCGTTGCTGGGAGGATGTGATGCTTACTGCTGCCAAAATCTGTGTCCTTCCCACATCTTCTCCAGAAAGGCATATGTTTGGGGGTGGTTTCAGAAAGGGAGAGCAACACGATTAGGTTTTTTAACTTCCTCTTCTCTTTTTCTTTCTCTGTGCATCTGTATTTCAGTTTTTGGGCTGTAACCAACTCTGTGCAAAACCACCAAACCAGCTGAAGCACCTACTGATAAGGATCAGCCTGGCTAAAGAAACACACTGTGGTAGTTAAAAGGCAGTAAGTATCTCTGGGCTAGCTTGGATGCTTTATTTTTTTATTTTTTTTTAATTCACAAGCACAGCTTTTTACTACTTACACAGTAGGAATTTGTCAGTGGCTTGTTGGCATTAATAGCCTAGTTCAGCTCTTTCATAGCCCAGCGACTCGAGGAGGGGAAAAAGCACGCTTTGTATGGAGCTGTGTTGGGATCTGAGCTGCAGTGCCCAGCTGAGCTTCTCTCTGCCTATTTGGTCAGTTTTTGCTTCCTTCTAGGAGGTGCCAGTCCCTTCTCAAACGTGTGACATCCCACCTTACAATCCTCTGCTTGCATCGGGATTGTGGCTGCCCCTGACCTCAACTGCTTCGTTTGACCGTTTTATTTCTTGAGCTCTTTACTGCAAACGAGATGAGCTTTTGGTTTCTTTTATTTTTTTTGTGTCTCTTGTTATCATTTACTTCTCAGCTGATCTGCAGAGGAGTAGGACTGGGACAAAACATCTGGGGTTCCTAACCAGCTGTGCAGAGAGAGAGGGTTTTAGCTCTTGAGAAAGTGAGTGGTGTTCTCGAAATGGTATGGTTGCGTTTCTTTGGGTGTGGATATAATCATGTTTCTGTGATACAGTTCCTGCTGAGTCTGAAATGCTAGTGTCAGTAAAGCCAGAAGGGGAAGCCAGACAAAAGCTTGGATAAAAGTCAGAATTTCAGTGCCTCTTACTGATGGTTCCTGGGAAAGTAAAGATTTAGTGTTTAACTTTTGATTGTCAGAAAGTGCTAGGCATGTGCTTTTCTTCTCTCAATTACTGTTTGTGAATATATATTTTACAGCCCACAAAACATCCAAAAGGGCTGGTTATTTTTTTAAATTCTTTTATTTTTTTTTTTCTGCCTGGGTTTCGCTCTTACAGGTAGATCCTTGTTAGAGGCTCCAGGCAGTCTAATGAAAAAGGTGGTTAACTACAAAGCTTTGATTTTCTGCTGCCGTTAACCACAGCAGCCTAACTCCTCATCTTTCTGAGCTCATGGGTTAGAGGCCACACTCTTACCCTCCTGCTTGGCCAGTGCAACGTCTCCATCTTCTCCATCCAACGTGTTTCTTTGCCTCGCGTAGAGCTCAGCAGAGATCTCTTTGTGAAGACTGGAATGTGTTTATATAATATTTTATATATTATTTTAGGCTCCTGCTTACTCAATGTAGGCAAATGATTAACCTCTCTTTCACCATCACTAAAGGAGTGGTGAAACTGCTAGAGCAGGTGTCCAGTCAGCTGGATCTAAACCAGCTTCTCCTTTGCCTGCCTGGAAAGTCATCCTTCATCACTTTCTCAGCGAGTGTGGCTACCAAATTAGAGCAGGCTTTCCAGGCTGGGAGTGTTTAGTTGAAAACCACGTTGGTCAAGCACCAACTAACTGAGCTGTGTATAGATAGGTGCTCTTCTGTGGAGCACTTCTCCAACACCTGCCAGAGAGGGGGAAGAAAAAAAAAAAGGGGTGATGTGAGAGGCTCCATCTCTTTAGGAGCTTGGCACAAACCTCTAGGCTGGTCCGTGGAGGTGCAGCGGTAGGAGCTCTGGGCAAAGCTGCTGAAGAGAAGAACCTGCTGCCCTAAATCACAACTGCCCGGGGGATGCAGCTCTACAGTTAGCATCTTCCAATGGCATTCCTTTATTATGGCATCACTATGCCTGGCCCTCTGGAGAGGAAGCAAATGATTCTTTTTTTCGAACAATCTGCTGGCAACTCAGGCTTGAGGATTTGAGTCTTTCCAGGGCTCTTTTTGCCGCGTCACTCTTATGTTCCAGCTTGAAGGTTGTTGTTCTTTCACCACCAAAGTACGTTAGAGCACTGGGAATAATGTCTAGTTCAAGGCCAAGGCGTCGAAGGCAGCAACCGAGCGCCAACGAGAGATAGGGAGGAACAGCTTTGTTTTGGTGAAATCCACCCTCTTATCTGCTTGTGCTGCGGAGACGGGGCAGTTCTCACAAGGCTCGGAGGCTGCGTGGTGACATGTTTTTTTGTCCTTTCTGAAATCCGCTGCGTTATTTTGATTAGAAGGCTAACGTAACTCCTGGCAGCCTCAAATCTCCCAGCTCGCAGCCATTTCCCTCCAAAGCTTGATGCGGTGCTAACAAGCAGAAAGATCTTCTGCGTCCTGTTTGCTCGGAGGACAGCGTGTTCCCCGGGAGGTGCCGAGGTAGTGCTGCTGTTTTATAGAAGGTAAAGAAGCATTGTATGTGCAGACAGGCTGTTGTAGGGGGCATGGATTTGGATTTTAATGGTGTTCAGAAGCTCCAGCTGCAATGGTGGAATGATGATGGGGGGTTCTTTTATGTTTTTATATGTGTATTTTTTTATATATCTGTATGTGTGTGCATTTAAGTGTGTGTGTACATAGAATCATAGTATGTTAGGGGTTGGAAGGGCCCTTTTGAGATCATCTAGTCTGATCACCCAGGACATGCTACACAAGAACGCAGCCAGGTGGGTTTTGACAGTCTCCAGAGAAACATTTCTTTTCTCTCTCCTCTCTCCAGGTTCTTGTTCCTGATCATCTCTGCTTCAATCACTGCTGTCCTCATATGTGATCTCACATACCTCTTGTTCAGTTTCCAGGTGGCAGAGACACGGTGAAGCTCTACGTGGGGCAAGGAGAGCTGATGGGGGAGCCTCGTGTGTAACGCAGGATGGACTGGCTGTGACGGCGTGCCTTAGCTGGAGAGGGAGTTACCATGAAGAGTTCCTGCAGAGCTGGCCTCCACAGGGAACCGCTGAATTCCACATCCTCCACCTTCCATCAAGTCAAACGGTATGAACAGGCCGGCCGGTTTGCCCGTAGTTAAGCGCTCAGCTCTGGTTTCGCCCTCTCCTTACTTTCCTGTTGTCTCGTGTCAAACGTTTGGTCTAAATTCTTACTTTCAGATAATGTTTAAATGAAATGTTGTAATGGCTTAAGGGCAGAAGTATTCTTTTGACGTTTTTATTTGATAGCGACAACAACAGATTCACTCCAGCTGCTTCTGCACTTGGAGAAATCTTGGGGCTTTCTCGCATCAGCTGTAAATTAATTTGGGAGCAGGGCTTTGAAGTAAAACTGGATTGGAAAATGGCTTGTCATAGTAGGCTTTAAAATGCAGTCAGCTTAAAGCAAGTGGAAATACTGGTGATCATTGTTGTGGTTTGTCTTACTGTGGAGTAAGTAATTAGATTAGTTTAAGCTCAGAGTTTTGTATCGCTCGCTCTCCTGTGCCTCTTATTAAGAAGAAATGCACGATTGATTTCAAACACTTGTGCTTATGTGACAATTAAGTGAACGCCTCTCACTGCGTCTCGTTATAGGAACACCACAGAACAACTTGTCCTTATGCAAATGCAAGAACATGCCAGTTTGTTTGAGCTCAGGCTACTTGAAAATATATGTCTCCCTTTTTTTTTTTCCTTCTTTTTTTTTTTCTTTCTTTCTTTTTAATACAACCAAGACTCTTAAACTTCCTCAATCCAGGAGGAAGAGAGCCAGCTTTCTGGTTTCCAAAAGCTGTGTGGGTTTAAAGCAAACTTTTAACCTTTGTTCTTTGTGGTTGTGTAGACAGCATATACTTGCTGTGTTAGTCTCTTGGTAATTTAGTGCTGGAAAAGACTTCCTGGGTCACCCGGCTCCATGCTTTCCCAAGCAGTATCTTATAATCCCTTTGTAAATTTAGAAGTCTAGCCTAAAAAACAATTAAATGTTTTCTTCTCTCCTTACTGTAGATTAAGCCATTACTGAAGATGACAGATCTAGCTGTGCTGTTAGGAACCTTCTTTAGATTCCCAGGCTGAATGTTCCTACCAGCTTATAGACTTATTTGAGCTTCTCTTCTGTTTTGTTTTCTATGTAAGGACCACTTCTTTTCAGTGGTTTCACCTCTTGTGCTGTATTCTGTAAAATGCAGTTGTTAAACCCTCACCTGTGGTTTTTCTGTGCTGAGTGACCCCAGTGTTACCCAGTAGCTTCTTGAATAACAACTGTCATTCTCAGCGTGGATGAATCTCCTCTGAGTCATGTCCAAAAGTGCGTGCTGCACTCCAGAGCAGACCTGGCAGGAGGGCTTTTCACTGCTGCCGTGAATGTGCCACAGAATCACCTCCCCTTGCTTCTGTTTCATAAGATGTGTCTCTGGTGGCCGGTGCACCTTTTTTAGTTACCTTCAAAGCATCTTGATGTTCAGCTTGCTGGTGCATCCCCGGCTGTATTTCAGAACTCTCCTCAATTTCTGTTGCTCGATGCTTTGTGCTTCTGCTGTATCGGTCGTGCCTCTGTTTCTGCAGCTGCACCCCTACTACTTGTGCTGAGGTCATTCCGAAGAAAATCAGATGTTCCCAAGGCTGATTCTTGAGGCATGTCTTTTGGTTTCCAGGCTGGTATTTCTTTTTTGTTTTTTTTTTTTTATATATCCAGCATCATCTGGGGCTGTCTGCTGCTGAACCAGCTCCTTTGTCTGTTTGTCCATTCCTCTGCCAATCTGTCTTAACCTGTAAATCTCCTTGTGCCTTTTGAAGTCCACGTGAATGAGACCTAGCGCGTTTGTCTAAAAAGATCACTTGAGAACCTTCAAGTTAGCCTGACGGACTGAACTATTCCCTCTTTCCCTTTTTCTCTGGGTTGCCTTAATCCTCTTTGCTTGCAAAGCACCTTTTCATTGAAGTCAGCCTACCAGGCCTGGAGAGGCTGCAGTTTCTCTGCCTTCTCTTTCTCCCCTGCAGTGCCACCTCCAACGTGCCACATGGTTTATTAACTCAGATTGTTGCCTTTCAAGAAGTTTATAAATCTTGCTGCTTGGCCTGCAGTTTTCCGAGTCCGTCTCTTTTGGATTCTAAAAGAGATAGCCGCTCCTCACAATCCTCCCCCTGCTGATGTTTTTATTCCATGTTCTGGGACTCATGATCACCCTTTATCACCCCTCTTTAAAAATAACGCAAAATCAAATTTAGTACTTTGTGCTGTACTGAGAGTACTTTTTGATCTCTGCCCTGACCTTGCTTGCAAGCCTAGTTTCTCTCCCCATCCTTTCTGTTAAACTGAAGAACCTTTTACTATTTCTTTGTTCTTAAATATCTTTGCAGTAACTTAAGGCTGTACCAGTTCTCACATTTATTCCTAGACATTTTGGTCTCTTCAGCTACAAGTTTCCAAGCGATGTGACCTGGTGACTTGTAACCTGTGGCTGCTTCTTGTCTCCTTCCCAATGAAGGAACTCGTTCAGTTGGAGTTTCTTCTGTTCTTGTTTGGGATGTGTTCTTACTAATGAAAACACCTTTTGACTCCTGGAGAAGGCCTGCTGGGTTGTGCCGTCGGCAGCGACGTCCTGTGCATCGCAGTGCGGCTGACTTCATGAACCAGTTCCTTTTGGTCTTGAATTTCAAAAGAACAACCAGATGACCTGCCTTCTGATCTACTTTTGCTTATTCTTTCTCTAGAAGCGCGGTCCAAGGTTAATTTCTACAACCTTTCATGTGTTCTCATTATGTATGCACAGAAGTGAAGATTAAATAGCATCACTTCGTGTCGGTTCATTAACTGTTTGAAGAAATTTGTTGCTCCGTGGTATTAAGAAAGGTCTTGGTCTTCTTGACATTTAATAAATCAGAAAACAAGAGTTAAATCAAGAAAGAGAAAACTTTTCCAGAAGGAAACATGTCACTGTGCTGCTCTGGGCAGCTTTCAGCAGAAGCCCTACAAAACCACCACTTTTTTTTTTTTTTTCCTTACTGTCCTTCTGTGATGTCTTCTCATTTTGGCGTGTTCCACCACAGGCATGTGCACCATCCCATCCTGTTTCTGGAGCAGCTTATAACCTTGAATACCAAATCTTTCAGTTTATTCTGTTCCCTTCTGCTTTGTGTCACCCCTGTGTCATCCGTAGTGTGGTTGGGGAGCGGGGATCATGGATTTGAGCTTCCTCAGGCACCACAAAGAATTGCTTCTACATCACTGGCTTCACGGTAAGTGCTTTTATACAAAAGACCGGCAAAGCGACGGCACTTCCTCCTGTGTGGGATTCAAAAAGCAGCTGAGGCTCCTGTGCTTTATGCTGAAGGACTTAACTTGTGTGCCTGCATTTACTTTAAAATGTGTTTAAAACTCATTAATGGGTGGGAAACCTCCAACTGGAGTAGTCTGCGCGTCGGGCTTGGATGTGCAACTGTCACCTAAAACTTCTGCTGGGTGAAGGTGACGGTTTTCACGTGTGACGGAACTTCTCGCTGCTCCTGCGAGCAGCTCTATTTGGGTGTCGTCTCTCCCACAGTTGGATTATTTGAACACCTGACGTGGGGGATTTGACATTAAGAGGTAGGCCCTTAGTTTGCATTGAGCTCCTCAGCTCTTTCTGGGCCAGCTCTGCCTGACGTGTTCGGCTTCCTCCCACTTCCCCACGACTGGCTGCTCAAGCGGACAGCGCCGCTTCAGCGGTCACACCTTCTGCTTACCTTCAGAGCTTCGATGATCCTCCTCTGCTCTCCCACTGATGTGAACTAATATGAAGTTACTGCTGCAAGGGAGTAGGTTTTCTAGAAATCAGATGCCTCTGCAGCTGCTGGAGTCAAACCCAGCCCTGGTCTGGAGCATCGTGCTTCCCAACCCGCCCGTCTCCCAGCTTGGACTCTTGCCACGCGCCAGAATGAGCTCCAGTGAGTAGCAGAGCGTCTTCCATTGTAGCTGCTCGGCCGGGACTTTCCCGCCCCGGCAGAATCCATGGAATGCCTTTGAAGCAGCTCGCCGTCTGCTTTGCCTTGCCCTGGCAGTGCAAAAGGGGATGGAAATGGTACTGGAGATTGAGCCCAAAGGACCCACCAAGTCCTTCCAGAAATAACAAGTGGTTGACCATAGTTGAACTCGCATTCAGTGCTTAGTCCTTCATAATTGTCAGTGGCCTTCAGAGAGGAGCTAAGCTCTGTAGACAGAGAAATGGGATGCCAGGGAAGAGAAATGCCTTGCCAGAGGTTATGCTTGGTGTGGGTTTTTATTGTTGTTGGTTTTTTTTTTTTTTCCTTTTTTGGCTTCTGCCTTGTGTTAGTATGTCCTGAGGGTTTGTTGGTTTTTTTTTTCGGAGTTGTAGTTGGCACTGTGTGCGCAGTCAGCAACGCTAGGAACTTTTGTCGACTGGAGTTAGTGTTTACGAAAAGGAATCTACAGGAAACTTTGGGGTTTTGATGGAAATTTTCACCTTAATGAAACCTTCCGGTGCTTTGCCCAGAAAACTTGCAGTGTGAATATGCTGTTTGAGCAGAGTACACTTGTTGTTGTTGCTCTTACTGGGCAGAGAAAATCTGGCTTCGCAGAGCATCGTGAGAGTCCCCTCCCCAGCTGCAGTGAGGGGCATTTAGGTTCTCTGTGAACCTTTGAAAAGTTGTGAAAACTGAGCCTTTTCTGCCACGTTTTCCTTCAACTTTGGCTCTTCCACTAAAGCAAGTGTTATTTATATTTTTATTGTTATTATTTTTTTCCAGGCTACTGTGATTTAGGAGAGAGAGATAAATAAATACAAAAGGATGCAGAAAATTTTCGCCAGCTTGGCACAGCAGCTTATGGGCTTCCCTTCTGCAGGAAGAGGAGGGGTGAGTGCCCGTCTGTGCACATTTAAAGGCCTATATTTTCTATATCAGAAACTGATAAAGCTGTAGTGGAAAAATCCCTGTAGTTACAACTTGTAGTAACAGCAGTGTCATTCCAGAAGTGTAAGTATCCTGTTTTTCAGACACGGCTGATTAGAAATAGAAAACCTGGCTCTTTTATTTCATCAGCTTAAGGATGGAATAACAGTGTAAAGGCCTCGCTGCTGGTTGTTTTAGTGCTGATCATTCCTGGCAGAATTCTCTCTTATCAGCAATTCAAAACCGCATGTTTGGGATTGAAAACCTTTTATGCTTTTACTCCACGAACTTCTGAAGAGTCGTTGTCTCTAAAGATAAAATTAGAAAGCTTGATAACGTAAAGGGTGGAGGAAAGCAAACAGAATTATTCTGGAATTAAGTATGGTGGGGCATCGTCAATGACTCACCTTTTAACAGCTATTTTTGGTGGGTTTAAATATTTAAAAACTTACCTGCAGCTGCCACAGTTCTCTGCTTGCCAGCGCTGAAATGTTGCAGAAATCACGGTGGTAGTCTGTGGGTGGGAACTGGGCTCTGGTTCATCTTCAAAGCCATTTCTGCTGAGAAGGAAGCCTTGTTCTGATTCTAGGAGCCGAACTGAAATGCGCTGCTGACGTGCAAGGAAGAAGTTGTGTTTGCCTCAAACTTTGTTCTTCGTGTTCCCAGCGAAGTGTGCGTGTGGTGGGGGCTCCTCTCTTCCAAGTGATTTCTTTCAGGCAAGGTCCATCCCTGACATTCCTTGGAAAATGGAAGTTCTACTCCCTGGAAACTGGGAGGCAGGTGGCACTGCGATTCAGCCGGTCAGATGGCGTTGGCAGGACTTTTTATGGCTGCCCGGAGTTATTAAATGAAGGTTTTCTTTAAATTTGGATCTATTAAACCAGTGCAATGAACTGAATGCTGAATTCAAATGAGGCAATTATTCTGGCAGTAAAACTTCTGACTAAGGCATAATTTTGTTATGTAAATTATAACTTCTCAACCTTAAATGGTATTGTTGGCTGAGCCAGAGACTAACTGAAACCTAGGAGGAAATAGAACCTTCAAGGAGAAATCCGTAATAGGTGAGGCATAACTTTTCCCTTTGTCTTTCTCCATAGACCAGAAATAGCTGGGAGCAGCTGAACCAACTTTGCTGGCTAAACATGTCCTCTGAGCACGTTGGGGTAACCAGTTTGGTCCTGTTTTCATTCGTATAATCCCTGGTCTCACCTTCGTTTGCAGCTTCTCTAATGTGAAGGGTGTTGAGCCGATTGTCCTGCCGAATTCCTGAAAACTGCTTGAAGAAAACCTTTTAAAAACAACCTCCAGCTCATCTTTCAAACGCCCTGGCATGAAAACTCATGAATGAAATTTGATCTTCTGCCGCTTCTGAGATTTCAACGTGCAAAGTCCTGTATTTAATTGCATTCACCTCTTCTCCTCGGGGTACGATGGCGGGCAGCCATCAAAACTTCTTTTCCTCCTTAGTCTGAAAAGCACAGCTCCAAAATGCCCTTCTGGATGGGGAAGGGAGGCCTTGCAGGCACCTGCTGCTCTTCTGGGCCAGGCTCTGGCCCGAGCACACTGGTGGCCTGAGCCTACTTGGCTATAAAAGCCCCTGAGCTGAGGCAGACCCTGTGGAAAATGAGGCTGAAGCAAACTACAGCAGCCTTGATTTCCCATTCTCTCTTTATTCATCTATTTCAGCACCCTGAAGTTCTATTTTTATCAGATTATTTTAGTTTTTAGCATCCAACTGAGAAGGCAAACAGAAGAGCTCGGTTGCATTTTGCAGAGGAGACTAAATTGAGAGGCGACCCAATTCCAACAGGAGCTGGAATTAGCACGCAGAAGGCACGGGAAAGAATTAACCCAGGGCCTGGGTGGGTGTATCTACAGGAATGGAACCTCACTTATCCCAGGGGCTGTGGGGGGAGCGCAGGTGGCTTTAGCACTGTCTGCTTGCAGGACAGAGGCGCTGGCTGATCTTCCTATCAAATCGGGAGGGGAGAGAACGTAGAAGCAAAGAATGGTTTGCGTTGGAAGGGACCTCAAAGATCATCTAGTTCCAAAACCCTCTGCGCTGAGCAGGGACATCTTCTACTAGACCAGTTACTCTCAAGCTCTATCCAACCTGGCCTTGGACACTTCCAGGGATGGGACATCCACAGCTTCTCTGGGCAACTTGTTCCAGTGTCTCACCACCCTCACGGTGAAGAACTTCTTTCTTACATCTGATCTAAATCTACCCTCTTTCATTCTAAATAAGGTCTCCTTCTCTTCTCTAGACCGAACAAGCCCAGCTCTCTCAGCCTGGCCTCCCAGCAGAGGGTTCCAGCCCTTGGATCATCTTTGTGGCTTCCTCTGGACCTGCTCTAACAGGTCCATGTCCTTTTTATGCTGTGGGCCCCAGAGCTGGACCCAGCACTGCAGGAAGGTCCCACCAGAGCATAGCAGAGGGGCAGGATCCCCTCCCTTGACCTGTTGGTCACTCTTCTTTTGGTTCAGCCCAGGATACAGTTGGCTTCTTTCCAGTGTCTGCCTCCTGGCCTTCAAAGCACTGCACAGGAGCAAAGAGGTCCCCATGGGCTTATGCATGCTCACAGAAAGGTAAACAAAGCCCTTCCTCTTGATGTACCTCCCCAACGTCTCCTTACCCACACCTATCACCCATCCCCTCGTTACTCTTATCACTTGGGCCAGAAGAAGGAACCAAAACCTCAAGGGAGAGCAATGGTTAAGCAGCGTGGCTGCTGCTAGTGCAGGAGGTTCCTCTGCTTGGCCAGGACAGGCTGACTTGTTGCCCTCGTGTTCTCATGTGTGTTGTGTTAGCAGCTGGAAGTGGAGCCTCCTGCTTTCAGAGCCTTCCCTTGGCTGGCTCCGGTGATCTCTGGCTCAGCTCTTCCGTCTGCCGTCAGCTACTCTGGAGGGCCCACAGCCCCGGAGGGTCTGCAGCCCTGCCTGGAAGGTCCCCAAATCACGCTCCAGGTTGCTCGTATGGCGCATCCTTGTGTGTTCTTGGTCAGCATCTGCTGTTAGAACCTCCCTCTCACAGCCATCCTGTGTGCTCTGGTGGGACTGCTGGAAGGGTGGGTGAGCTGAGTTCTCCCCTCCTCGTGTGCTGACCCCACAGGTGTCCTGTGCAGCATCAGCGAGGGCGTCTCGAGGTAGCTGGGTGTCCCAATCAGCTGGACTCTGTGTCTGTCCGATCCAGACCTCTCGTGTGGGCCAACAGCTGTAAATCTGTCCGACTTTATAGATGTTACAGCTCGAGGTTTTTCATTAAAAGCTGGTTTCAGGCTAGAAACACAACGCCAAAGCAGCTTTTCTGGGTGGTGGCCCTCAAGGGAAGCGCTGGGTGTCTGAACGTGTCGGTATCCGTGGCGTTGAACCTGCTGTTCATCAACCAGCAAGCAGCAGATGATCCCCGCTCCAAAAAGGAGGCCTTTTAATGTAACAATTCAAAGGTTACCATGGAAACATAATCTATAGTTAGTTCTGTCCTATGCTTACGTGATCCTCCTTGGGAGAAGAGCCTGAAGTCTCCTGAGAATTTTATTCTCTGTGGCAGTGCCCTGGGCTTCTGCGTGTTTGAGCTTTGGCTTGAAGGTGACGGAGAAGGCGTAACCGAGCCGAGGAGTCGAGCGCCTGGGACTGTGGTGGGAGCGGTGCCACTGCTGTAGCGTCAGCACCAGCCAAGCGTCTCCTTCGCGGCTCTTAAATTCTTAACCGTAAAAATATGTACCTGAAAGTGGTTCTCTTCAGCTGTACGTGATGCTCCTGTCACTTTTTAGAGAGGCATCTGGTGTGTAGCATAAGGACCCTTGTGGAAAAGTTCACCAAATTTGCCATTATTGAGGTACTGAAGGATAGGTTTTGTTTGCAGAGAATCATTTAGGTTGGAAGAGACCTTCAAGATCAAGTCCAATCGTTAACCCAGCACTGCCAGGTCACCGCTAACCCCTGTGCCTCAGCACCACATCTCCAAGCCCTGGAAAACCTTCCAGGGATCATGGGGACTCCAGCCCTGCCCTGGGCAGCCTGGGACAGGCCTGGACAACCCTGCAGGGGAACAAATTGTTCCTCAGCTCCAACCTAAACCTCCCCTGGGACAACTTAAGGCTGTTTTTTCTTGTCCTATTTTGGGTGGTGTCAGGATATGAGGTATCTGTTGGGTTCTCTGAATAGAATTACACTGGATAATTTCCCTTTTCAGCTTTAAGTGTATTTTATCTACTGAAAAGAACATCTGTCCATCTATGTAGCTCTAGCTAAAGATAAACCCTTTGACCCACGTGCATCTCAACTGGATTAAGACACAAAGGACAGAAGGATGGCTCTAACTCGAGAATGAACCTCGAGCTATCTTTGCACAGCAGGTAGGACTTAAACGTTGCAAGGAGAAATCCTAACTCCTTGGAAACAGGTTTCTCCAACAGGAAGAATCCTATTGCAGGAAGTTCTCCGAGGGTGGATGTTGCAGCCTGGTCGCTGCTTTTCCTTTCTCATGTGGTTCCTTTTGAGGTGTGGGCTGCTGGATGTAGAGTAGGTGCCTACACCAGGCCACCTTCTCTAATTCTGAGCAGGCATGTTTTGCAATTCTAACTTCTTCCCTTTCTGTTTTTCCAGGGTTTCTGGTATGCACTTAAAGCCATATCTCAAGTTACAGAAGAAAGAGCGATCTTCAGAAATAAGCCAGGATTCCCTGAGAAGCTCACCTGTGAGCCATCCGAGATCAACGCAAGAAGACAAATACACCAACCACCGCACCAAACTGAGCGTTTTCCCGAAACCCTCCCTTGGGACTCCATCTCAAAAACTTCTGGGGATTATTTATCCAAATACTATGTGCAATATGAACGGGAAAGGTCCAGCGGACGGTCCAAGTGCAAGGGAAAAGAAGAACGCCCTCTCTGCAACGATCCATCAGGGAGAAGAAGGGGAAGGGCCTCTGGATGTCTGGGCAGTGGTGAAACCCGGCAACACGAAGGAGAAGATCGCCTTCTTCGCGGCCCAGCAGTGCAGCAGCACCAACCGGCTCGGTTCCATGAAAATTAAAAGCACATGGGATATCGATGGCAGAACAGCTAAACGCCGGAAAAAATCGCTAGATCTTAAAAAAGCCAAAATTCAACTGGAAAGGATGAGGGAGGCGAACAGCAGGTGCTCCCAACCGGAGCCTTTTGCCTGCGGCATCGAGCACTGTTCGGTTCATTACGTGAACGACAACGGCGAGGGCGTGTTCCCGGGCCGCTCCCTCTCGGTGATAGAGATGGTGGCCTTCTTGGAGCAACGAGCGAGCGCTTTGCTGGTGGACTGCGCGAAAACCTGCGCTCCCGCTTCTACCACCAGGCTGAGCGCTCCTCCCAAAGGTGCTGCACCGCCCGGCTCCGACCCGTTCTCCTCCGGCGGGGCGGGCGAGGCGCAAGCGGAGAGGGGACCTTGTGGCCATAGCGAGCAGCAGCAGAGCGAGCCCGTGCGCGTGCTGGACATGGTGGCCAAGCTGGAGTCGGAGTGCCTGAAGCGTCAGAGCGAGCGGGAGGCCGGGAGCCTCTCGCGGAACAACAGCTTCCGCAGAAACGTGGGGAGGGTGCTCCTGGCCAACGGCACCCAAGCCGAGGGCGAGGCGGGGAAGGTCTCCTCGGCGGTCCTGACTCCCGGGGATGGCTTGGAGGAGGCGGGGGTGGCCGAGGCCGGATACGGGGGACGGTGCAGCCCTCTGGGTGACAGCAAGTTGTGGGACGCCGCTGCCTCTGCTCGGCAGCCTTTTCCTTCTGGGCTGGATACTCGGATGGGGAATGTGAATTCGGGACTCGCTCACGCGGTGCTGGCGATAACCGCTGGCAGGAGCGGTTCCGAAACGCAAATCCAACCTCCCGGCCCTCCGCCTCCTGCCTGTCCAGCTGCTGCCGGGTTGCCCCCGGGTTCCTCGCGGAGCAGGGACGCGACCGTCGACTGCACGTCGAAAGAGTCCGTGGTTTTTGCCAAGCAGAGTCTGCACCCTGCTAGGAAGGAGCTCTTGTGCATCAGTATATCGGTCACCAAGACTGAGAAAGGAGGCAGGAAGGAGAAGCTCTCTCGCTCCGCTTCCGGTGAAGATCCGCTCCCAGGGAGGCTCTTTTTTCTCCAGGCCGAGCAGCCCGCCGCTCACGAGCGACAGCCAAGACGGGAAAGCACCCAAGAAAAGCCAGAGAGAGCCCAAAACGAGCATGAGGATGCTTTGGCATCTGACAGACCGTGCGTCCTAAACAGCGTCCCCACAGAGCCATCCGCCCTTTCCCTTCCTCCGACAGAAGGGGCTTTGCAAGGACTTGACGCTTCCTGCTTAAAAAGGCAGGTTTCGCATGACTTTCTGGAGACCAGGTTTAAAATTCAACAGCTTTTGGAGCCTCAGCAGTATATGGCCTTCTTGCCTCACCACATCATCGTGAAGATCTTCGGCTTGCTTCCCACCAGGAGTCTGGTTGCCCTAAAATGCACTTGCTACTACTTCAAATTCATCATCGAATACTACAACATCAGGCCGGCCGACTCGCGCTGGGTCCGCGATCCCCGCTACAGAGAAGACCCTTGCAAGCAGTGCAAGAAGAAATACGTCAAAGGGGACGTGTCGTTGTGCCGGTGGCATCCCAAACCCTACTGTCAAGCTTTACCCTACGGGCCCGGCTACTGGATGTGCTGT
Organism: Baryphthengus martii; assembly: GCA_013396935.1. Taxonomy (NCBI): domain Eukaryota; kingdom Metazoa; phylum Chordata; class Aves; order Coraciiformes; family Momotidae; genus Baryphthengus; species Baryphthengus martii. Next base: position 126,884 of record VWZK01001078.1, read on the forward strand.
CACCGGTCCCAGAAAGGCATCCCGGGCTGTAAGTTGGGTCTTCATGACAATCATTGGGTTCCCGCCTGCCACAGCTTTAACCGCGCTATCCATAAGAAAACCAGAGGAGCCGGAGCCGAAGCGGAAGAGGAATATTAGTGCACATACACTTTCCTGGGAGGTCGTTTCCCATAGCAGATGATGATTGATATATTTTTTTTTTTTTTTTCCTCATGCCTTGTGCTGTTTACAGTGTATATAATTGTCGTGGTTTATTTGTTTTCGGTTGGTTTCGGTTGTTTGTTTTGTTTTTTTTCTTCCCCACAGGGCTATGAAACTGCACATACTTCAACACAAGAGCCTTTACCTTTTAGATGAGAGAGAGCTTTTAGTCCATCTATGTAAATAACACTATAAAAAAAAACCCCTAATTGTACATACAGAGTCTCCAGCTGGCTGAACAAGGTAATCACTACAATGCAGCTATGAGTGTGTTGCGGCTATAGATGTGTGTGGTGTTTTGTTTTTGGTTGTTTTTTTTTTTAAGTGTCTCGTTTCAAGAAATCTGTATATCCTGTATAATATATGAATGTTTCTGAAAGGAAACTCTAAATAGGTAAAGGGCAACTTGTTTCAAGAGTCTTCAGGCAACTTAACTGGACAACCTTAAAATTAGACTAGGACAGATCCATGAGAGTAGTGTGGCAGTGGATAAAAAAAAAAATTACAAAAAAAAAAAAGAATATTATTGTATAGTCAGAATATAAAAAGTTCTTGTCTGGTTTTGGTTTTTTTGGTTTTTATTTTTTACTGAATAAAATGTGCATTCTAGATCTGCCTTACCAGACGTTCTCTTGTAAAATTTTTGCCCGAAATAAAAAATATTGTAAAAATGTGGCAGAAACTTGGTGCTGTGCAGTAGTTCAGACTTGCCGTGTACTTTGGAGAAAACTTTAAAAACCCCTCAAACCTACATTACTAGGAGAGCATTCCCAAATTCCAGCTTTTTCCTTTCCCTCCCGTCAGACCAGGCTTCTGGTGTGAGGGAGGTAAAAGAGGCACGCTCTGCTTTGGGTCCTTCTCACCCGGTGGGTTGCCCGAGGATGGAGCTTGGGTCCAGCAGGATGAAAGCAGAGTTGCCTGGGCTCAGGGATGTGCTGGAAGCTTTGCTCTCCCCTCTCTGTGGAATTTTTCGTTCCGTGGCTTTGCTCCAGCCCCTGGCATCTTGTTTCCGAGGCGTCAGTCGGCGCTTTCACAGTGGGGTCGTGAAGATTTGTGTCGGAAGAGCTGCCGAAAGGTAATTCCTGGAACTCTTGGTGGGAGCTGAGCGTGGCGTCTCGCGTTGCGCTCCTGCAGCGCTGCGTTCCAGCCTCCAGTAGAGCCCTCTTTGCGCCCAGTTTGGAAGTCTGGGAATGCTGGGAGCAGCAGCCATTTTGCAGGAAGCCCAGCTGTGAGGGGCGGTTGTGCCTTTGCCTCATCCAAGTCCTTTCTCTCCCCCTGCTTCGGGCCTCTGCTGTTTCTCTGCCCTTTTTCAGGACGAGGATGGTCTCCGGGCACTCATTGTTGCAGTTGGAGGTGGTGAAGTCTCTGCCCTAACGCAAGAAGAGCTGGTGCCGCTTTCCAGCGGGCTCCCCCAGCTTCCTCCCCTTCCCTGCAAACCCCAGGAGAGCTTCTGAGCCAGGGTGAGGGCTCTGTAGGAGCAGTCTCTGGCCGGGCTCAGCCTGTTCTCTAACCCTGGGTGCAAGGTCAGCGAGGTGAGGACAGCTGCTGGCTGCGGCGGCCGGGCTGAACCACCCGCCTCCCTCCTCTTCGCCCCACATGCGTTCCTGGAAGCGCCGCCGGTTGGAGCGGAGTGACTCACGAGGAGGGCGAGGGTTTGAAGGTGGCTGCTTTAATACTCTCCATTAACAGCAAGAGAAAGAAAACTCAGCCCTTGGAGCTTGAAAAGTGGGTTTGGCGAGCTGAGGGTGTTCAGGGTAGATTTAAATGAATGCTGGTTTGGGTTTTTTCCCAATCCCTGCTTTACCTGCTGCCTGCCCCTCCCCGGTGCCGCTCGGCCCTCTGCGCTGCGGCAACCAGGAGGAGTGGAATTAGAAAGCTAAAAGAAGGGTGCGGCTGCCTGGTAGTCAGCCTGGAAAAAAGGGAGAGGAAAATCAGGATCCCTCGTTAATTTGTGACTTCATTCTCTTAACGGGGCGCGGGTCGCACCCAAGCTTCGATCGGCCGCGCCGGGACCAGCAGCAGAACTTTCCGGCAGGAGGTGTCTTGCCAAAGCCATCGGCGTCGAAGGCCTTCAGCTTCGCTTCAATTAAGGGAGAGGGGGGAACAAACTGGTTTTCCTGCTCCACCCCCCAGGCTGGAAAGGTGGAGATAACCCGCGCCAGGCCGACAGCAGTGAGGAAAGTCCCTGCGAGGCTCAAATCGAAGCGGCGGAGGAAAATATTTCCTAACTAGATAAGGAGCCAGTGAGGTAACTTTTTTTGTTCTCGGAATAGGGTGTGAGATTTCGGTCACCTTCATCGAACAAGGGGGCAAAATGAGAATAAAATCCAGAGCACTGGGCTGGTTTGTTCCTTGGAGCAGTTAAGTAAGGAGGCCAATTTGCTCTCTACCCCATCCCCGCCCTCCCCACAAGCTGGCTGAGGAAGGGGGGGCTGGTTTATACATCTTTATTACGTTGTTTGCCGGAACTATCCTCGTTACGCGGCATTGCTGGTAAAAATTGGTTTACAGAGCAAACAGTTGCAGCCAGTAGTGGGTTGGTTCTGAATGTAGCTGTGCTCAGCTGCCTGCAGCTTTTTTT
>VWZK01001082.1:0-10680 GCA_013396935.1 Baryphthengus martii
GAAGGGGAGAGGAGATGTCACAGTGTGTTAGAAAAATGGAGAATGTTCTTAGTAAATGATTTAAGTTTTTTATTAAAAATATTATTGCAGTATGGAATTTTTGTGTTTTTGTTCTTTATTATTATTTCACAATTAATATTTTTTTAACCCAAACCGGTATTTTCAGCTTTTTCAGTAACCAAGTGCATGTATGGCATTTTATGATTGAAACAAAGGATTTTGAATTTTTCGCTGTTGTTTTTTAAATAAGTTAAACAAAAAAGACCAAAACAACCAACCAAAAAACAAACCCTAACAACAACAACTTATACAGCTTCATTTTGCTGGACTCGTGCCTTACTCAGATCTGGAACAAAACACATTTCTCTCTGAGTTTAACAGCTTAGAATCTTAAGTAAAGTTTAATAAATTTCTTATAATGACATGGACAGAAATAACTGTGCTGAGATGATATGTGTTTGTTGCCTCCAGATTGTATCCTGTTCCCATTCTTCTTTAGACTACCCCCAAAACCTCTAGTCTATGCAGGAAGTTGCTTATGAGACCGTCTGACTTAAGAACACTCTGTGCCTGTATTATTTCAAATACTTGCTCCCTCTCCTCACCCCTCCCCTTTTTATTTCAATTTACAAAGGCTTTCCATAATGAATGTTGAAAACCCAATGTAAATACTTTAAAGGATTAAGCTTTCAAATGTGGTTACCGCGGCGTGCGTATGTTCCGTAAACACAAGATATATCTGCTGAGAAATTATATTTGATAATTTGACAGCTTTGTGGCTTAGGAATATAAACAATTCATATTTTGTCAACAAGAAACTTACTCCACTTGTTAAGATGGGGCTACTATGACAGCACAGAAAGACGAGTATTTTGAAAACACAGCTTATTATAGGAGTAATTCTCAATATATGGGAGTAATTCTTAATTCTATGGGAGTAATTTCTTAATGAATTTAACTTTTAAAAATATTCATTTTCTTTCTTTTAAAAGAATTCCACTCAGTTCATAACTTGCAGAAAAAAAATGTGCGATCCAAGCAGAACATTTAGGGGAGCCAGGAAGCTGATTCTTCTCGGTAACAAAAGGTTTTATTCAAATTTGAAGAAATGATGGGCTGCTGAAAAATCTTATGTCCTTTCATGTTCATACTAGAGAAAAAAACCAAACCACTCCTGCCTGGCCTGTGGCCAGAATCCCCTAGTCTCCCATGAGGACCAGGAGTAGACCATCCTTGGGTATCGCAGGCACCTGAGGCTGGTGTTCAACTAGAACAGGGCCACCTGGAGCAGGTTGCTCAGTGCCATGTTGTATCTCAAAGGACAGAGACTTCTATTACTTTCTTGGGCAACCTGGTTCGGACTTTGACCACCCTTTGGAGTAAAAAAAGCTTTTTCCTTAGGTTCAGGTGGAATTTCCTGCATTCTTGTTGTGCCTGTTGCTTCTGGTCCTGCCTCCGCACGCCACTGAGAAGAGACTATCATCTTTACTCCATACTCATTGATAATGTCCTCCTGAGCCATCTCGTCTCCAGGCTGAGCAGTCCCAGCTCTCTCAGCCTCTCATTCCATCGTATTTCACAGTACCACGTGGAGCTACACAAACACCAAGTCTCCTTCACGCCTGTAGAAATCCTAGCAGGCAGACCCACCGAAAGGAAGCGTCGGACCCATCATTAGCACTGTCCCATATGGCAGAGCTGCATCTAGCTCTGAGTACTACGCATCCGTGTAACTAAAGACGGTATTGCGGGATATTTCTATGTGCCGTGACAGAGTGTTGTAGATGAACGCCAGCGACATCACCAAGCGAGCTGCTCCCTGTGCTGCCAGCGGAGCAGATACGTTCACGTGGTACTGGCTCAAGTGAAGGAGCCCAGGCCTCCACCGACGAGGGCAGGCTTTATGTTACTCAGGTGACCTTATTTTTGGCATTTTACACATTCTAAAGCTTCAAATTGAAGCTTGAATAATCTTTGGAGAGAACACATTTATACATTATGCCCTAAAAGCAGAGAGTGCCTTATGGAAAATGCTGACAACAATCCAACACAGAATATCACAAGATGGTGCACAGCAAAATTGTGTGGCAGGGCATATACTCCCAACACCATAGAAAAGTGAATTGTTGGTACTAAAAGGAAAAGGAGGCTCAGGGGAGACCTGGGTCTCCACAACTCCCTGACAGGAGTGTGGAGCCAGGGGGGTTGGGCTCTGCTCCCAAGGAACAAGCACCAGGACAAGAGGAATCGGCCTCAAGTTGCCCCAGAGGAGGTTTAGGTTGGAGCTGAGGAACAATCTCTCACCCTCTGGGGTTGTGCAGGCCTGTTGCAGGCTGCCCAGGGCAGGGCTGGAGTCCCCCTGATCCCTCCAATAAAGAACAGCATGTCAGTAGTATGCCATCTGTTTTTTTTCCTATAGAAAATAGATGTCTAGTGTAATAAAACCTATAACCACTAAGTGGTTATAGGTTTTATTACACTAGACATCTATTTTCTATAGGAAAAAAAACAGATGGCATACTACTGACATGCTGTTCTTTATTGGAGGGATCAGGGGGACTCCAGCCCTGCCCTGGGCAGCCTGCAACAGGCCTGCACAACCCCAGAGGGTGAGAGATTGTTCCTCAGCTCCAACCTAAACCTCCTCTGGGGCAACTTGAGGCCGATTCCTCTTGTCCTNGTGGGTCCTATTTCGGACCTGGGAGTGGGACGAGAATTCGACACCAAATCCTAGAGACCGACAGGTTTGTCCTCCTCACATCCCCCCACCCCTCGCAAGGCACACCTTCTGGTAAGACTTGTGCCTCGGCTCTGCTGAATGTCTGTTTGTTTGTTTGTCTGTTTACCCCAGGAAATTACTTCTATTTTGAACTATAGAATGATTTCTATAGCTTAGTATATGTGTCACCCACAATCTTAAAGAATCTGTGTCTGTTACCAGTGTAAATAAACCGTGTTATCCGTGAATTTGATCGCTTCTAGCGAGTGCAACCAGACCTACAGNCCAGCGGAGCAGATACGTTCACGTGGTACTGGCTCAAGTGAAGGAGCCCAGGCCTCCACCGACGAGGGCAGGCTTTATGTTACTCAGGTGACCTTATTTTTGGCATTTTACACATTCTAAAGCTTCAAATTGAAGCTTGAATAATCTTTGGAGAGAACACATTTATACATTATGCCCTAAAAGCAGAGAGTGCCTTATGGAAAATGCTGACAACAATCCAACACAGAATATCACAAGATGGTGCACAGCAAAATTGTGTGGCAGGGCATATACTCCCAACACCATAGAAAAGTGAATTGTTGGTACTAAAAGGAAAAGGAGGCTCAGGGGAGACCTGGGTCTCCACAACTCCCTGACAGGAGTGTGGAGCCAGGGGGGTTGGGCTCTGCTCCCAAGGAACAAGCACCAGGACAAGAGGAATCGGCCTCAAGTTGCCCCAGAGGAGGTTTAGGTTGGAGCTGAGGAACAATCTCTCACCCTCTGGGGTTGTGCAGGCCTGTTGCAGGCTGCCCAGGGCAGGGCTGGAGTCCCCCTGATCCCTCCAATAAAGAACAGCATGTCAGTAGTATGCCATCTGTTTTTTTTCCTATAGAAAATAGATGTCTAGTGTAATAAAACCTATAACCACTACTTCATTTTTTTTTTTTTCTCCTCTGAAGTACATTTCTGAAAGGCAATTGGATGGAAACTGTGTACTAAACATCATGATTGCTAATGGCTAAGACCGAGTCCAGATGAATTTTTTTAATGCTAAGGATCGGGAAAGAATATGAGAAAAGTAAAACAAAACAAGAGATGGAAAGATGAGGATAAATTGCCTGTTTTCCATTGTTAGATATAAAAAAATTGAATTCAACAATCCTGGAAGCCTAGCATCTGCTATTTGCTTTTATTTTCAAAACTTAGTAACTGGTGGTATACCTTGTCTCTCTCTCCCTGAGGATTACCAGAGCCAGACTCAGAATGCAACAAGCAACTCATGTAGAGATACTATCTCGAAGAATAATAAAATAATCTGCAGATAAGAATCTACACGGCCTAACAAATCAATTTCAAACTAGCAAGCAGGTGAATAAATAAATACAGAGGAGGAGATGAAGATACATGAAACGGGATCTCTGCCTGAAGCATCATTCAGGCCTTTCCCTGTTGTATTGCAACCCTTGACGGAAAGTGTTGGCATCAGAAAGCACAAAACACTTGGAAGCACTGGGGTCAGACCTGTAATCACGGGAAACTGCTGTTACTTGTGTATTCAACTGCTCCCTTTGCAGGGAACCAGACCTACAGCATCCAGGCTGTCCATGAATCTGGCTGTCCATGAAACCTATAGACACAGGGAATAAGCTATTCATGAATTCAACTCCTAACTGGACCTACGTGTGGTCTGGAGTTGAACGTATAGTGACACATCTGAATTGGTGTAACTAGGAAGAGATCAGTCCAGCTGCCCCCAGCCCCTCTAATCTCTGAGGACCGGCTAGAACGCAAGGGGGCTTTTCTCATACTAAATTCACACACACGCACACCCACACCCACTTCATGCAACAGAAAGGTCCATGCAAAGTAAGTAAGTAAATAGGTATGTAAATAAATAATTTGTTCATGTCCGGAACTGAAAACATAGTAATTTTCCCCAGTTCATCCCGTGCAGGATAATATTGCCTATGTAAGTATAACTAACATGTACATCCAGAAATGAGAAAGTTATCAATGTTAAGAAAAGGAAGTGAAAAGAGGACTGAAAATACTGGAAATCAGTCATGCAGACCAGCAACTTGCAACCAAAGTAAGGGACGGACCTAGGAGAAATTCCACAATAGCTCTCCTGAATAAATTTGCAAAGAGCTTTGCTTTCTCTGCTAAGCTCAGCTATGATCCTTAAACTATTGTCAAAAAAAGATGGATAAAAGATGAATAAACAAAGGCAAATTCCTGACCCACTACAAAGACTGTTGACTCTATAGGAGACTGTGCTGAGCTCTGGTATCTAAAACTGGTCTTGAAGAAGGCGTCTATAAAAAGTTGTATTAAATACATTTTTACATCATGTTGATTTATTAATTTACTCAACATAGATGTGCATAAAAATCTTTTCACTGTGCTCCAAGATATATATTTAGAATGGTTGCTAAATAGGGGGTTGATTAAACAGAAATACCATAGGATGAAATGTCTTAATATACCTTGTATTTACGGTAGGTTTTCTCCCCTCCTCTATTCTTTGGAAAGTTAAATACTACTGTGCAAATATTGTTTTAAAGATTACAAGGTTCTTGTTTTCAAATTCATCCATTCTAATAATAATAATATTGGCTTTCCTCATGCAAGCAGTGATCGAGGAATTTTCCTCTACTTAACATAAATACCAAAGGAACTGGCCTATTAGATTGTTTTTCATTAACCTGTTAGTGTTGCAATAGACAAAACATCGTGGTACAAAAAGAAGGAAAAAAAAAAAGAATGTGATATGATAAATCTCGAATGTTCGAAGCGCAATATATCTAATATCAAGTTTGCTTGCCTTCCAGTGAAGATTTAATGAATCACCTAACAGGCTTGTGAGAATATAAACATTTGGCAAATTACTTGTGGAACTTTCTACTGGCATCGTTTTGTAGGGTACGTCAGCGAAAAATGGCATTTTTTTTTCTCCCAACAGATAAAGCAAAAAGGCAGATTTACAGCTTGTTGCACAAGGCACATACGACGTCAGGAGTGGAAGACACAAAACAGGGAGGAGGTGGATGAAGAAGAAGACGTGTAAGAAAGCAGCAACACCGCGCAGATTACGCGGTGGAGACGCCTAGATTCGGCGGAACTGCACAGGTTTGTTGTGGCTGTCATCTCAGGGATATTTATTCCCACTTGGTTGTTGGAACTGGGGACTCCCCTGGGATCACGCGCGTACGTCTGCAACCAGGAAACTCACCGAGGCGTACGCTCACAATTTTTTTTCTGTCGCAGAAAACACCGATTTGGTGAACGTTTTTTTACGGATGTGTATCCGCTTTGACATCATTTTCAAAAGGAAAATGCATTTCAAAGCTTAAAAATGAGAAAATGCCTTCAGCTAGATTAGCAGGTTGGCCTTTGCCGAGCCAGGACCAAGGGTCACATCCCTACTCTGCCGCCTTCGTCGAGGACATGGGGAGAACAAGGGAAGATGTGCAGCACTCTCCTGGGCTGCGATGCAGCGATTTCAGCGAGGATTTTATTAATTCCTTAACACAGGAGAAAGAAAGTGTCACTGTGGGACAGTCTGTGTCTTTCTAATTCAAATGACTCTCAGGAGACAACGTGAGAGTGACAGAGGAAGGGTCTCCCATGTATCGGTGAAATCCCCACCTGCCAGGCTCTTGGATTTGTGTCTCTGCGTGATGAACTTTAAAAGGTTTGGATTTCATCTTGATGTGGGATGGGAACATTTTCTAAATCTCAGAAATCTTCTCGTGACAGGAATATAATTTCCTTTCCTCTATCAGCCAAGTACATCAAAAATCAAGCCAGTAAAACCTATATATCATCCAGACATCACACGTGAAGATTTGGAAGATGCCCAAAAACTCAGATAACACGTGGAGCCTACAGTATCTAGCAAAATGCCCTTCAATTAATGCAATTTTCAGCATTTGAAACAGGAATCTGTAGCCTAATAACTTCACTACAGCTGCTTACTCATTTCAGAGAACATGATGCTAAGCAACAGCATTTGATCAACCCTGAGGAGGGTAGATCGGAGGCAGCAAAGAGTTAAAATGTGCGATAATTCATTGCCATATTTGAACTCCTGGTAATGCTTTTTTTTTTTTTTTTTTTTTAAATCAGAAATCAGCACAAAGTTCAGTGGTTTCAGAAAAAGAATAATTCCTGCATAAAGAGCTGCCAAAGAAATAAAGAAATGATGGATATTACAATAAGTGAGACCACAAAGCCAAAGTTAGTGCAATATTTCTTTTTTCTTTTTTTTCCTTTTTTTTTTTTTTAAATTCTAATTCCCTATTTGTCCTCAAGGCAAACAGCATTCTTACCACATATTTGTGGAGCATCGTGTGAACTTTATTCTAGAATAAAATATTAAAGGAATAAGTTGTTGAAAATGTATTGAAACGGCTTTAATTATTTAGTATTTTTAATAAGAATGATAGATCTAGAAATTACAAAGAGCCTTAGGGTCATAAAACCTACAGCTGGAACTTGAGATGTCTGTTTCACCCTAAGCAGCAGTTTTCCTGCTTCTGAAGCATCTGAAGCATCCCCCGATATGGCTGGAACCATGAAGACAGAAACAGGCACTGTATAAACTATGTTTTTTCTGTCTATTTACAACATTTTTTAGTGACTGAGTCACTCTGGAGGAAGAGGTGAAGTGCTTGTAATGGCCACGTTCTGATTTTTCTGAGCTTCAGGACCTTAGAGAGGTCAAGCACACAATGACTACAGGTCTGCCCCCTTTTTTTCATGCTGCATTCATACAAATAGTAATTAAATAAATGTCACACCTACTTCTTCTTCCTTATATAGTCACCACCAATCTTTTAAAATCCCTGTTCCGCTTCTCAGATGCACACACGCTGGTGCACAAAACCCAACCACGGCACTGCAGAAAACAAACATACTGTCCTGTCAAAAAGACTCTGACCTCTCTTCTAAGAGATGAGTAAGAAGAACAAAATATGTTAGTGCAGAATTTCATTCTCTGCCTTGTTTTTTTTTTTGCTTTGATTTTGTTTTGTTTTGTTTTCCACTGCAAAGCTGTACACCTTAAAATCCACATTGAAAATTTATTCGAAGACTGGGAGATCCAAGTATCAGGGAAGATAGATACTACTGGGCAAATATCTGTTGAAAAAAAAATATACGATGGAGTCTCTGTAAAATGCCTTTAAGTAGTTTCATAAAAATGACATCATGTCAAAAATAGAAGAAGCACGGTCTGTTTTGCCCATATTTGTGCCGACCATCAATAAGCTCCTCTACTCCTCAATCCTGACAACCATTGCCTAATAATCTAAGTCTGAAATTGCCTAATAGTCTAATTAGAAAATCTAATTCTAAAATTGCCTAATTCCCTAATTCTGTGGCTTGGACTTGTAGCTGTGAGAGGGCAAAATGGAAATGACAGCATCAGTGACAATGCAAAATGGGATGTCCTTGTGGAATCTATTCAATGGACAGACCTCCCAGGACTGGGATATTACTGGGATAAGTTGAGCACCTCTCCTAGGAGGCCCGGCTGAGAGAGTTGGGTGTGTTCAGCCTGGAGAAGAGAAGGCTGTGAGGACACCTTCTCGTGGCCTTCTAGTACCTGAAGGGGGCCTACAGGAAACCTGGGGAGGGACTTTCTACAAAGGAATGTAGTGGTAAGACAAGGGATAATGGTTTTAAACTGAAAGAAGGTAGGTTTGGATTAGAAGTAAGGAAATTCTTCGCTCTTAGAGGGTGGTGAGACATTGGAAGGGACTTCCCAGAGAAGCTGTGGAGATTCATCCCTGGAAGTGTGGAAGTCCAGGCTGGATGAGGCTCTGAGCAACCTGCTCTAGTGGGAGGTGTCCCTGCCCACGGCAGGGGGGTTGGAATGAGATGATCTCTAAGGGCTCATCCAACCCAAATCATTCTATGATTCTATAAGTGCTTAAGAAATTAATTTAAATGTTTGAAAAGCTGGACACCAGCTTAAAGATCAATATAATATCTAAAGATGAAGGCTTAGGAATTAAAAGAATTACAAACAGGTAAACCTTAGAAGTGGAATTTAGAAACATATTAATGTAATGTATTAAATAGATGAAAAGATAAGCAAATAGAGAAAGTAAGTTATGTGATTATTTCTAGGACAGAAATCTTTCTAAGACCCCATGGAACTAGCTGAAATCACAGAAGAAGAAGGCATGAGGATAAAAAGAACAAGACCTTCCTACACAGAAATGCAGAATAAAATAAAATCATAAAAAGAGTAAAGGAGTTCTCAAAAAATTATAAGAAGGTGTTACTGCTGTTTGAAAGCTTGTTTTCACAAAAAAACCGTTTTATTAAAACATATAAAAGAAATTAAAGGAAGAAATGATCAGGTTCTGATATTCTAATATCCAATATGTTCACTGAAGCTTTATATCAATGATATAAATCAGCACAAATTTGTTTGTTTAAACCAGAAAATAAATTATGTGGTGGTTCTGGATTAGCATTCTCAATCTCCAAAAACGGCATTGCCGATCACAAAGCTGTTAGGCATGTAAAAATCAGTCCTCATTAGATAGACACACCAACTGTGGAAATGATCAGTGAACGACTGCAGTTTGATTTAAATGTGTTAACAAATTTTCACAAAAAGAGTATTATTTTAAGCACATTATTGTAACTTCGAGAGAGCCACAATTAAATGGCTCTTCACATACCACAGATACCACAGAGACGTGGTATCGAAAATTGTATGTGTGCTTCAGGTTTAGGAAAAAAAAAACCCACCACAAAAAAAGGTTGCTGTAACATATTCGGAACTACATTTGGTACTAGTAAATTATACAGCAGTGTATGGCAAAATAGGATTAGCACCTGCTGGAAAGTTGTGTAGAAGTCTGAGAACCAGACCACTTGACTATGTAATAAATTATGCTCCAAATAAAAAGTTTAAATACTTGTAAGAAAAGTCCAACAGACGTAGCTGGAGCGTGGCCAGAGAAGGGCAACGGAGCTGGGGAAGGGTCTGGAGCAGGAGTGTGGGGAGGAGCGGCTGAGGGAGCTGGGCTTGTTCAGCCTGGAGAAAAGGAGGCTCAGGGGAGACCTTCTGGCTCTCCACAACTCCCTGAAATTCAGGAGCTTGGAGCCAGGGAGGGTCAGGCTCTGCTCCCAAGGAACAAGCGGCAGGACAAGAAGAAGCGGCCTGAAGTTTCCCCAGAGGAGGTTTAGGTTGGAGCTGAGGAACAATTTGTTCCCCCTACTCCAGGGCTGTTCAGGCCTGTCTTGGGCTGCCCAGGGCAGGGCTGGAGTCCCCCTGCTCCCTGGAGGGGTTTCCAAGGCGTGGAGCTGTGGTGCTGAGGGACAGGGCTGTGACAGGGCTCAGTGGGGCTCTGGCAGGGATGGGGCAATGCTTGGACTTGTTGATCTTAAAGGTGCCTCCCAGCCAAAGAGATTCTATGACAAAAAGTAAAAGATCTTGAGCCTTCCCATATGACACCACACAGATGAGATATGAAGATGACAGTAAATCGATGATACTATACAATTACCTGCTTGTAAAGCGTGAGTGCAAATGAAATTTCTCCTTACGCTTAAAAGATAGACACTGAACGAACAACAGCCAATTAAGAGAAAAGGATACATTTTCATATTCTTTTGCAAAAGGAGGAGGAAAATTTCCAAACCTTGTGTTGCTGTCACAAACCAGCATTAGCGTTAACTGCAGGCTAATGCTGCGAGATGGAAACCCACACACAGATCCATATAAAGGTAGGAACTATGAGCTCATTTTGCTGGATGTGGGCGAATACTTCAAGCAAGGATCATTACATGTTTACCCTTCTTCGATATTTTATTTTTCTTAGTAAAACTCTAAAGCTTTGCACTGATCAGGCATGGCTACCACATGGCCAACCAACTACATGCCAACGGAGATCGAATCAGTGAATAGGAATTATTGATAGCTGTGAAGATGATGAAGGGGCTGGAACATCTCT
>VWZK01001084.1:0-65964 GCA_013396935.1 Baryphthengus martii
CACCAAGTTTCAGTAATAGCCACTATGCCTCAGCTTTCCAGCAGAACAGTGGCTCTTAATTCATCCTGTTTATTGCCCAAGCTGTGTGCATTCATGTAGAAGTACTTCAGCTTGCCTCAGGGCAACAAGTTGAGAGCCCTTACTAGCACTCCATCCCTCTGCCCCTGGTGTGCTGTCCCACTGCTTGTCACAGGCAAGCATGAGATTATTAACCCCTTCCCCCTCCAAATCTAGTTTAAAACCCTTTTCCTGGAGACATCCTACGTCGCAGTTTAAAAAGACCAAAACAACAAACAAACATCACAAAAAGTGATATTAGTTAGGTAAGAATGAGTTCATGCTGCCTGCCTTCAGTCCTCATGACAAACATATGCAAAAACTCTAAGCTTGGAAATCCTGCTGCAGAAATCCACTTCTGCCCAAAGTCCTGTAGATACAAAAGAGAAACTGCAGCATGGGTAAACAACTCCTCTAGGGTTGTCAGGCATGTATCCCACTTCATCTTGTGCCACTTGCCTCCTTTTTCAGGTAGTTCTATAAAAACGTGAATTAAGGGAAGGGTAAGTAACAATGCATAGTTTAGAATGTGGCTAATGAGAAATTTAGAAAAGAATGTAAGCAGGAATTTATCCAACTGCTGGAGCCAAAGTGACTGTCCTCACTGCCTAGGCAAGCATAAACAACAGATAATAAAAATTTTAATTTTCAGATAAGCAGGAGCTCTGCTCCCCATAAGGACACCTGAGGAAGAACAGAGCCAGATCAGCACAACTTAGAAATTTTGGAACAAGGGTGAAAAGAACAGCATGGGGAAGACTGTTGCCTTCATCCCACAGACCCCAGCACACAACCACCGGATGACAGTACACATGCGCCAAGAGGAGGAGACTTATGATAATGAGTTCCCCGAAATAATTGTAATAACCACACCTATTCCCAGAACTGATTGGAATAACTCAGCCCATACTAATGAATATGCATGTTTTGTAACCATAAATGTGAGCAAGTTTTAGTCCCTGGTATGCAAGTTAGGTAGAGCTATCCCCTTGCATTCAGCACTGTAATAAACATACCCTGCTTTAAACTCTTTACGAGTTTGGAGTTTGTTTCCACACGTCAAATGATTCAGAGGAAGATGAGGGAAGATATACACAAGAAATCACTCCCTTAATAGAAAGCAGTGGCTTGTGGCTGGGTGTGTTTATCTCAGCTTCCTGGGCTTTCAGAGGGCTCCCTCCTTCCTCTGCTCCAACTCTCTCTTGCTGCTGCTCTTCCCTTGAATAAGTGTTAAGCTACTGCTGCAGACTTTTTAAAAACACTGATATGAAACATCCTCCTGCTGACACTATTGCCTCGTTCACACTTTTCCTAGGACTCTTTGAATTAGCCAGAGTAGGGCCAGCTGGGGCTTAGTGGCAATTGCTCTGAGGGAAAGATTGATTGCTTCCCCAATCTGTCATCACTCTAAATCAAGCTGGGCAGGGGCAACAGAGGCTATTTTCTCATCGGGTAACAGTATTTGACTGAAGATAAGTAAAACCAATCAAAACTAAGGTATATCTTTTCTGTTTCAGGAAAAGATATTATCCTTTCCTACCAACATTTCAAGAAGTTCTGCTTCACACAATTACCTCCTTAATTATCTGCTCCAAAGAGACTGTGAACATCTGCAGATCCAACAGAAAAAGGGAACAATGACAGGGAAGAGAGAAGGAAACAGCACCTTAATTCCTCTGGAGGAATGAAGAGAATAGGCAGAACTTTGCAACTCTTGGTATGACAGTGTGGGAAAGATGAAAGCTAAATACCAGCGATAAATAATAAGCAAGACAAGCATAGATGCACAGATTAATAACTAAATGGCTTTGATCTCACCAAGGGCCTTTAATTTAGTGATGTTTAGCTTCAGAAAAGCTGGAATCTTAAATAGGAGGATAAGCCAATCCAGAAAGCATACAGTATTTCTCCTATTATCAGCAAAAGTTCTGTTCAGAGGCATATCCCAGTTTTAGCTACAGTGATGAGTTGATGGTCAATCCAGCTGACAATCCAGCTAAGTGTTTGTTTGGTCTGCTGGTGATGTGTTAAAATCCCTGACTATGGCAGAGGAACTCTGCTGTTCTCACTGTCAGTAAGCTGCTGGTCTTCTAGGTAAGGGACATGCACTTCAGCTTGTGGTCAACCTTACAAACTATTAAACAGCATGTCCCTCAGGGATTAAAAAGCAAGCTGCAAGCTGGCTCATGTTTGTCCACTAGATTCTCTCCCTTCTTAAATCTCACCAGTCCAATTTAAAAGATTGTCCCTGCATCTTCCAAATTAGCCTGATGAGCTGACAGGGGCAACAGTGTGACTCCTAAGATAATTGCTTTGATTGGTGTGACTGATCTACGTCTTTCAGAAAGATGGGAAGCTCAGATTAGTTGTGCATGTGATATGAATGGGAGCATATTGACAAGTTTCTCACACTTGGCTTCAGTCCTGTTTCTTCCAGTAAAGACATGTGATAGTCAAGTTGATGTTAAGACTCTCCCCGTAGAGTTGGAGGCTTGGGATCCTGGATTTGGGCAGATGTGCTCACCACATACGAGCCATTTGCAGAGGATGGTCCGTAGGTCGTTGTGAAATAAAGTGTGAAATTGAGCAAATGCCAGCACTAAGGCAGGTGGGAGTCTGCTATTCCAGAATTCCCAGATGCTCATTTTGTGGGCCAGTGTCCTCTGAAATTATCCTCACAGATCCATGTTGATGCCACATTGATACATCTTGCATCCTAGCTCAACTTCTCAGACAGTGCTGTAGGCTACACAGTCCAGGGAGACAGCCATTCTCTCTCCTTCCCATTCTGTACTCCCCACCCCTCCACCCTCCACCCCATTAAAGAGTATTCACTGCAGTCATCCCCTTTGCTTTTCACAACGTCTTATGTATTGTGCTTTTCAGGGTAAGGAACCATGAGGACAAGGAACTAATGCTTTTATTTTCATGAGCTGTAAGACATTCTTGTCTTCATCTATTCCTTTGGATTGTACTGTGGATATTTTGTACTTACGCCACATTTCTTTTTTCCCTTATGATTCCTCTAGTCTTTATTTTTGTCCTCTTTAATGAGGATGAGCAGCGAGCCCTTCTGTCAATGTTTATCTGGTTTTGTACTGTACCAAACTTTTTTGAGAGTTCCCACATCTGTATCCTTTTGTCATGCATGTTATTTAGCTGACGTCTCTCCATGTTGCAATTTTTGCCGCATTCATCCACATTTGTGTGCATTTTTATATATGTGTATATATATGTGTGTTCTTCTGACCACAGATGGCTGATTGGGAGATTTCCTTAGAGATTGCTTCAGTAAAATTTGACTGTGATCTGTGGTGACACTGCATGAGATGAAGGCAACATACTGAGCTCTGAAGAGTAGCTACAACCTCCACAACTGCAATTACTAAGTAGCCTTGGTGTGTTAGTCACTGTAACACGGTAAGCTTGGTGTGGATGAGGTGAAAGCAAGTTTAACTGCTAATCAGCACACTAAAGTGCATCCAAGATCATATCACATATGCTGTAATTACTAACTAGGAGGAATCAAAGTTGCTGACGGTGAAGCAAATCTACTAAATAGTGGTAACCGTGGACAGAAGTACGGCTGTATATTATAAGTATTGTCCTCAAAATTGATATTGCACACTGAGCTGCAATTCAACTTTTGAAAATACTGAGCTTTTGGAAATACTATCTGTGACATGAGACCGGCAATAACAGAGCAAATTCAGAGATCCTGAAGATAGGTGACAATTGATATCTGATACCTAGTTTCAAACTTCTAAATTACAACCTACAGAAATGCTGTAGCTAAACCAGTTATGCCAGGCCTGACTTTGCTGGTACTTAGAAATACTCTGTGTTTGGCTGTTGTGATGTCAGTCATAGCTGCCTTCTGTTGGTCTCCTCAGCTTGACTCTACCTGTACTGGGAACTTTAGCCACTTGTCCTGAAGTCTATAAAATCTGTACAAATCCAGCTTCTCATGATGATCTGTGTCTTTCTCATGAGTCTGTGTATCCATCAGATAATGCTTTGCCCACTGAAATCACAGCTATATCATTGGGGAATGTCCACAAGGAGATGGTCCATGCATGCTCTGCCACTGCCACCACTCTGAACATATGATATGCATATGCAAAGAGGAACAGCCCTGCTCAGGTATGGAGCTTCCCTCCTGGGCGGTCTGGCAAAGTCAAGGGAATGGCAAATTCCTGATGTTTTCCTTGCAGACAGAAAAAAAATAAGTGAAAAACTGAAGAATGAATAATAATGTTAAAAGTAAGAAAAGCAAGCAAGTAAAACAAATGCTTATGAACCAACAACACCTTACCCTATGCCAACAGAAGACCCAAACCTCTTCTGTGTCATAAAGTGGCGACAAACTGACCCTTGTAGGAAATGAGTTTGTATCCCCTTCCTGTTACTTGTCATGGGAAAGGAGAGAGATGTGCAGAGCAAGCTGAACAATGGAAAAAGCTAAACTATGGTCTGCTTCCAGCTGGAGGGAAAGTCTTGCACCCCTGAAGCACAACCGTCTTCATCATACGGCTATTAAAACTGTGACAGTTTCAGATGACCTCAGTATCACCATCTACCTTCATATGGCATTTGGGTTCTTGTGATTCGAAGGCTGAAGTCAAAGTATTAAAAAAGGCTAGATAAAAATCTCAAGCTACTGTGCTGGCTAAGTCCAGGTACTTAAAGCGGAGCAGGTATTTCTGCTGCTATGAGATTGCAGGATAGGGATTAGCTCCATGCAAGGCAAGTTGTCAAAAAACAGGAATGTGGTTTACTAACGTAGAAATAAAAACAAGTCTCAGACTGCCTTTCTCTAGTGCAGGAGGAGTGACTAGTTTAAATTAATTGTGTGTTGTCAAAGATCATCAGAGCTGACAGGCTTGAAAAATAAGGGAAAAGAGGTGAAATGTTCGGTTGCCACAGGAGCAATCACTATAGTATTGTTAGTGTCATGAGGAGAAACTAAACCTGCCGGTGTGCTGAGTGCAGATATTTCAGTCAAAGGGGAGTTGCATGCTCGCAGTGCGGAGGTGGGATGTGCTCTTTCACTGATGGATATTAGAAGGATAATTCTCTAGTAGCTTCCAAGTAAACAGAGGTGAAATTGAAGTTTGTGCTGGGAGATCAATTTGTAAAACTGACTTTGGCTTGCCTCTCCAGACGCTTGCCTTCTGCAGTCGCTAGCACTGGCTCACAGATCAGTCAGTTACAATCTGAGCAAGTGCGCATTGAGGCTGCGTGGGTGCCGCTGCTCTGTATTGTTTGTTTCTGTCACAATTCAACTCTTCTTCCAAGCGCTAAAGCTAACAGCAAATTAACAAAGGATGGGGAAAAAAATCTATCTGGCATGTTTCCAAAACTCTCCCACCAGCCGTAACTCATTGTGACTTTATTTTGGGCTAATATTTCCTTCTTGTTGAAAAATTGCCCCATTATTCCTTTCAGTTCTTTGACCTATGACTTCAAAAGTCGAAGCCTTGGCACACTGCTTGTTTGTATGAACTCTGGCACTTGCTGAAGAGCTCTCCAAACAAAACTCTGTGCCTACATAGACAAAAGATACAAGTCTAATTAAATCCTCTCCTGTTGCCCCTCTTCATTTTTTTATATATTTTTTTAAGGATTTACTGATGTTTCTTCATATTAGTTAGATTAAAATGCAGTGGATGTTTTCCTCTTTTTTTTTCTTTTTTTCCTTTTATTTTATTTTTTTTTTCCTGGAAGTAGTATGCAACTTTCATCCAGGTAATATTCTTATTTGCTGAGTTCTACTTCATATATTAGCTAGAATTTTTCACCATTTCTGTGCCATAGATTACCGCATTCTCCGGTGGCTCTTGCATTTCACTCCGAGCGGCTGCAACAAGTGTCTGAAAGAAATATTTGTGCTTCAGTGAGCTTGATTGCTGTTCAAACATCAACCAACCATGCTGTTTGTTTTAAGACTCTTTTGTTAGCATGACCCCATTAACTACAAATTTGCTTGTTATGTTCTCAGAAATCGAACAATCAACAAGCAAGGACCATGAACTCTGGAAAAGTGCACCTTCTTTTCATGGAATAGGAAGGGAACATTAAAAACAGAGTATTCCAGGTGATGTCAGGAATGAAGAAGATCCCTCCTCACCCAAATAATTTTCTGAAAGTATTCTTTCTGAAATATTAAAACTTTTTTTCCTTCCAGGAAGTTGGAAAAAGGAAAAAAAAATAGCTTTCATAACAGAAGATGACTTAGTATCTACAAAGCGATAGAGAGAGAAGGGGGAAAATGGGAGAAAGCAATAAAGGGGATTGATGAAGAAACCAGGAAAATGCACCGTCTTAAAAGATGAAAAGCAAATATGTAGGCGTGGGGTCACAGGCTTCCAAGCTTGCGAAAATTTGGCTGTAAGTGGCTAAAAGCAGGGAACAGCAAGCTGTCTTAGTTTCTTTCTTTCTTTTTTTAAATTTTTTTTTTAGCTGAAAACAGTCACAGGGAGAGTGAGTAAACCTGACTGAAAAATACAGCAAAACTTCCCATCAAAATTGGTTTTTTATTACAATTCAGTTTTCTGGAAAGTCTGTTGACCTAACCTGCACGATTGGTAGGTGGTGAAAAACCAGAACGGCTCTTCCCCATCCCCCCCAAATGCTATCAAGACACCCAAAATTTTAAACTCAATAGTGGTGGTGGTCTCAACATAGTAATTCACACCACCCAGACAGGCCTTTCTAAATATGTTTATACTGCCTACCTCACTTGTAGCCATTGCACATGTCCTCATTCTGCTCTAGACATCTTCATATGCTGCAGCTTCTAATAATAACCATGTGCTATTTAGGATTGTGTTAAGTGACGTGACTTATATGTATCACACCTCAGTGGTTCTTCTGTTCTTTTCCACGGCAAGATATTTCAATAGTGGGAGATTTTGCATATTCGTGTTACATACATAGCATGAGGCTGTTGGAAAACCTCTCACACACAATGCAGACTGAGGAGTTGATGGTTTGACAAAGGCTTCATTTCATCCTAAACTAGCTCCAGAACTTTCCCTCTCCTCAACAGACAAGACTATCCTGGCTAGAACCTCTCACAACTGAAGCAGCAAGGCTATTACTGGTCTGCAGCCCAGAGCATTACAGGAGGCTGCTCAGATGCCCTGAAGTATCTGCAGAATGAGTGATTAGAGTTTTTTTACTTTTTTTTTTCTATCGTCCAGCAGAATGAAATTCTGTCTCAGTTGTGGCTACAGCGAAGTCTTAACTGTGCCATAGACACTGTTGAAAGCCATCCTTAGCCTGACTACTATAAATCACCAGGACAAATCTATCCAGTTAATCCACTGAGATACTGATCAGCTTCAGAAAGGGATTTCTTGTGATCCTTCAGCATCATTCCTCTTTATTTGGGTTGTCTCTGTTCTTTATGATCCTGCAGTTTTCTTGTGCTATTGCATGTATCAATATAAACTGTTGCACCATGGAATGCCTGGGGTGATAATGCCATGAATAAATTAACAATATTTTCATGAAAATACACAAGGAAAGGTGGTTATGGAGAACTTGCCTTGCATGAGCAAAAACTATTACGGAGCACAGTACTGGGAAGAGATAGATGTTAGCATAGTTAGAGCGAGACTAGTCTAATCCTAATTTTTCTCAGGTAGAAAAGAGAAGTTATGGTTTGGCCTGGCAAAAAGCATGGTCATAATATGGGTCCATGCTAGAACTATAACTGTTCTATGTAAAGGTGTTTCTTCTCACCACTGAAGCTTGGTTGAACATTGTAAATGTAACGTTGAGTCCAAACTGCAGAATTTGTTCTTCCTTTCAATGCAGACACAGAATCAGAGAATTAGAGAATCACAGAGAATCACTTCTCTGTATCCTCAGTCACCAGGGCACCCACTTCATTCAGCAGTGAGTTCACATTGCCTCTAGACTTCCTTTTGCTTCCAACATACCTGAAAAAGCCTTTCTTGTTGCCCTGATTCCATTAACACAAAATAAATGTAAAATAAGGTAAACATCAGGTTGGAAAATATATAACCTGTACATGTTAAAGCCCCGTCCCAGTCGGATAGAGACAATGTTGTCTCTTTTAGTCAAACATACAAACTATTTAACTGATCTTTGACCTCATTAAAGCACTTGTGTCTTATGGTATTGACTTCCTCTACATTACTGTGAGGCTACTGCACTGAATAACATCATATAGACATTTCTGACTTCCTTGCTTGAAGACTTCTGTCCTGTATTTTATCTCTGGTTAGTAGCTGATCAACAAATGTTATTAGCATGGGATTAGGTGGAAAGAATCCAATAGATATTTATTATCTTCTTGGATCACCTCAGTGGTTAAAGCTATCTTTTGGTTCTGCAGCATCTAAAGGATTTTCACAGTCTAAACATGCTCAGTTCCTTTTCTTATCTTTACACAACAGTGGTTATAAATTGTACAGGTGAGATCAATAAATGTGGAATTTGAAGAAGGGTGAAAATAAATGTCATGCTTCATAATTTCTTTCAAGACATCACTATCTTTATTACTGATGTGCCTACACTTTGCTAAAAATAAGAACAGGCTAAAACCAGTGTCAAATTCATTTTCAGAAATGCCTTTTTCAGGTGTTCCAGAAGAAATATTTGAGGTCAATATTATACACCTTCTATGCCAAGATATACACCTTCAGAAACTCAGAGAAGGCTGTCCTGGTTTGAGTGAGAACAGAACAATTCTGTTCAGTGATTTTGCTTTTCAGCTCTTAGTCTCTTTTAACTAACGGCACTTTCTGAAGTTAGCAGCATGTTTTCACAGGCAGTGCCTTCTCCTAGCTGTGATAATGCCCAATGTTTAGAGCTAGTACCAAGGATTGGTATGTGAACCAAGGCCACTGCTGGATTTGTGCATCACATTGGGGGTGCAGAAAGTAAAAGGCTGCACCTGCAGGGAGGAGCAGACAGGACTGGTGACCCTAAACTGACGAGCGAGGTATTCCATCCCATATACATCATATTCGGTATAAAGCTGATGGATCACAAGGGTCAAGGGGGCTTGGCTTCTTCCTTATTTTCTTCTGGCTTCTTCCTTGCTTTTTCAGTGACTGGCATCTGAGGAGGACTCCATCCTTTCTGCCTTTGATTCTGATTTGAGTGTTCCCGAACCTAGTACCAGAATCCAGCTCCTGAACTCAGTTCCCATCTGCCACTGGGCCTAGTCAAGGACCTTCTCGGTGCTTGCTCCACAGCATCAGTGGTGACTGTGACATAATTGCCATCGGGGAGGGGAGTTAGGTTCGATACTGATTTTGTATGTATTTGCATGTGTTCCATCATTATTATTATTGTTTTCATTAAAGCTGTTCTAGTTTCCTTTTCTAATCGATAAGTCTTTCTCCCTTGTTCCCTTTCTCTTCCCCTTGGGGAGGGAGAGGAGTTAACAGAGAACATCTGTTATAGGTCTAGCAGACGGCCCTGACCCTAAACAGTGACAAAGGTAAATCTTCTTCAGGCTTCCAGCCCAAAAGGTTCATTATACTGCCCCTCACTGTCAAATCCTCTGTGAGCATTTCATTCACTCAGGCCCTCTCAGTGGAGGAAACAGTTGCCTGATCCTGAGCATGGGAGGTAAAATTGCTAGTGTTTCCATTGGATTTTCTGCTGGCGAAGAAAGTGAGGGGACAAGTAAGGAAGAGGGAGCCAGACATTTCTCTGGCGTGTTCACTGACAGTTCAAGAGATACTGTGCACAAGTCTAAACACATGCAATTCCATCTGAACACAAGAAAACACTTTTTTTCTTGTGAGAGTGGTCAAATACAGGCACAGGTTGCCCAGAGAAGCTATGGAGTCTCCCTCAGTGGAGATACTCAAAACCTGGCTGGCAATGGTCCTGGGCAACATGCTCTAAAAAGGTGAGTTTGGATGAGATGGTCTCCAGAGGAGACCCATTTGCAAGGGGCTGAGGGCCCTTCCAGTCTCATCCATTTTGAGTCGTAATTTCACAATGGACTCCAGGAGCTGCATGTATCTCGCAGATACCTCAACACTTTTAAAAGGATGGTGCATTTCACCATCCTTAAGGCAATGTTATTGCTGTATCAGAAGGAAATTCCCTTGTGTGTGAGTCGTCTTTCTCACATCCATGGAATTTTTTTTCATTTGAAATATGCAGTATATATCCCTTAACACTTGCAGAGCTTATGTCTGAATGCACACATATAAAAGCAGGAAGGGGAAGAGAAATTCTTGCTGCAAGCTTTATTGTGAGCTATAGTGTCCTGCAGTGATCAATGAAAAGAGAGGGAAGCTTCTTCCTGTTATGAATTACCAGGTCAAACCCTTCATCTGTGAAGGCTAAAGCTGTTGAGAGAACCTGCAGAGGTTGTATTAGAGTCATGGACTGAAATGCCTTGTGTGGCAGCTTGATACCTTTAGGTTTACAGAGGCAACTCATTTATTACATTAGGATTATATTCCTTTGAATGTTCTTTGTGATTCACTTGTTGAGTTGTAGTTTAAATGCATACTTTAAAATCTTGTATGAAAGATCTCAGCTCATTTAAGTGCTCTCTTGGTATTTTTTCTTGTCTTTTAGGGAAGATAGATTGCTGTATGTATGTAGAGACTTCTGTCTTTGAAGTGCCCTTGCTATACCTTTGTTACAGGCTTTATTATGCTTTTGCATATGAAGGGATTAAATAAAATTTAAACAGTCTGAAAGAAAAATGAAGGGTATGGAAATGGCACTTACTGTTGCTTCCTTTGCAAGTTCATTGCTGGAGCTCTAGTCTGGGGTACTGCTGTGTTCAGCAGCCTCAAGGGCCTGTTCCCAGACTAGGTGCTGCTTGTACAACACCAGGGCTGTGGGGATGTGGAAAGCAGCCCCTGTGATGCAGAGGGCAATTTGAAAATGCTTATGAAACGCTGCCTTCTTTAGTTTTTGCATCCATCTTTCTCTGCCCCAGCTAAGCTACTCTTTCTGGTGCATTTACTTCAGCCTTAGACATACTCCTCTCTGGAATGCAGCACAAGGACTATTCCCACCTCCCTGCCAGATTTGGGTCTGTTACAATTTATTGCTGAGCTAGAAGTAGCACTAATCCATCACACCCCATTGTAATGGTAATTTCTTCATTTTCACACACTCAGCCCTCACTTCAGGTCATCTGAACTTTGATATATATGACAGGCCTTCGAAACAAGACTTCAAATAACATCATCAGACAACTTGTATGGGTAATTCTTTTGAGAAAATCTGATGCACGAGGACTACTAGTAAGTAGAAATGAAGACATAGACAAGGAAATGAGGGAGGCATCAGAGACAAAGAGACTGGGAGAAGAGGGTGATTCCAACATAAACCTAGGCCACTGACACTGCCAAAGCATTTTAAGGAGAGGCTGAAGTTTAGCATGCATGAAAGCAGAATACTCCTGTCCGTCTCAATAAAGGACACTGTTGTCTCATGTTGACAAAGTTGGAGGGAAT
The DNA here is from genome assembly GCA_013396935.1 of Baryphthengus martii. Taxonomy (NCBI): domain Eukaryota; kingdom Metazoa; phylum Chordata; class Aves; order Coraciiformes; family Momotidae; genus Baryphthengus; species Baryphthengus martii. The sequence continues at coordinate 11,532 of VWZK01001084.1, forward strand.
TCAACATGCAGCAAGCCCATAAAATTGTCTGAAAATTAAACCTTGGTGGAATAGCCAAGAAAGCCAAAATCGATCAGAACAGACTGAGCTTCAATAAGTGTCTGAGCAGAGATGCAATGACTACAGGGACACAACAGGAAATGGGAAAGAGGTCAGGGATGGAGTATCACCATTAATGAGTGAGGACAGAACGAGGGATAATGGACTCAGCATGCAGCTGGTCTCAAAAGCTGACTATGAAAATGGCACTGTATCCAGGAGGTCTCTTTTGTGTTTATGATGTTTGAATGACTTTCACAGGCAAACCACTGCAACAGATTTTAACAGCCAGCTCACACAGTCCTACTTTCTTGTCTAGAAGGACACATTTGCAGTAGAGACAGAGGAACTTCTCTGTTTTGCTGATTGATTGGAGCTTCAAGAAGGCCCAGTGTAGTGAGGGAGCATGCACTCGGGATGCCTCAGGGAAGAGGGCATGCCTTGTCCTTCAAATTGTCACGTTACAGGGATGTAAACTGAGGAAAACCGCAGAGGCTGTGGGAAAGAGAAAAGCAAGGGAAAGGGGCAGGGATATCAGAGGGTGGGAGGAGAAGAGGTACTAATTAGGAAGGATGACCATGGGAGGAGAATGGAGGAAGCTGGACAATGTCCAGCCCACAGCAGCCCAGGAATGGGATGATTCCTGTTTGTGTGTGCCCATTGCAGCGGTCTAGGGGCTGAACTTACTCTCCTGAGCAAGTGAAAATGTCATGGCTGCTCATGTTTACAGCATAGCTTGGCGCGGTTAGACGACACTGGACACAGCCTATGATGCCACCATTTCCTGACTCCCCAGTGTCCTGGGCTCCAAAGAAGGGGCTTGGAGAGTTCAGAGAGAGGTGGTCAGAGTGCTCCTTGGATGGTGGGAAATCAACATATCTCCTCTCAACCATTTTAGAAACTTGGGCTTACACTTTCTGAAAGCTCATTTCCAACTTGGGTAACACTGAATTTGGTTTCCTCATATAGCAGGCAATTGTGTCTCATTATTGAATACATTGATTTCTATAAATGAAAATAGATATTCCTTAGCTCGTAATAATTTATTTTTATGCCACTCTTAAACTATGAAATACTTTCCTTCTGTTTATGCGTTGTCCTGTGATGTATTATAGAAAGTTCAATCATATTCTTTCTCAGCCTGTGGTTAGCAAAACAAGCCACGAATTTTCCCTCCTTGTGACAAGTTGTAGTCTCCTGCTCATCCTAGTTAACCTCCCTCTACAACTGCCTTGTTTTAACCCCTCTTTCTTGTGTACAGAATTTCTTGTTTTCCGTTAATGCAGCTTCGTCGTTCCTGCTGAAAGTGTCTGATGGCTTCCTAAGTATCCATTGGCTTTTTTATTGAAGTTGGTGAGTGCAGAGGAACAGATCTCATTAGTCTGACTTGAATAGCATAAAAGACTTGAAGACAAATTTTGAAGAAAAGAAGAGTTAAATGAATAGGAGAAGATGTAAAGTAAGGGCAGAGCATGTTAGATTAATTCAACCTACCCTCGGTAAGTAAGGCAAGGTACCACTGCACTGTGCATATATGAAATGGTGTTTCAGGGAGAAATATTAAGCAAGTAGACAAGACTACTGCTGCTTCAAAGGACTTCATGATCTGCAAGGAACTGGCTCATGGTGAAGGAGATGCATAGAAGATGAAATCTTTAGCAGCAGGAATTTGCTAGAGTAACTTCCAAAGGTCTGTCCCCCTGGGAAATCTCATAGTAATGTTTTCAATAACAGCCCTGTCACAAAAAGGAGTGTGCTAATGAAGAGGTTTGGGCATCACCAATAAGTAAAAATGTAAGACCATTGAAGAATAGACCTTCAGAATGAATAAGGTAAATGGATGAAACATGACCATACAAAGGTCAGGATCATGCATCTGTGAGCCATGGAAATATTCATGGAAAAATATCAAAGACTAGAGCTATTGGGGGATCTAATGTTTAAGGTAACTTTAATGGAGGATCTCAAACAGCCTCAGAGGTAGCTACTATGTTGTGTGTACTGTACAACATGTAGGTACTGTCTAACATGTTGTACAATAGTTTTTCTCATGTCCTGCTTGTGTTTTTTTGTTCTTAGGAAATTGAACACTATGTCCATGACATGTGATCCACATATGGCTGGACTCCACAGGTTCCTGAGAGCCCCTGAGCAGGCAGAAAAGCCCATTTCCACAGACAACCCATGGGCTGTACCAAGACCTCTGTCACCCCAGTACCACCAGCAAATGGCTGCATGGTACCTATGGCTGCCGGGAAGCAACTGCTTATGGCCAAGGAGATGGAGGACTCTGGGATGAAAAATACTGCTTTTGTCAGGCTTACCCATCCACACATTTCAGCACTGCTTTCACAAATATGTTATGTCTCTGGTTGTAACACTTCACCATTCCTGTCTTTAAAAGAATTGTTCCTTCTTGGGAGGGTATTCTTGCTTGCTAACATTTCCCGGAAATGTGGTATCTGGTCCTTGTTCTAAGTCATTCTCAGGAGTGCAGGATCAAACTACCTTCTGCAAAGTATGACTAGGTTATGCTTGATGAAATTTGGCTTACACTCTAAAGTCATCCTAAGCAAACTTAGACCTTTAATAAAGGACAAGAGAGATTGAAAAAGACAGTGTAAGAGGAGATACTCTCATTTTGACCTTATCTTGCATTGTCCTGCACTGCACATCCACAAAAAACTTAGGGTATGGTTTCAGGTGGGAAATGTGACTTGGAGGGGAATTAATTTCTGGCATATGCATGTGATATGCTTCCCTGGATTAGAAGAAAGGACTGTGCTAAAGAAGTCAGTTAATGGCAGTGCAAACAGCAAAAGCTTGCTGCCAGTAGATGCTTGTGTTCTTGTGAGGAAAAAAGAAGATTGACAAGGAGGATTGTAAACATGCTCAAGTAACTTGCAGCTAAGGTGTTGAAAAACGCATACATCACATTAATTGTTGCTCAGCTTTGTGTGCTTGACAGGTAGAATATCTGTGTTTAGATAACCTAAATTTGTGAAGGACTCAGAGGCACCTTAACGAACATGCTTGAGATTCCTGCCTTGCTGTGGAAAAGATCTAAGCACAGTGGAAAACTATGCGTGCAAGAATCCTTAATATACAGGAGAAAGCAGCGTGTTCAAAAGCTTTTTCACTCACTAGTAAGGACCAGGCTCTCTGGTGCCTGTGTCCCCCACTTGTGTGCCTCCACCCCAGTGCTGCTGCGGAGATCCCCTGGTTCACAAGGTGATGATAATAAACATGCTCGTTACGTTTCAACCATGTTTTTGTGGTTGTTCCTATGTCCTGCCTGTGCCAGATCACACAGTTTTCATTGCAAAGATTTAGTGGGCATTGTGTGTTGAACAGGACCTTGAGTATTGGTAGGCAGTCCAGTCCTCCTGATGGGGCCAGGCCTTTTGACAAAGGCATTAATGGAGAAGCCTGAGCTTCCTTCACAGACAAGGTGATTGCAGCAGGGTGGTGACACAGCCTTTGAAATGGAGCTCCTCATGAACCTGGAGCAAGGACTGGAGGAGAAAGGAGATGAAAGTCTCAGGCATTTAATGAAAACCAAGACACACTAGGGAAGAGATTCTGGCAGAGCTCTACCAAGGCTGCCACTGGAAAGATGAGGAATGTGATCAGACTCAGGTAAAGATCAGGGAATGACTGATATGTCCCCTGCAGAGGAAATACTAATTTCTGAATGACTCAGTCTGTAATTTTGTTGCCCATGTCTGCTTCATTTCCTCAAACAAACAGCAGTGCATTAAAATCAGCTTTATACAGAAATTATTTTAACAGCTGCCAAAAGGGAAAAAGATACACTTAAAATGTTTTTGCTAGGTTAGTCATCTGTCTGTAAGGCAAGATGACCGTGTCAACATGACCATTCTATATCTGAAAGTATTATTGATTCATAACCTTGTATCACATCCTAGATTTTGGCCATACAGAGGACAGTCTTCAGGATCTCCTGGCCTAGAATGAAGAAGGTGCAGAACATAGAGAGAAATCATGATCTAGTCTTATATCTCAGGGTTGTTTATATATTCCTTGTCAAATTACAGCTCCACCTAAATGATGACCTTGACACTAGTGGTTGTCCAAGTGTTTGAAGATACACCTCTTCAGAGAGGAGATTTACTGAGGGCTTCTCAGTGAGTTCAGAAATCTTGTATAGATCTGTAAAAATAAGAATAATATAGTTTATGCAAATTTTACATATTAATTTGCTCATTATGAACTATCAACTCTAAGAGTATGCAAAAGGGACAGATGGTAATTCTGTTATCATCTAAGAATTAAACTGTTAAATCTTTTTGCCAAGAAATGTGAATGTACAAAAACTAATGACTTGCAGAAACAGTGAAAGGATGCTACAGATTTTTCCACTTTTTTTTTTTATATATGTCACTTTATTGTGACAGCAAATTTAAAATTGGTCTTCCTATATTCAACAGAGCTTCAGTCACACATCTCAGCAGGACAAAAACTTCAGAATTGCAGAAGTGAATTCATTTTGCCAGTACTTGAACATGTGGAGATGTTAAGACATGTCCATATGAAAAGCTGTTAAATGTTTTCTATCAATCAGACATGATTTTAGGTGAGGCTTACCCACTGCAGTATTAAGTTCTTCAAAGATTTTCTTTCTTCCTTGAGCATGTATGAAACAATAGGGATGATAGACAGATACTTCATTACTCAGCTTTTTCACAATATCCTGAGTGCATTCCTGTTATGGTGTTAAATTTAGAAAAAAAACACCACCTGATTGTATGTGCTGGAATATGATATGAAAATTCAGTTTAATCAAAAATATTCTTTTAATGAGGCATATATCAGCTCTCAAATATCTGCCTCACATTTTCATTCCAACAATGTTCACGTGTTTCAGTAATTTCTGGATTAGAAGTGATTTAGTATTTTTATCTTCAGCTCCTGGTTGTCCACCTCTTAGATCTAATGGAAGTTGCTGCTTTCATTCCCGCTTGAAATTCCCAATGGAGAGACCTGTGTGGGTGTGTGTGTTTGTGTGTGTTAACAGACTTGGACAGATTATATAAACCTGCTAAATATTGATTCTGCAAATGCTGTGACTTATTTGAATTATCCCTTTAAAGAGCTTAGGTACTGATTAAATATACTAAATACCATTTTAAAGAATAAATTGATGCTTTGGATAATTATATATATTAATACAACTGTATATTTTATGATGGTAGAAAATCATGCATGGCAGTTAAAATGTAGTCCCTGTTAAGGGCAGTGGTGTAGCTTTTACCTTTAAGAGGTGTTCCTCATTCCCACCCTAGAGATGCAAAGATGCTACTTGTGAATGAGCCATTTAACATTTTGGGCAGGGGAGGTTTAGGAAGCCCAAGCCCTCATTCAGCTCTCAGCTGCAGGGGTGTACCTCTCCCCATCTCTGCCCTGGCCCATTTTCATGAAGGTCCCCACCACTGCAGAGGGTTGACCAGATGAACCCCTGTGAAGGACATGGCTCTTTCTACAAAACAATAAAAATCACTTCCATATCTGCCACAATGGTATTTTCCTGATGCGCAAATGTACATTTCTCTGAACAGCTGCTTAAAAATGCCTCGAGTATCTCAATATATTCTGTTGACCCTGGATGTGAGCCGCTGGAGCTGGTTGCTCCAGTCCCTGGTGCAGCAGAGATGCTGGGGTGCACCTTACAGCAGAACTGAGGTGGAAAGCACAGATAGCATCTCTGGAGATGGGGTCAGGCTTTGTTTTTCAGTGTGTGGCCATGCACACCACACTTTAAGGTGCGCTGTTTGCACGTGTTGGCACTTGTCTGCGACAGCAGGCAAAATTGACTGAAATAGCCCAGGGATCAACATTTCCCCAGTTGGCTAATACGGTGTAGTGCTGGTGTGATGGGAACTGCATCTGCTCGCAGGTTTCTGTGGGTCCTGGCTCTGGATGGTCCTACACTAGCTGTGCGTGACAGGCATCTCCAACAGACCCTAAATCCCCTCTTGGGCTCTGTGAAAGAGACCTGACCCTTCTTGGTGAGTGGTCTTGCAGGAAGGAAACCTAGGAGTAGCCAAGGACAGGAGTCTGAATTAGCTTCTTGGTAGCTCTGTAATAGAGCACAGGGCAATGGTAACCATGAATGCTCTTTGGTGGGTATTTATTAAAACCAGTGGAGCTTGTGTCCCATCAATTTGGAATGGAGAGAATGGATTTAGATTATATGAAAACTTTCACAAAAATACACCTCCTTTTTGTATTAAACATTTTCTGTTTTTTATTTCTTTTTTTATTAACACAGATTCTCCCATCTCTACCCCTCACCTCCAACTAATACCTTTTCTTCTATTTATCTGCTATAACATTGTTGTTTATGTAAATATAAAGATGTAATGAAGTGATAACTCAGAGTAGTTGCTTTCCCTTTGAAGCCCCACTGGAATGTTCTTACACAAACCATCTTATCAGGACAAATAATATTCCTCTAACTTCTTCACATATGATATGTTTAAATAATACCAAGATCATGGCACATAAAATGCCCCTTTGTTTTAGTACTGGAGTCAAGTGAAGGAGGTAAAATAAATTATTCAGTGTGTTTCAAATATGCTTATGCAAGCGACTAAGTTCAGAGCTCTTGATTCAAGACTCTGAAGGGTAGTAGCAGTGAGAAGTTCTGCTGTCAGCCTTTCTCTCATAAAATCACCTTGGTATTCCTCCCTGTATTCAATCTTGCATATAATGTGCTCTGGTTGGCAATAAAATGCTGCATGCAAGGCTGGAAGTAGAGCACCGTGCATACTAAAATGCTTACTGAGCACTTTAAGGAGCATTTATGTTTCTGCCTCTTGGAAATGGTCTGTGGAAACTACATGTTCAATTCCCATGTGTCCTCTCCAGAGCGGGGGAAGGACTCTTGGAAAGACATGCTCATTCTTGCTAAAGCTTAGCTTTAGCTTCTTTTCTAAAGTTTTAGCTTCTTTTCCAAGTAATACAGTTTGGAAGCACAAAATATGTGTAAATAGGTCTGCTACTCTCAGTAGAAATGCAGATACCTGCAGTGAGTGGACATTACCTTCCTGGAATCCAGACTTGAAGGAAATGTAAGGGAGTGAAATAGGTCTCCTATAGTATAGTCAGGCGTCTAGGGGAGACAAAGTCAGGAATGGTGCACAGGTGGCTGGCAAAGAATGAGCAATTTACCAGTCCCTAATTAGGGCTGGGGTTAGGGGAAAGACTATGGTTCTCCTGTATGGACTTCGAGGAAGATTTGGAAGAGGAGATATAGTTATTGAAGAAATCCAAGAAGCCATCTGAGAAAAAAGCAAGCACTTCAAAACTTGGTAGAGTACTAAAGCGGCATTCTGTTTATATTTCAGAAATTGATGAAGAAGATTACTTTGTCAATAGAAGAGTTTCCCTGAAATCGAAGGAGAATTTGACATCTATAGTCGGTTGTTCAGGAACAGCTACAGGAAAAAGGAAGATGTAAAACCACGAGATAAAAGAAAAACATTTTACTCCAGAGAAAAAGACTCCCATCTTGGTACTTGATTACTTTGGATCAAGTAGTGTCCAATGATCAGGAAAGAAACTGGTAGCAAGTAAAAAGAAAGAACCTTCACAAAGCAGAGACAGCTCGCTCGATGATGAGGCCATTGCTAGGCAACTGCAGCTTGAAGATTCAGAGATGGAGAGACAGCTGTGTGAAGATGAAGAGTTTGCTAAAATTTTGGCCGTGTTGGATAAAACACCACAGAAGAAAAAGACTCAAAAAGATTTGAGAGCAGAGCAAACAGAATTGAGTACCGAGATCAGTCTTAACCTGACAGAAAGATATAAAGCAATTGGAAAGAGTGAAAGCAACAAACCTGACAGGTGAAGCAAAGAATGACACTGTGAAACAGCAAACTATATTTAAACATTAGAAAAGTCTCTTGTTTATCCACACAATCATCTGATGGTAAAATGGCAAGAGAGTTAATGGATAAGACCTTGCCTTTGAAACCTAGCTCTTAGCTTGTGTCCCTGAAACAAAAAGATTACTGAATAGGAAAGACATGCTCAAAGCTTAGTATCAAACGAAAAACCTTCTGTGGGGGAAGCGGATGAAAGAATGGAGAACAGCCCTGTGGAGAAGGACTTGGGGGTTCTGGTGGATGAAAAGCTGAACATGAGCTGGCAATGTGTGCTTACAGCCCAGAAGGCCAAATATATCCTGGGCTGTGTCAAAAGAATTGTGGCCAGCAGGTCAAGAGAGGTGATTCTGTCCCTCTGCTCTGGTGAGGCCTCACCTGGAGTACTGTGTCCAGCTCTGGAGTCCTTAGCTCAAGAAAGACATGAAACTGTCAGAGCAGGTCCAAAGGAAGACCACAAAAATGATCAGAGAGATGGAACACCTCTCCTATGAGAACAGGCTGAGGAAGCTGGGGTTGTACAGCCTGGAGAAGAGAAGGCTCTGGGGAGACCTAATTGCAGCCTTTCAGTACTTAAAAGGGGCCTACAAGAAAGATGGGGACAATCTTTTTAGCAGGGCCTGTTGTGACAGGACAAGGGGCAATGGTTTTAACCAAAAAGAGGGGAAAATTAGACTTTTTACACTGAGGGTGTTGATATACTGGCACAGATTTCTCAGAGAGGTGGTAGATACTCATCCCTAGAAACATTCAAGGTCAGGTTGAACAGGGCTCTGAGCAACCTGATCTAATGGAAGATGTTCCTGCTCACTGCAGGGGGTTGGACTAGATGACCTTTAAAGGTCCTGTCCAACCTAAAGCATTCTATCATCCTATGAAGCTAGTTTAGAAATCCCACAGGGTGTGAGGGATGGAGTAGGATATCAAGCCAAAGCATCAGTAGAAAGTCACTTCATTTTTACTGCATTATATTTACTGATCTTTGCTTACTCTTGCTGAAGAGTGAAAATACATTCTTTAATTTTATCAGAAGAGCCAGGCATTTTCAGGAGCTCTATGATAAAGATCAGAGGCCTGAAGTGTCTGGAGCTCGATGACTAGTGAGTGAGACAGTAGCTCAGATGAGGAAGAAAATGAGATATGATGCAATGGACTTAAACATGGTAAAGTAATCATGCCATCATGAATTCCCAAATCTCAGATTTACAGTGACTTTAACTACTGCTCAGTGGTGGTTGAGCAGTTACATGTCTTCTCAAGATGAGGACCAAAGTTTTTATTACCTTTCTATTGTCTCTTGCTGATGACATTTTGGTTTAATTTCAGTCTCATTTCAATTTACATGGCAGAGAATCATGGCTGTAACTGCTGACATTTACTCTTCTCCGACTACAAGGACCTAATTCAGAATAGCAGTTAAGTCCAAAGTTTGTCTTCTGCTGAATTTTGATGAGCTTTAAGACAAGTATTTGTGTGTGAGACAGAATGCATTTAAGTGTGTGTTTATTCACAAGCCAGTGTAGGATGAATACCTGACTTCCCAGCTCAGGTTAGCTAGTCCAAGGCATGCTGGTTTAGTCATGGTGAGAAACATATGGCAGCTTGCCCCCTCTGTAGAAAAGAGGGTATCTTCTGTCTCCAGGGGTGATGTCTCAATACTTTTCACAACATTTAAATCATTTTAAGAGATTTTTAAGAATTTACAGTAAGCCCTTGAGTTCTTCCACAGGCCACAAATTAATTAGCTTGCTCCTTAAATTTCAGCAAGCTAAGTGGAAATGTTTCAGATGTTCCTTTCCTGGAAAATGTAAAACATTCTTTGATTAACTTCTCACTTTATGATAATGAAGGCCTGGATTATTTTAAACAGCTTGATGTGATTTTTAAATTTGTTAAAGTGTCAGAGTAAGTTCCCAATCAGAGCCTTAGAGATTAAACTTTTACTTTAGTCGAAGTTAGAGGGAAAGAATTTAGTAGGCCCCCAACAAGGGGACACCTTTCTGCCATGAAAAGAGAGTCCAGCTCTGCCTCCTGGCTGAGGTAGTCTGCAAAAAAAGCCCCCAAAACAAAGTGATGTACTGCTTCAAGTGGCAGATGGAGGTGAACCAAAGGCTGGGGCTGCAGGCCCTGTGTGTGCCCAGTATTGACTCCATGTGTTAGCTGTCAGTTCTCACACTCATAAAATCATAGAATGATCTGGGTTGCAAGGGACCTCCAAAGGTCATCTAGTCCAGTCCCCCAGCAGTGAGCAGGGACATCCTCAACTAGATCAGGTTGAATGTCTCCAGGGATGGGGCCTTCACCACCTCCCTGGGCAACCTGTTCCAGTGTCCCACCACAGTGTTCATCTGTCTGCAGAATGAACTATAACTCACCAGAGCTGTAAGGGTGTTTGAGAGGGACTTGTGAACTCTCCCCCAAGACCAGAACGGATGTGTCCTAACAAAGCAAGGCTTGCATTACCCAGCTGACCAGTCAGCCTTCATTCTTGCAATCTCTGGAGATTTTGGGATCCTGCTGTCTCCAAATAAGTTGCTTTTCCTTTATTGCAAAAACACATCTCTATCCTTTTCAACCGCTCTCAATGATAGCACTGGTTTTCCTCTTGTTGATGCTTGTTTCTAAGGTATGTCCTGCTGCCTGGATCCTCTGGCTGGCAGATTTGAAATGAGATTTCTTTATAGATGACAGTAAGGGAAAAATAAGCCTATTGCTTGGGTAGATGCCAGATGCAAAGGTCAGGTCATATCTCAAGGGATTTGAGAGACTATGGTGAGAGAATAGGCTCCTCAGAGCTTCTGAAAAGCATGAGCTGGCCTATCTCAGAGCAAAAAAATCATACTGCCCTTTACCTGGAGATAAAACTGTCAGAGGGGAGGTGGGATTTCTTACAGAAGGTCTAGTTTCAACTGAGATGGATTTATTGGCAGTTCCTGGGAGCAAGTCCTGTGGGATTTGGACCACAGAGACATAGAAATGGAGGTCAGACATGAGTCCTGCCTGATACTGAAGCTCCTCAGACAAGGCCTTGGAATAGCTCTGTGAGGGTGCATTGCCGCAGGGGTTTGCCAGGAGGTGCAGACATGGCATATCTATGCCAAAATACACAGCTTCACAGTGAAACAGGCAGCTGAAAGCCATATCTGATTCTTGAGCCAGGGAGTGGCTTTACGTATGATCTGGAATAGTAGGCACAGCTGGCATGGTTTAAAAATCAGCTTTTAGTCATTACAGCTCGATTCTCAGATTTTCTCTGCAGCAGCAGTAGGGACTGAGGAGACATCTCCAAAGAATTCTGTGTCCATGATCACTTAAAAGCTGATATTCCAAGTCTTGGGGTTCCTGGCTCACTTTCACTAAATTCTGGACAAGACAATGCTTTCACTGAGTTAACCGATATTTTTGCTTTGTAAATCCTAAAATCTTTTCTGACGGAGAAATATTACGCCTCCAAACTGATGGTATTTATTTTGTCCTAGTGCTGGCAAGCTCTGACTGTAGGCAATGATGCCACAGAGCTAGGTGCTGTACCATTATGGTCAGCTAGTTTTACTTGTGAAATAATAGACTACCCTACAGTTCCTGAAATGCTTAAGATTTCTACTGTCCCACAGGATCCAAATATACAAGTGTCCCTACAACATGAGAGGGCATGGGCCTGCTGCCTGAGTCGTAATTGCCGCCCAGCCCATCACACTCTTCACCTCTCAATAGAGTCCTGGGTGAGATGTTCCCTCTCTCCTCCCTGCCCTTTTCTGCTCAATCTTCACCCCAGATATTTTTTTCCCTGCCTGCAGCTGCAGAGGTGGCTCAGACCCACATTCGTGCCAGGTCACTGAGATGCTCTATTTACCTGAGGTTTCCAGTCCTGGCAAAACCTTTCAAATAATGGATGGACTTTCAGCAATAAATTTTAGCTGTCTGTCAACAACCTTATTTTAGTTACCTAGTTTAATTTGGGCAAGGCAAATCTTTGCCTTGGTATGTCAACTGTTTCCAAATGCTCACACTGTGTGTAGAGTTCAAAAACCTCTACAAACTGTACTTCTGGTTATATCCTTAATGCACAAGTTGCTAAGGTACGGCTTCTGAAAAGACTATGTTTTGCATGTCATTGGCTACTCAGTACTAAGCTTCATCCCTGTGACTTGTTTAAGTAGCTAACAACTAAACTTCAACTAAACTTCAACTTCTATTTACTTCATATATCACAGAAATAATAGTTTGCTGATAATCTGGCTCATAAGGGATGAGACTTGCAGGAGGGGAAACATTTTCTACCTAATCTTTGTTAATAGCTGTGAAACACCTGATTTTGTTTTACAGAGGAAGTAATGTATACAGCTGCCAAGGGTGAAAGATCTGGGCAAAACACAATTGAGGGGAAAGATGAGAGTACAATATACTGAGGCCTAATGAAAAAGCATTTTTAGAGGGTAGACAGAACAGGTACTTGAACAGGAGATCATGAAAGTCTGAAGAAGACAATCAGTCCAGCAAAACATGTTATTGTTACAGGATGGTTGTTTCTGTATCATGGTTATTTAAATGCTTTCATCCATCTTTCAAGTAAGAATAATGTAAATACTCTTTCATATTCTCAAGTCAAAATGTACTGCTTTATTTTTTCCTTCAATGAAGACATCGTGAAAGGTTATGAAGTAGAAAACATTGCTGTGTTGCTGCAGGAGAGCTGCGTTCCTCTCCCTCTAATGACAGTTTTGTACTCTAATATGCCTGTATTTCTGTATCAGCCTACTGCTCCCCTTACTTCGGCTGTAACATAAGGCAGGAAACAGATTGTGTATTTCAGTGAGTGTAGTAGTATTTAAGGAGATAACAAAAGCCAAAGTAGCTGAAAGCAAACTACTCAACCTTATTATAAAGGGAAAATTTGCAATGCAAGCGTGCTACAAGGAAAGGCAGTTGTATAGTCTCAGAAAGTAGGTTAGGGTACCCAAGAGACAATTTAAATGAGCTAGTAAGGAAAAGCAGATCTGGGACTATTGTGAGACATTCCTCTCTGTTAATATTGTAGAAATGAGTAAATCCAAGGGAAAAAAAAAATCGCATTTCATATATGCTATTTCATGTTGTGCTGATTCCCAGGAGCTCCGTGAATCATCTATAACTAAACTCTGCAGGAAGAAAGGATGCCAGGATGAGACTGACATTTGTGATCCAGTATAATAATGCTATGGCACAATATATGAGGGAAGAAATGGGCTTTGTTTTCCACAATTAAATGTAGGGGAGCATTTGGGGGTCTTTGCCCTTGTTGTGCACGGTGTATATTCCAGCTAAACTGTTACTGTTGCTATCAACAAACAAGAATAAAGGCCTGTCCAGACTGGGATGCCACAATTTAGCAAGATACACAACAGGAGTTATATAAGATTTCTTGGGAGGGTGAAGGGCAGGAGTGAATCATGGCACAAGTGAGATGAGGAGCATGTGCGTTGGGAAAGGCTCTGGCTAAGGCTGTTCTGAGCACTATACCTGTGGCTTCAGCAGCAGTGTCTTGGTACAGAAACTTGCCCAGTGCAAACTGCACTCAAAAATCAGAAAGTGAACCACTGCAAAATGCGAGCCATCAGTTTTGGCTCTTGCTAGCCAAAGGCAAGTCTTTATGCCTAAGGCTGCTAATGGAGGGGGCAGTGCAGCCAACCTCTGCTGCAGTTTTCATGGTTCTGAGCACCTCTGGAGGTCTGACGCTCTGGATGCTCTCATTCAGTCATCCCAAGTGGAGCCCACAATAGAGTCAAGCCTCAAATCTTTTTGCTTTGCAAGCTGGTAACCTTCTTTCATAATATAGAAAGAATCTTCCATTTTAAACACACTAAATTACTGACAGGCAGAATATCCAGTGGTCCTAGAGCAGCATTTATGCTTTTGTTCAGTTACGCTCCAGTTGTCCCTTCAGTTGAGAACTTGCCATAGGCGAAAAAACCACTTATGCCCTGTGCTTATACCTTCATAGCACCCTCAGGTGAACAATGTGGTTTTAAAACCCCCTCATTATTACTTTCTATCTTCTTTATGACATGGGTCGCTCACCTGAAAAATAAGATCTTATCTGTTGGTAAAATTAAAAACCTTTGTGTGAAGCCAAACTTATTGCTATAGCAGTTTATAACTATACTTATTTCATTTGGGATTAAATTCTGCAATTTCCAAAGTAGCAACTGTGGATGCTGGTGAACCTTATGCAGCAGAACTGCAATTCTGAGCCCTTTTATAGTTTACGGTAGAACTCGCAATTCAGCTAAAGCCAGGATTACAACACAGAAATAGGAAAAACATACAGCTTTTCATCCAGACATTCCCGGTTTTAACTAGCTGGTAATATCACTAGAGCAAAATAAAGGATGTATATATGCAAGTTTGCTTGCATACAGAAACGTCTATATTGATACAGGAAATAGAATTCCATAAATAAATAAAATTCCTGAGGAAAAGAAGGGGTTAAAAACAGAGTAAAAGCTCTGTCCAGCAGCAGCAAATGAAGACAATTGACCTGGTCTTTCATCCCTCAGGATTTTCAGAACCAAATGTTATCTATATTTCTATCTATAGCAAGAGAAGAAAGAACAAGCAATTTTCTGTGCACAGGTACTGATGTAGTCTGTTTTCCAGTGAATTTGTCTGCCAGTTGACCACTGGCCCAGTGGATGGCTTCTTCCTAGGGAGGGACCTCATAAAATGACTCATATAGCTGGTGTTAATGTGTGAGTTTGGGCTATAGTTTCTCCATTTGTCAAGGCACTTACAATATGCTTTCTCTTCCCACTACTCACTCAGCCCCTGTGCTCGCAAAGCTTGAGGACCTAGATTATTTCTTAGTTTTGCTCTTTTGTCAACTTCTGGCTGGGATGAGCCAGAGGGTTCAGAAGTTATGAGGAGGAGACAAGAAGACAATGTGGCTGTGTTAAGCCTTGTTCCCATAGAAACATGTCTAGAAAGTGTGTTCATTGTCAAATGGCAGGAAGGCAGAGCTGGATGGCTCGCTGCTCCTGAGAGCCTGGTCGTGGGCAGGGGGACATGTGGTAGCTGTCTGGTTTGCATCTTTGTGCGCTTGATCTTGTGAACTGTCAGCAGAACATAGCCATGCACCAGGGAGCAAGATACCCCCTAGGTTGCCTTGTTCTGGCTGCTGGTTCTGGGTCAGGTGGGATCCCTATTTTGGAAAAGGTACTGCAAGCCTGAATCCAGGTGTGCTTTCAACACAGCCTCCCAGAGAGCCAGGCAGCGGGCAAAGAGACTGAGGAACTCCTGAGAAAGGCATGGTCCCAGCTGGATTTAGAGAAGAGGGAAAGACAATTTCTTCCTTAGGGCTCAAAGGGACTGCACAGTGTGCACTGCAAACTAGGAGCCTCGTTGAGTTGATCGAAGGTTAGCCCAGTGGCTGAGATCTGCTATGCAAGGCCATGAGTGGCAAGGAAGAGACCTGCTTACATCTTATCCCGCATAGCTGAGTTTCTCTGCATAAAATACTTATTTTGCCGGTAAAACATAGCTTCACGGAGTTGAGAGTCTCTTGGTGCTTTTGAGCGTTCATGTTAGATACATCTTTTAGTTTGCGCTAGTTTGTGGTGAACCAGCTGTCACAGGCACAGTGACTTGCCATCATGGGATTTCACTACAGCATGAATCTTTGCTACAGCACAAGATGCACAGCAGCAGAGCACGGCTGCTTTGAGCAGAGAGAGGGAATAATTTCACTGTGCCTCAGTGACAAGAAGTCTCTATTCCTACTACATACATCCTGCACAGGTGTCCTGCGGTCTTTCCGTCCTGTCACTGGGAATCTGGGGACTTTTCTCAGTTTATTGAGGGACACCAAGCAGAATTTGGCCAGAATGAACAGAGTTTCTGGAAATTTGGGCCAAACTTGCATATTTCATTAAAGCATCTTTGTAGAAAATGATATTCCAATGTCCAAGTGTCACAGCTTAGGGTCAGGGCTGCCCACTAGACCTATAACACAAGGTCTCTGTTAACCTCCCTCCCTCCCTGAAAGGGGCAGAGAAAAGGAATAAGGGAGAGAGACTTACTGATTAGAAAAGGAAGCTAGAACAGCTTTAATGAAAGTAATAATAATAATAATAGTAATAATGACGGAATATATACAAATATATACAAAAACAGTATCGAACACAACTCCTCTCCCTGATGGCAATTACATCACTGTCACCACTGATGCTGTGGAGCAGGCACCAGGAAAGTCCCAGACAGGGCCCAGCAGCAGACAGAAACTGTGATCGGGAGATGGATTCTGCTGCTGGATGCAGGAACACTCAGATCAGGATTGAAGGCAGAACAGACAGAGTGCTCCTTGGATGCTGGCCATTGAAGAATTTGAAGCAAGGGCCCAGGGCAAGAGACCCTGGGTCAAGAGGAACCGAGCAAGGGCCCCCAGCAGCTGAATATGGCGTCTATGGGATGGAATACCCCCTTGGTCAGTTTAAGGGCACTCATCTGTCCGCTCCTCCCTGCAGGTATGGTCTTTCTTTTACTTTCTGCACCCCTCAATGTGGTACACAAGATCTAGCAGTGGCCTTGCTCTGCATACCAATGCTTGATACTAACTCTAAACATCAAGCGTTACCACTTCTAGAAGCAGACACTGTCTGTGAAAACATGCTGCTAACTTCAGACAGTGAGTTAGTTAGAACTCAGCTGAAAAGTAAAATCATTGAACAGAATTAGTTCTGTTCTCTCCCAAACCAGTTATCATATTGTACCAGGCAGTATACTTCAGCATTATGGAGCAACTTCTGCACCTAGGATCCTCCCGCATTATTTCTCCATGCCAAGCACAACACAGCCTAAAGTATCTTGACTTCTTCTGCACACTAAGGGTGTCCTTTGAACTTCTGATCATCTGCATGTGCTGGGTCACTGAGCAGAGCAACAATGTGATGATGAGCTGTTGAAGATGCAAGTTGCCAGTTCAGTAAACAAGACTCTACCGGGTCTGCATAAAAGGTATTTTCTGAAAAACCTGTGCAGGATCTTCTCCTGAGTCATTTAATAATAAGCATGAGTCATGAGAATGGAGAAGAAAGGGAAACAAACCCAGACAATATCCCTGTAAGGAACACCACATTTTGCTCTTGCCCTGTTGCTTTTGTTGAATATCTCTTTCCAAGTACTTATTAAAACCTTCTGGGACCACATCCTGCTCAGTAGAGCTCCTCTTTTAGTCATCTTTAGCAAGATTTCAGCCCTTAAATGGACTGCAGTTAATATAAATTGGCATTCTTGAATAAACCTAAGCTGACAATCCTGTGTATGAGTGGTTACTGTGGTCATCTGGGCTCCTTTTGAAATCAATCATTGTTCTTAAAGAACAGAGCAACTGAAGCCTTGGAAATATGGAAAAGAGATGCAGAAGAATAATTAAAATGATAATATGAAATCACACCAACCCAGTTCATGGCCTGAGGTGACTCCTGTTCTGATTTTGACAGCGTGTATCTGTTAGAAATGTTCCTTTTTTTCCCTACTGGGACAATGTTGCAGACTGGTGATGATCCAAGCTGTCAGGGTTGAAAGAGGCAGGGTAGACATTTCTACTCTCCTTAATTTCAATATTGCATGAAAGAAGATGAAAAGTCTTCTGTATAGGTATGTGGAGTTGTGGCTGAGGGGTGAGCAGTTAGCATTCTGGTAAAGGCCTGGTAGTGCTAGGCCAATTAAAGATAATTCAGGATATTTAGGTTCTGATTCAGTAATTGCAGGCTGAAAACTTTTTGCAGAAAATGAATATATTTTCTTCCTCAACTACTTGGAGTTTTTAGAGAATTTTGCTTTTTTTTTAAAGCAAATTTAAAAAGCATTGATCTTTTAGTCCCTTCACGTCACTTGAACCTGCTAACTGCATATTAATTTGGGTAAGACAAGCTCTTTCTTCTTTACACTGAAATTCACAGAATCACAGAATGGTAGGGGTTGGAAGGGACCTTTGGAGATCATCTAGTCCAACACCCCTACTAAAACAGGTTCACCTGGGACAGGTTGCACAGACATGCATCCAAACAAGTTTTGAAAGTTTCTAGAGAGGGAGACTCCAGAACCTCTCTGGGCAGCCTATTCCAGTGCTTTGTCAATCTCATAGTAAAGAAGTTTTTTCCTATGTTCAGGCGGAACTTCCTGTGTTCCAGTTTGTGCCCATTGCCCCTTGTCCTGCTGCTGGGCACACCTGAAAAAGAGTCTGGCACCATCCTCTTGACATCTGCCCTTTAGATATTGATAAGAACCTATACAATCCCCTCTCAGTCTTCTCTTCTGCAGTCTAAACAGGCCCAGGTGTCTCAGCTGCTCAGAGTTCCAGTTCCCTCATCATCTTCATAGCTCTCTGCTGGACTCCCTCCAGTGGATTCTTGTCTCTCTCAAACTGGGTGGCCCAGAACGGGACACAGTAATCCAGATGTGGCCTCACTAGGGCAGAGTAGAAAAGGAGGAAAATCTCCCTTAACCTACTGGTCACATCTTAATGCACCCCATTGGTCTTCTCGGCCACCAGGGCAGACTGCTGGCTCACGGTTAACTTGTAATCCACCAGGAATCATAGCTCCTTCTCCATGAAGCTGCTTTCTGGCAGGTCAACCTCTAACCCATACTGGATTATTCCTTCCTCAGTGCAGGACTTTACACTTGTCCTTGTTGAACTTCATTAGGTCCCTCCCCGTACAACTCTCCAGCTTGTCCAGGTCTCACTTGTAACTTATTTTCTGTTGGTCTGTTTGAAATACTGAGGATTTCTGCAACCAGCCTAAGAAGAAGACAACTAATTTAAACGTGCTTAGAGATGAACTGGGTCAAAAATTTTGGCCTAAAATGTGCTGCTGCTTTTTTTAACTCATTTTCCCTTTGTTAAATCCTCTAAAACATTGGAACGGAAGTCTTCATGCTTTCAGGATGGCATTTTGTACACACAATGCCTTTTTAACATGAACAGTTGTTTGTGGGTGTAGCTCACAGTTTTTGGAAAACTAGCTCTCTCTTCCACCAGAAAATGTCTTTAATATTACATAGGTTGAATTCAGCAAATGGCATCTTCCGTGATAATGTAGGCTGCCGTGGGATCTTTCCCAGAATATACCCAACTACTTCTCTGCACAAGCTTTGTTTATTTCTCATTTGTCAAATGTACCTTCTCTCCCATGTTTCTGAAGTTACATACATAGACATGTAGTAACTTTACAGAGTGCATTCTTCTATTTTCTTTGTCTCTTTGTTCTTCATATCAGTATTCTGGGTTCACCATAGAGCTCTTCACCTAATGTATGTAGTTACCTCAACACGTTGCTTTACAACCGAACATCCCTTCCTAAGATGTGTTTGGGTTTTTTTAAAACCTGTATAGGAAAGCTCTGTCTATACCAACTTTTGTAAATATTGTTAATCTCTTGATTGTATCCTAAACCAGCCCATGACACCAAAGCTGCTGTTTCCTCATTTACTTAATATTTTGCAATCTGCATTAGTACCATGGCTCTTGCCTCTTGGTGTATGTATGTCCATGCCTCCCTGAAGCACAGTTCTGAAGCAGACTGAGGTTTGCCTGTCTCTTGTTCTAGTTGTTTTTTGTTTCTATCCAGCAGAGAGAAGTGAGGCGTTGCAGGTGCCCAGAGCAAGGGCATTGCTGCGTCACACTCCAGAAACAGGTTCCAAGACAATGGTGGAAGGGGAAGAGCTTGAAGGCAAAAATAGGCACAAGCCCACCTTTGATGCAGAAACCCAAGACCTCCTGCTGCTGGCCAGGATTTCTCTTGGAGGCTGAATTCTACACTGTAAAGAATTTGGACCTCAAGTTTCTCCTAATCATATCAGCATAGCTGTAGCTTTAACAGCAAATAACCCTCTCCTGTTTTGGACTCCTACACGATTTAATAACTCTCAACATCAAGAAATTAAGGACTTTGACTGTCCTTAAGGCCCCCCTCGCACTTCATTCACTTGTGCTCATTGGAATTGCCTCTGAACAATAATTTAACAAGGTACAAACCTGAGTGAACAACGATTCCCACATTTACAAAGACCATGTTATGCTGACAGACTGTCAACCACGCTAAAGATAGGAGCAAAACGTGCTCTGTCCTGCAACACAAACTTTTGAAGAAACCACAAGGTTTCCACAGTATACTCTTTGCAGAACTAGGCCAAAGGTCAGCGATTGAAATTTTGGGCTACAAGGAACCAGCACTGGAAACTCAAAAATGCTGCTGATACAAATTCTATAGAGAAAAACCCCAAATACTTAAAATACTGATTTTGAAAACAAGGTCATTGGAAAGAAGCCTCAAATCCTCTTGTATCTTTAAAGAACTCAGGAGGTATAAATACCCACTCTTAACAAACTTCTGCTTTAGTTTTAAAGGAAAATCACCATTCTCTAACATTTTTACCACTGGACAATTTTGAGGTACCATTGCAGAGGCTTTAAACTCTCTTAACTACAAGATTTTTCTTCTGAGGAAATGAGAACAGGATATAAAAGCCATCGGTATCATTTTTTTTGCTGGAAGACATTTTAGCTTGCTGTAGGGGAGAGTTTTCCTGGTTTTTTCCATTTCCCTTTCCTTTGCTCCCTTCATAACAAATGAAGCATTTCTAGAGGCATAGAATAGGCTTAGAAAATCAGGGCTGATTTAATTAGTCCCTGTAATTGTTAGATTGTACGTGCTTGCCCAGTGCGTCTCGGGGTCTACTTACCTCACTGTAATTGTTTCTTTCTCACTTTCTTATATGAAGTGGAATAAGAAGGAAAGCATTTTTTTCCATGGCAGCCACAGTGAATAAACTCTGAGGAAAAGTGCAATAAAAGCTTCAAATAAATAGATGGCAGAAATATTTTAGTTCTGCAAATGCATACAACATTGTGTTACTATTATTCCTGAAACAAATTCAGGCACTAAATTTGTAAGGTCCAGGGATGGTGCTCCCCGAGTTCTAGCTGTAAAAATTTAAAAGCTTCATAAATTATCTGATGAGAATGAGGGAAAAAGAAAGCATCTTAGAGGTGAGTTGGTGAGGAAATAACAGAAAACTATAGAAAGCCGGGGCCTGAGGGGAGAAGATAGACCTGCAATTAGGCAGCATGTTGAGACTCCGATCTCAAATCTGTTCTTGGCTCTGTCACAGGCTTTTTTTTTTTTAAGCTTGGGCAAATTAATTGGTTTCTGTCCCTCAATTTCCAATCCATAAAATGTCCCCAGAATGTCTGGCAGGAATTCAAGCGCTATTGTTACAGGGACTCTGTAAAAATGGAGATATTTGGAGTTTAGGCTGATTTTTTGACAATGCAGAAATCTTACCCAATCAGTAGCTCTTGCAATACTTTTACTTCAAATGGTGCCAGAAAATAGCCTTATTTTCTCCTATATTTTTCAGGAATTTAATTTGGATGCCTCCTCACTAGCGAGATGTAACAAAGCCCAACTTTAAAGTTCTAATTTTAGTTCATCTCTATTACAAAGTGAAGGGTTTCTGGTGTGTTGGGCTTTTTTCTTTGTTTTGTTTTCAGTGAAAATTCTTTCCAAAATTTGTCAGCGATGAAGAGAGTCAGACGCATTATGCAGCGTGAAGGATGTGATAGTGGCAGCTCTCTGCACAGGCAGAAACGCTCAGTTCCCCCAGTAGCTGGTTACTGAAGAGTGATTAATAAAGCACTGATAGCAACCGACTGGGATGCTCGAGAGCAGGGACAGACGGTAGTAACACAGCTATGCCAAATAAAAAAAACACCCCAAACCCAGCAGCTTACCTGTGTTCCTTCAGGCACAGTCGCACAGGATCCTGTACTCAGGTTATCTGTTTTTCTTCTGTAAGTAACATGGATTAAAAGACACTTTGCAAAATGTATTACGTCAGAGTTTGCAAATAATTGGGGTAAAACTGGGGAGGAAGAAGAGAAAGTAAAGATTCAAACTATTCTCTGCTGAAACGGCATGTGGTGGGTTAGGTCTGTCCATGGGGTGGAAGATTACTGTTATGAATTTCAATTCATATACGCATAGTAAAAATTTATCACCAAGTATTATTTAAGCAATAGATCTCTCAGAATCCCAGATCACCAAGGACTTGAGCTTTTCCATCCTTTCTCTGGAACTCTTAGCATGAGTCATCTGTTAGGAACAGGTACCTGAATCCCAGATAACTAATCTCTTGGTGATTATAGCGGTGTCTTTCCACTTCATCTATCTTCTGTTTCTCATGTGAAACAAAATTAAAATAGCCAACAGAATGGAAGAGGCTGGGGGAAATGGTAACAAGAAGCAGAGCAGTTAAAGTTTTATACATATCTATATACATATATACACTGTTATTTATCAAGTAAGTGTGGTGCTGTGGAGTACAGAAAAGGTCTGGATTAGACTTTGGCATGATGGCAATGATCAGCCATCAGCAATGTTAAGATGGATGCAAGAGAGGAAAGTGGGCAGAAATATGTGAACCCTAGAGGTCAGAATTCAGATTTCAAGGATTAACAAGGATTCCCAATTGCTAAAAACAAGAAAAAAGCTTCTACGATAAAGTATCATCTGCCTGCTCTGCACTTTTTCCTGATGAATTTGATGTTCTACTGAGATATCAAGCACAGTCACAGAACTTTACTCCTTTTTTATTTCTCCCCTGTTTTGCACTATATTTTCTATGGCTTTTCACCTTTTGTACGTGTAGTTCTCTGCTTTTTAATTATAAGCAAAACTTTCTTGGTCTGTGGTGGGAACAGCTGATGGGAAGTGATGGGATAAGGGAGAACAGAAGTCCCACTGAGAGGTTGAGGCTAAGCATTACCGATACAGTACAGCTGCCTGCAATTGCCAGAGTGGAAGCTGATAAGCCAGACAAGGTGCCTTGTGTTCCTGCTAGTGAGTTACAAAAGCTAGGAAGTTATGTTGTTGTTTTCCTCCTTGTAAAGTAACAATAGCAGTTGAAAAGTAAATTCAATGTAGAGGTCCTATGAAGAAACAGGAGACATAAATTTTTGCTCATAGCATCAAAGACAGTTAGTTTGGGTATAATAGTCATGCAGTTGTCATTTTTCAGTATTGCCATTCTTCATCATCCAGCATTACCTGGCAAAAATTGTTGATGGAGTTCAGCTGTAGCTTGTGCTGGGGACTTTGTAGTCACTACTCAAAAAATGATCTGCTGGCTTCAATTCCCTCATGTAATGAAGTATGAGACAAATATTGGAGTGGAAACTCTCTCATGAGGAGGTGAAGTGAGTTGTTTGTGGTTGTGCTACTATTAATCAGCTGCAGCGTTAGGACCAGTGCTCGGCTCTGACAGGTCCCACCAAGGCAGCTTGGTCCTGTTCCTAGCTTGATTGACTGATTTTAACTATAACTTCCAGATGGAAAAAAGTGGTCAGTTATATCCTGTTGTGTTTCCTGGAACAGTGGCAACTTGGCAGGGCTGAGGGCAATGTCCTTCTACTGCAAAGTGTAGAGATGTCACCCTTTGGTGGGTTAAAATTGTTTTCCTGTTAAGGAGTGTGCTGTGCGATCCATGCATTTCTGACTGAATATAGACAGAAAGACCCATCTTATCACATTTCTACCCACAAACATCTTTAGTCTTTACTTCAAAATGGGAAGTATTTTAAAAACAGGCTGTGAATACAGATGCAATTATGTTGTTATAATTACTGTACCAGACAAGATGGCTCATCCTGGGGAAGGGGAAAGTAGTTACAAAAACAGTAGCTCATAAAAGAGACTTCAATTAAGTGGAGATGCAAAATATAATAACAGTCTTTTTAATGTAGATATGTTGTATTAAAGATTCGCAGACTGACAGAAAGATTAAGCTGGTTATGGTTTCTACATCAGCATAACTGTTGAATTCAGCACTTACGAAGATAAAGCCTGGATTACAAAATAGGCAAGTTCCCATATAGCAAACTATGGAAACTTTTCAGGATATTTTTTTTTTCAATTTAGATGGAACAGTTTTATTCAGAATGAACGGTTTAATATCATGTGCATTTGCATAAGAAGAGATAGAAGATCCTTAAATTAGTGAACATTGCCCAGATTCTACGTCAGTTCTTCCCAAAACAATTAAATGCTGGGCACATAGAATCACAGAATGGTAGAGGTTGGAAGGGATCTCTGGAGATCATTGAGACCAACTCCCCTGCCAGAGCAGGATCACCTAGGGCAGGCCACGCAGGAACATATCCAGGTGGGTTTTGAAAGTCTGTTCATCTGTTATATCTGAACATCTGTTCACATACACAGTGCTATTCATATATATGTAGTGCTATTCTTATGTGCAGTGCTCCCACTAAAGCACTGCTGCTCAGGGCAGCAGCTTCAATGGCTTTTCCCATATGGTCCTGTGATGCTTCCCACTAAAACTCTCAATGACCTTCCCAAATTTCCCCAGCCCTTGTGCCTCCCTGGAGGTGACTCCACTTCCTACCTTATCTTGTCCATGCTTGCACTCTTTCCCTGATCTGTGTTGCTACTTATTCTCCATCCCTCCAAGGTAGCAAGGCTTCTTTTCAGGTTGGGCTTGGTTGCAGGAATAATCTCAGTAGAAGTAAGTCCAACTTTTCCCATATCCTTATTCTCTGAATAAGCAACAGCTTCCTTGTGTGATTTACAAAGCTAGACTGTGTTGTCTTGGTTCCTAGCACTGACTATGAAGTGGAAGGTCCACCTGGGCTGGCTCCTGGACATTCTTCCTGCTTCTAAGCCATGGTTAAAGTCCCTGAGTTTAGCTTCTCTAGCTGCAGATGGGACCATTGGGGACTAACGCTGGAGTTTGTACCCTGGGAAGGAAGGGGTGAACTTTTCGGGCTAACAGGCATCAAGTACTTCTTGCACTGTGTGCTTGTGCTACCAAACCGTTAAGACCTTGGACTGAAATCAGAGTAATCAGTTCCTACCTTTGCCACAGACTTTTTTTTTTCCAAGTCAGGTAGGTACATGTAAATAAAGATAACTTTAGCAGCCTGACTCCACTCAAAATGTTATTTATTTCTAGTTAACTGAAGTGTGACCAAAGCACTTGGGTATAAATCTTCTCTACTTATGAGATGTGGATCCTTTGGCTTTTATATGCCAAAGCTAGTAAGCCTGCTCCCCAAAGAGCTAACTTTGTACATGTGAAATAATTTGTGTAATAGGACACTGCTACAGTAATACTATTAATTATTAGTGAAATTCTGGTACAGAAGTAGTAAATGAGAGTAGAGAATCACTATCCACCTATACAACTTCTCTGGGACTTTAAAGTAGAGAGCAAAGCGAGAATATGGTGTTATAAGTTAGACTGTAATTGTAACTCCCTGATAATTTTATTTATAATGATCCTTTTGAATGAAAGATATTTGGTGAATCATTCACTACTTCAGAGCTACCCTGCTATTGCTGACTGTCATTACCAGGAAAAAGTATGCCTTTTGGAATTCAAATGAGATGCAGAGAGCATCACTTACCAGGCTGACTCCACTTTTGTTGGCAATCTATCAAATATGCTGCCAGTGGGGGTCCAATTCTGCAAGATGAAGAACAGTCAAATCCATTGGCCCTGCCACACCCCATGCTGATTTTCAGCCAGGTTTGAAGATGAGTTACTAAACATCCATTCTCAGCCACGGCTGGTGGCAGGGTTGGTCACAGCTGCTTGAGATTCTCTCAAAAGTAGGAATGTTTCGCTGGCAACGGGAGAGATGCTGAAGGCTCCCAGACCAGGGCCTTGTTCCAACAGCATCAGCATTTTCATCAAAAAGATGGTTAGAAAAGCATTGCCTCAACCTGTAATATTTTTGTTGCTTGATTTTTTTTTTTTCACTCCTCAGGCTTGTTAGTGGTTTTTAACAATGATGTAAACAGCTTCTATTTGCACTAGCAGTACGTCCAGAGCTTTCTCAGGAGCCAAGCAGTCCTTGTCTGGTTAAGGGTTTGGTTTGATGGTTTCTTCCATCCAACTCATCTTTTCACTTAACTAAGAAGTTGCAGGGAGTTACTGGCTTGGTTTGGAGACAGAAAGCAGTTTCCTAGGGCTGGGGTTATCTGCCTATGTGTTTGGGTCAGCTTTCTGGGCACGGTCCCACAGGCATGGGCTTGAAAGGGATGACAGGACAAAGCCACTGTAGCTGTTGCAATTCTGCTGTGTCATGTAAAGGCTGCTGTGAACTACTCCATCCTGGGCTGCCTGGGAGATCCCTCCTCATTTTGCAGTTTTCAGAGGCGTCCTTCAGCTGCTTGGCTTCTGCACTGGGACCAGGCTTGTCATCAGCATCTCTCTCCTCCCCTTCTCGTGGGGACCACAGTCACCAGCTCACTCTTACATCCCCGTTGTCCCAGGGCTCGCTCCCTTCCTGTCTATGCTTCATCGCCAGCACATTTTCTATCAACAACTGAAAGTTTCAACCTGGAATAGGAAAAGAACAGGTTAAGGGTTAGTTTCTGAAGTTAAGAGTACATTCTTGCTTTCACTTTTAAAGATAAAGTGGTGTAAGGACCATGATGGATGAATGAGGTGTTTGGAAGTTCAGGGCCATGCAGGTGTAGTGAAAAGAAAATGGGAGAAAAGACTCACAGATGAGTCAGCTGAAGGTACCACCTTCCTATCTGAAAGCACATGGAACAATAGGCTGTTGGAAATCACCTGGAAGGACCAGGTAAGACAGGTAGAAGCAAATACAACCCAGTCTCTTAAGTTCCCAGGTATTTTCTCTTTATAGTTAGATAAAAGCCAGTGTACTCAAGGGAGAAACAAGTATCAGAAATACTGTCCTCAGGCTTGGGATTATACATGTAAATGCCTTGTCTTACCAGGAAGGGAAACATGGTCTGGCTGAACCTACCGTGACATATATGTGAGGTTAGTTGGTAACAGTCTATGAAGCGTGGTAATGGTTCACTTCAAAACAAAATGAGGTTGCTACCGGGCATTGCTGCATCTGTCCAGTATGTGGTTTTGCTCTGTGTTCTTCATTTTTCTTCATGATTACCTGGATAGTGGACCAAGGCAGTCTGAGCTTGTTAAGCTTCAGACAATATGTAACCAGGAGTATCTGCAAGTGCATCAGTGGGCAGCATGAGAATTCAAAATAACCTTAAAAAATGGACTAAAACTGTAGGAGGCAAGTCAGTGATGGCAAATGCAAAGTGCAGACGTGTGGGGGAAGATAGGGAACATGAGGGTGGGTGACAGCCCCTCTCTGGGGAAGGGATGACAGAGACGGCAGGCTCACAGTGACCCCAGCATGGGGCTCCTGGGAGAGGTAGAGAAGAAAGGAGAAATAAGTTCTTCGTGCCTTTGGTGGATAGGATGAGAAATGAGAAGCTTAAATTTGTGGAAAGAAAGATTCAGGTTTTTCATTATCAAGAAACTCTCAAAACACCAGGAAAGCATGGTTGTGGAAAAGCAGGGAAAGGAAATCTTTTCTTTTTTTATGTCTCCCTTCTGTCAACGACCAAATTTTTAACAGCTGAACAGTTTCCGGTGGTGGACAGTCTAGTTCATCCAAACTGATTTCAGGCAAGTGCTTCTTGTTTTTCAGACCAAAGTGCGGAGATCAGTGCTAAGTCATCTGTCTCCATAACAGCAAAACAGTGATTTTGTGGGGAGGGGAGCAGTCAGGGAGATTTAAATTGGGAACCTTTTGGATCTTGAAACCTGGTGGATAAACACCGGTGTTGCTCCTGACAGATGTTATTAGCATGACTCTTAAAGAAAGTAAGATGCGAAGTTGTGCCATGACCAAAAGGCACAGGTGGTGCACGGTGATGCACTGGCACAAATGAACTGGAGATGTCTCTCTCTATTCTCACAAAGTTCTTGAGAACTGGTGAAAACAAGGTCTATATACGAGCCTGCCGTTGTTGTTAATGTTATAAATGAGATGTTAAGCCAGAAAAAAAATGGAGAGACCAAGTCATTTCTTTTTGTCCCTTATCCTCTCTACTTGTAATCTTTAGCTCATCTCTGCTTATTGTGCCCTTTTCTTACATCCAGTAACCAGCCTCAGGCTCTGGCAGGTTTCCCAGCCCTCCTCCACAGCCTGGCCACTGAAGCTGGAGACAGCAGTCTCTGCTGCCAGCCACACTAACCTGAGAGGGTGGATGAAGACACTTTCTTCAATCCAGGGTTAGATGGTGACATTCTTTAAAAATAATGGGGCCTATGTTTTACAAAGATCTTGTCATGCCTCCAGCTGCACTTAATCCTTTATGAATCCTTATGCAGTTAAGTGTCCTGGTGATTGCTGTGGTAATCTGTAGAAATAACTCACTTATTTAAAGATGTAAAACAGTGATAACCTTGCTGGGTTATATTCCTATGGCTCCATTCTCTTCTTATGCATTGTTGCCCATCCAGCTACTATGAACACCTGGGTGGATGAAAGGCAGTGCTGGGTTTCTCTTGTTTTATGTTCCTTCTAAGTTGCTGTCAAATTTGAACTATAAATAACATACGTGAATAGAGTTCCAGTCAAGCTGCAGAGGTCCCATTTGGATGCTGAATGTCAGGGTTATATTCTGATCCTTAGAGAAGCTGAAAAGTATTTTGTGAGGTGAAGGCAGGCAGTGGTCATGGATACTTGAATATTTTATGACTTATTTGATAAATTAATTTTTTATTGCTATTGCAGCAATCAAGCTATTAGATTAAGTTTTTTGATTGCTTTCTGATATCATTTAGCTATTCCAAATGCTTAAGCACCTTCATAGGTTTTGATATCTACAGGACCAGAATTGAACATATTAAAAAGAAGTGAAATCAAACTTTGATTGCTTCTCCATGAGAAGTATTTCCTATTTAATTTCTGATATACCACCAGTATCTGCATGATACTGGTATCACGCTCAGGGAATGGTTTTATAGATAAAACATTGACAATTATTAGCACATTATAGGTTTTTTAGGCACAAGGAATTGCTCAAGTGCAGAATCCTGCCTAGATGATGATCCAGCGCTTCCCAGAAACATGGTGATTTTCAGAGTTATAGAAGAGTGAAGGAATAGAGTAAGCATGTGGCAACGTGTTCACACCTTCTTTCCATCTGCAGCTCCCACCTGCTGAGAGCCACAGGTGGTGTTTCTCCAGGTTCATACTTTTCAGTGGGCTCCCATCCTCCTCCAGGTTTGTGTAACTCCGTATTTTACACCCACAAGGTGTAAAACACAAGCTCTTTGTAACTGTCAGCAAGGAACTCTAGAGATGTTTCATAATCAGGTGTTTTCTGCATGTTCACCATCTTGTGTAGTTAGAAAACATTAAACAAAACTGATAGGAGCCAGGTTCAGAAAGGATCATCCAGTGTGCCCTCCCTATCCCACTTGGACTCTGTGGCTTTCTATGCTGCCTCTGATCTGTCTTCTCGACTGGCCTGAAGGTGAATGGTGTGTTGAGCCTCCATTACCCTTCCCTCTGTCTCTCCCTGGTCCAGTCGATGCTGCTGGAGGTGGTGGTATCCCAACCTGCACATCACGTGCTAGATGGAGATGTTCCCTGCATGGTCCCAGTCCCACTAGGACAATTTCTTTCCTGTCTTTGTTTCTCTCCTTATTTTTATGTTCCCTAATTTAACAGCTACTGTGCTGAATTTTTTCACAAGATATCCTATTCATTAACCAAATGGAAAAAAATGTAGTTTAAAATTCATCATCGTGCAGGATTAGAATTTTTTCCATGTCACTTTGTATATATCCATAAATTACCTATCAGCTTGTTGCCCATTGTGGTCCTTCTGAAATCTCTCTGTTGTCTTCAAATCTTAATATTTTTTTTGTTCTAAATATCTCTGTATCATCAGCAACATATTTAGTGTCATTATTCAATCTCTTTATACCTCATTACATCTATTACAACTTCAGGATCTTTTTCCTGAATGGTAATGGCTTGTTGAGAAACCAGCTTTGTGGAAGTAAAGCGAGAACTGTTCCTATGATTATTTATCTACAGTGAATTTAATTTGCCATTATAGAAAATTATGTTGCTTTAAAAACCTGAAGATATTTATTTAATAGACATTTTGGTAAGAAGCAGAGTTAAAATTAAACTATAATAGAGAGGATCTGTTTTAAGACACAAAATTATGACAAGTGCATTAAGGCCAGAACTTGCTATAATCTCTGAGAATTTACATTGATGTAAATGAAATATGATATTTAAGAATCACATTCCTTATTACCAATGTTTGAAAAAGTAAGAGCATAAAGCTCATAAAAGTCATCAGACAAGCATCTAAAACAAGGTTTTTTGTCAAAATAATGACAGTTTTACAGCTATTTCATCTCAGCAGGAATTCAGTGGGGTTTTTGTTTTACCATGTTTGTCTAGTTCAGCTCAAAGACAAGATAACTGAAAGCTGAAAAACTGTTTCAAAATAGGAAAAGCAAAGTGTGATTTTCTGCACTAACACAGAAATTAAAAAGTGGGATGTGAAGAGACCAGCTCTACTGGTTTTAATGTCTTAAAGGACCTTGTGGTTAGTAACGGCCAGTTCAATTTACTTGCCATAGAAAATGCATATGTTAATAAATGAGAAACTTTCAATAGCAATCACATTTCATTAAGGATTTAAAGACTATACTACCAAAATAATAGGTTTTTTTTTAAAGATGCAATTGTGCTTTGTATTTGTATTTTTAGCCTAATACAGCTTGATCTCAATTACCTAGGAAAAAAGTCACAAACAAATAACATATCTTTAGCTTACATTTTAAAATAGGAAATCAGGAGCTATAATAAACATTTACAATCCAGATGTACAAATACAACTTATCCCCCAGGCCTCAGAAAGTACCATGTGTACCTACATCTTTTATTAAATTGTAAAATGTCATATCCTGTGGATGCCAGGCAATAAGAATGACTTTTTATTTATTTTTTTTTTACAGTTCAAGTAAAATAGGTAAAGTATGATTGAAATGAATTTGTTTCTATCTGCACTTTGCAGAACTTGTTGAAAATGGTGAAAAGTTCGAGTGGTCCGAGTCAGCTCTTTAGGAGAGAGCTGTTGCTGTATGAGTACATTACTATCCTCCAGTCAGCCAGCAGCTCAGTGCACAATTCTCTGGCTGCTGAAATTAAAGTAATCTCATAGTCTTACTTCCAAATCTTTAAGTAAGATAGCACAGCCAGAGAGTCGCACATGATATCAGTCTGTGGCAACAGGTTAAAATCAAGAAGAATGGCCAGATGACTCGAGTAATACCTTTTGGTTAAAGTCTTAATGCAACTGAGCAGCTCTTCCAGGTAAGCCTTAGCATTGATAATAGCATTGACAATCTCCTGGTTAGGAATGAACCAGAGGTTCCCTCCTTACAATGCCTCTGACACCTTAAACTTGTGGGAATTTTCATTTCTACGGACTTCGTAGCAATGTGGAAATGGCCATCAAATGCTGCAGCCCCCTCCCGGTGATACCTGGCACTGAGAACTTTCCTAATTTCAGCAGGCTCCTCCTGGAATCCTTCTGTACTGATTCAGATCTCATCAACGCAAATCCCTGTAGCCCCATTGACTGCAAAAGAGGCCAATTAACAGCAGCCATGGACTGAGCCTTGTTTATACGTATGTGTGTGTTTTATCTCTAATATAAAAGAAATATGGTAATTGTTCGCATTGATAATGGCCTCCCTTCTTCATCTGCCCCCTCTGAGGTATGAATTAGCTTTCTTGCTTCTTCTCTGATGAGCTAAACAGGGTGGCCTTCTCGGAGAAGGATTCAATTAACATGCAAATATCAGATTATATAGAGAACAGCTGACACCTCTGTCTAGACCTCTGTGAACTTAATTCATAAAGCATTGTAAGCAAAATAATTGCTTCTTTTCCGAGGCTGTAATTGCCGAGTACATTATACTCGGTGTTGAGGAAGAAATTATCACTGTGCTATCAGACAGAAAATCAGGAACTAATAGGAAACACACAATTTTGTGTCAGGGAAATACAAAACAAGGTCATGTAATTTCTGAACATAATTGTGATAATGTAAGGCCTAATTCTGCAAGACCGTGAAATTCAGCCACTGAACAGGAGTCCTGATCACAAGATTAATTCAGGAGTGGGCTTCTATTAAAATAACAATTGTGAATAACATTCCTAACTGGATTGCAGTTGGGATAACAAAGCACTGCAGTAAGCATTGGATAAGACACACACTAGATTCTATCATAAGATGCATATATAAATATATAACAACATGTAAAAGTCTCAGGGAGTCAGTTGACTTGTTTTTATCACATGTAGCTTTTAAAAGCAAATTATAACAGGGCGCCTGATTAGGGAGATAGTATCTCAGTTCCTGATCTGAGGCAGAAGTTGAGGGTAGATACTTTCACTTCAAATCAGTGATCTAGCACAATCAGGCAGATTTTTTTTGTCTGTCATATTTTTGTGGATGGACCAGATCAAGGAGATGGAGCTAGTCTTAAAAAGCAGATGAAAATGTAAAAAGAAAAAAACACAACTCTTTTAGCAAAGAAAGTATTGATAGAACTATATTGGAAAGAGAAGATATTAGATGCTGAAATCTCATGTACTAAACTTGTCTAAGCAAAATATTTGTAACGGGGTTATCAGCTTCAAAACAAGGCTCATGTTAGTAGCATTGCCCTCTGAGCTCTTGCAATGCCCCTGGGATAGCTCAAGCAGCCAGAATACTAACCAGGCTGATTCTCTAAAACATGAAATGAGGAGGAGAAAAAAATGCCTCTTAATGTGGAGTAGGAACAAGTAATGGGAGTAAAATAAGAGGAAAAGACTAGACTCCTGCCCAGGCTCTGCCTGCCCAGGTGGCTTGGAGCAGTTCAGAAAGGACGGTGACCTTCCCTTGGGAGCTGCCTTCACTAGGCACTGGAAATGGATAATTTCAGATGCACCAGAGTCTGTGAATGTGTGTGGGGAATGGATGGGATCTTTGCTGCCAGCTGCAGCAGGAAGGCCAGTAGGAACACCTCCCCATGCACAGCCCATGGCAGGGAGGGGATGGCTATCAGCACAAGAGCAGGGCTGGTCAGAGTACACGTGCCTTGCATCTTGGTGTTGACAAGATGAAGTGCTTTGTGAGGGCAGCCAAAGAGCTCAGATACCCTTGTCTGCACCAAAGAAGACGATCTGCAACAGCAGCTGAGAGCCAGTAACTAAGGCAACTTGGTGCCCAGTACTGAGCTTGCTTGTCTTAGTGCAAAATCACGATTTATCTTTTTATATCTGAAGCCCTGGTGTGCTGCATTCATTTTGAAAGGAGGTAGTAAAGCCTCTGCCTTTTATTGCAACTTAGTACTGTTGTTGAAAGTATGCAGGGACTTGCCTTGGACTAGATGAGAGAATAAGTAATCTCTGATACAACTTCTATATAGAGAGGTAAGATTATCCCTTGCAGAGAGATTTTCATTGCTACTAGATTAGTCTAGTTAGTCTTACTGGTGCCATACAAGTATGTTTAAAAGAACAGACATGCTCTTTTTTCAGGATTTCCTTACTGCCTCGGTACTGCTCGCGTTCCCTGCCCACGTATTGGCAGATAATGGGAGTAGCCACAGCTGTCATCAATTGAAACTGCAGCTTCTCACACAATTGAACCCCAAGTCAGGGCATCCAGATGTTACCATAGGGTAAACAACAGCATATGGGTGTTAATGTGTTACATAAACTATGGGAGAATGAGATGTTAATGTGACTAGGAGACATTCACTGTTGCACTCCTGAATTTCAGAAACTAATACTTTCTGTGTACACATGCCACTCTGTACCTGGGATTATTGACAGACTTTTAATGTATATGTTAAATACAATGCACTCACAGTATTGATGTGATATTGCAGCAATCTTCTTATCTCTCATTACCAACTCCAGAAATGAAGAATATTTTATGCTGTCATCTGCATTATTTGTAAGATGTTCTCCCACTTCATCACAATAATTTTCTTTCTTCTCTCCTTCCGTGTGCATATGCAGCCTGGGTTTCACTATTTTTTTTCTTTTATTGTTCAAGATTAAATTTCTCAGAATTGTATTTTCTCTTCCAAGTAAGACTGACCATGCAGTCTGATATTGCTTCTTTTCTGAGAGGATTAGATTTCTCAATAGATGAAAGATGGACACTGTTAGGTGGCATTGACTTTTTTAAAGCTGTAAGTAGTAACTGATAAAATCACTAACACAGACCATTTTAAGCGACCTTTCATCTTAATAATTCTTTGGCTTAGTCTGATACGGAAATTAATTTTACATAATGGGAGAAGATATATTTATGGAGTCTTGAAAGAGCATATCTTCTGAGTTATTGAGAAAAGCTGCTCTATTTTCTTTTTGAAGTTTGTGTCATTCTTTGTGGTGAATGACTAAAGATGCTATTCGGCTCTGTGTGTTAAAATTTTGTGCAGTGGAAGATCTGGCTAATCTGCCATACAGTTATTACAGTCATGCTGTGTGAGTTTTATAACTCTGTGAGGGTCTGCAAGAGGCAATCTGTAGCTGATGCTGCTTGACTGCCTGAAGGTGGGTTTTTGAAGGTTTTTATTCTCAGAGACAGTAACATCCTGATTTACATCAGTGAGATGGGTAAAGATGAAGTCATGAGGGTGGAGTGGCAAAGGGACCTCTGCAGTGCTGGTGTTCTCTGATAAGGCTACGACAGCAACTGGAGAAAGCGCCGAGTATGAGGTTGGTGAGAGGAAGCTGCCTTGCCCAGGGGCTGTGTTGCATAGATAGGTTCAGCATCTACTTGGGTCCATGCAGTTGGGGATGGTCCAGTAGCTTGTCAGGAGGAAGGTTTATGTGAAGAGCTGAAACAACATCTAGCAGGTCCCTAAGCCAGAGACACTGTTTTTATTCTCCTTTACCATAGATGAGCAGGTAGAATAGATCCCCAAATTCAGAAAAATGAGTGTCCCAGGCTCCTCAAAAAAGGAGTTGCAGATACTCTCCAAATGAAGAACATTACTCACACTCATGTTTCAAAACAAATACCTGTGGAGAGGACTAGGGTGTGAAAGGTAGCCTGCAGTATCAGGGTCAGGGTGGGATGGGAGCCAGAGGCTGCAGCTATTGCTGTTACTGAAGTGGGAGCAATGGCACCAGCTTCTGTGAAGCATGGAGATGGAGGGGAAAAAAAAAAAGAAGAAGAGAAAAAGATCTGGGGAAAAGCTGTGTTGGTAATAAAGAAGTGACATTGTTGATTTCTACTGCTTTAACACTCAAAGGGCAAAGTTTGGAGGTCTGCTGTGTTGAGGGCTAGGTAAACACATAATTGCCATCAGCAAATGAGAGCAAATGTTAGCTTTGCTTTGAGGCGAGAACTTAATTTCTAATTAAACTAATGCCCAAGACAGGCCCAAATTACTTGGAAATGTCATGCTCTGCAGCATGGTGCAGGGTAACATAGAGACCTACTTTTTTGGGGTAAATGAGTAAGGGATTCCTGAGCTATAATACATGACCATGAAAGGTCTTCCATCAGCTTATAACTCAATCTTGCATTTTTTGTCTTTCAGAGGCTTGAACTGGGTATTTAGGAGGTGCTCAAGATGACTGCTAGCAACAAAACGACATTTTCTGGCACTTAAGGAGATAAAGCTTTTCTAATCTCTAGTTTTTTATGTTGTTAAATATCAATACTGTTATAGGTAACTTGTATTTTATCAAGACTTACCTTTTCTCTGTGCTTCCAAACTCTTGGAGGAGAAGAACATTTAAAGTTGCACAGCTATATAGACTTAGAGTTACTAAACAATTTCCATTCTCAAGTCCTGTTGCTTATGCCTTGTTAAATAAGATTGAACCCAAGTGGATTACGTATAATACTGCCTATCCCAGAGCTTGCCAGCTTTGTAAGCTTCAACAAATCTGATCCAGCAAATTTGGAAAAAGTCTGACACAAACTAGTTTAATTTCCTTAACTCAGAATTCTTGGAGATTTTTAGACCAAACTGCAATGCCTTGTTTTTGAGCAGGAATTGAAGCTCAGTAGGAGGGTTTTATTTGCAACTAGATTAGTTTTCAGTTTTCCCTCTCACCCAAATCTGGCCAAGATACAAACCTTGGGAAAAAAAAAAAAATCACTGTTTCATGGTGCCTTTAAATATATGCTGTGTGGGTAAGTTCTTGAATGATTTCATCTCCGTATCCAAGGCTCAGCCCAGTGTAGTCTTAGAGCTCTTCTTCATTTGTAATTAGACATTGGAGCCAAAAGTGAAGAAATGCTACGTGTGCAGTTGAAGCATAAGGATACATAAGGCAGAGCTGTGAAAAGCAGATGAACAGAACTAGTGAGTGGGAAACAGATGTAAAGATAGACAGGGTAATCCGGGTGGTAGGAATAGGAGCAGCATAAAAAGGCATGGTAAGGAGCTGACGTATGAAGCAAGTGAAGGTAGTAGGGAGGCAGGTAGGTCTGTAACCAATGCAACATATGACCTTGTAAGATCAAATTCAGGATGAGTGGGTTTCTTTAGCATCTTCCCCAACAAATGGACTAGAAAGAATGTCAAGTAAAATGTGTCTTGCTTGACAGAAGGCAAGAGTTTGCTATCTCTGCTCCACTAACTTAGTATGGAGGGATTCACAGACCAAAGCAGCCCAGCTCGGGCAAGGACTGCTTTGGAGTGGAACACAGAGACACTCGAGGTGCCCCATACATGCAAAAGACAACAGGTCAGTGCATCAGAGGGAAGCAGAAAAGAGTTGAAACATTTCAGTGGAAGGCCTCCTCAGTCACTGCTGTGGGGACGAGGCCATCTCTGAGGAACACAGACACGACATTAAGCAGACTAGTCTCTAGTGAAAGCGTTTGAATAATACTATCAAAATGCTGGCAGACATGTTTCAGAACACTCTAATATCTTATATAGTATCAGCCAAGGACTGAATTGCTTTGCCAAGTTTCATCCAGACAACTGGGACGGATTGACAGAGCACATACTTCAAGGGAAAGAAGTACAGGAGAGAGGAGATACTGAACCCAGTGTCTTTTGTATTAACACTGACTGCAGAAAATAGAGAGCTCTATGTGTTTCTAGGCCAAACCTGAAATGATCCATTCACCTTCATGTGGCAAATCCTAGCACTTTTTTGCCGTATGGGTTAAGGGTCTGCTTGTCTCAGGCAGCAGAAGTAACTTGGGAGGCAATGAAAGGACTGTGAAGGGTTCACAGCATTTGAGCAGGGACAATGTGGAGATGGAATGAGTGGTCCAGGCAGATATTAAACTTAGTATGTTAGAGTCCTGCACCTTGAGCACAGGCTGAATCTGATACCTTGGCTGGAGGCAGAAGTAGCGAAAGGCTGAGGAAGAATGGAGGGATGCAGTTGAGTCATGGAGGCAGGAGGCTGTGTGTGTGTAAGGGGTGCTTTGCGCTTCCATTCAGATCCAGGGAGATGTGAGCAGCAATATTTCAGTTATGAATGACTGACATAGGCTCATTTTGAAGAACCAGCCTTGAGTTTCTGCAAAATATTGGTTGGAAATAACATTTTCAAGAGCAATACATTTCAGGTACAAGTTTAGTGCTCTTGAATCCAACTGAGGAGGCTTGTGTGAAAGATGATTTGTCTTGCAGGGAGTTCGAGGATGCACCCTTGCTGGGGCTTGCTGGGGCACAGGGACCAGAAGACCACTGTCTTGGCAGGTCCCCTGAGCAGCAATGTGAGTGGTTGTCAGCAGGTCATGAAATGGACTTTTGAACTGCCTTTCAGGGAAATATAGGGATATTTAAAATAAGACTGAAACGTTCCCATCTAGGGCAATGCTTTTCTGGCAGAGATGGCATAAATTGCCCTTTTTGAACCCCACATCAACAGGAAAAATTGTGTCAGAGTCTTACTTTTAAAACTGGCTAGGATTCAAAACTCTTAAATACTGGATTTAGCAGAAATATATAATTAAACAACTTAACGTTAGCAACATATTAACTTAAATCTCGTTGTGTGCTGCTTCATCTGCAAATAGATTGAGCCTAAAATGAAGTCTTTGGCCCTGTCCCCTGCAGCCTCAGTCACCAGACTGGGACCGAGCTCAGGGTTTCCTTTCTGCAGAGTAAAGGGAGAAGTTTGCATGTATCCAGGTCCTATTATGGACTTGGGCAATGTCTGGGAACTTCTATGTCCAACAGAGTCTAACAGATATTATGTGGCTCTTGACTTTCAGGGAAGAAATAATGTGCATAACATACACAGAAAACTTTGGGTTTGTGCATAAATAACACTTTCCTGGAAACATGGGTTTCATGAGACAGGCTTTTTTGTCACTATTCATGATTTGTCTTGGAAATACAATTCCATAGCTCCACTCAAGTTCTTCATTTAAGTAAAAGAAGAATAAGCTTTGGAATCTGAGTCAGGGCAGGTAGGTTTTCAAACTGGGTTTGGTGGTGATTACATCTTATTTCTGTAAATGCTTATTTCAGCACTGATACCATGAGTGTAGGCCTATTGCAGCAGCATTGTGTATTCAGAAGAAAAATGTCAAGAAAAAAGGCATCTGTTGAGAACTGAAATTTACTTTTCCCTCTTCTTTTAGACTCATGGGGTTTATATTACTCATTTAATTTTGTGGTCACTGTTCAGGAGCCTCCTGGAGGGGATTTTGCCTCCTCCTCTTCCCTGGGAAGAAGGTCGTATTGAGAATTTCCAGCTGTGTTCAACCACTGTGCAAATACGAACTTCAAAAAAAACCCGTATTTTAAAAAGGTGAGAGTGGGACAACTCTGTACAGAGTTGCAGGAAATGATGGATGAAGTTTGGAAGCTTGTTACGAACATGACTCGTTCTGCTGCCTGATCTATTAGTTTTGCACTTAATTGTAGCTTAGCTTTAATTGAAGCTAAATGCCGGAGCTGTCAATCTAGCACAGAAATGGTACAAAATCTGGGAATCTGGCTGCAGAATTCATGTTACTCAAGGCAACCTGCATTCATATTCAGAGGAAAAGGTAGCCCATCTTGCTACACACAGAGTCAGCCATTTGGGTGATGTATGTGCTGCTGTCTACTGTAAGTGCTGGTGATACTTTCCATGTAGAAAATGCCATCAGTGTGACAGATATTCACTGCCAACACATTGAAATAGAAAGCCTGCTGCAATTCGAATAGAAATATCCTGGGAAATTCTCAGATACGTTGAATTAAGGAAGGAAGAATAGATCAAATGGGGTTTTTTTCTAGGCTCAGTTAACTCCACAAGAACAGGACACAGCTGTGAATCCCTTAAAGGCAGTACACATCCTCTGCTAAGTTAGAGGCAATTATTCTTCATAAATCTGTCTTTTTAAATTCAAGCAGATCAACTGACTCGTCCATCCTTTCCCTATGCAAGCACCAGGAAAGGCTCTTTTATCACCACCAGTGACTAAGTACCCCACTTATCAGGAGAGCCACGTCATGGAGGCAATGAAAGCTCTTGTCAACCCTGCATACCTCTTTATAATGGGGGATGTAAAGATACATTCAGATTTTTAATGTTTAACCAAGAAGTTTCTGTGCTGTTTTTAAACATTAGTTTGGCTTTAGATATCTGAGCTCTATGCAAAGAAACAGGATACTCTAAAAATGTATTGTCTAGCTAATAGACAGAAAAGTGTTGCAAGAAGACAGGATAGTTTTCTTTTGTATAGTGTCATGGTTGCATCGGCATAAGGCTTCCAGAGCTGTACTAAACTGGCTTAGTTATGAGGCAGTCGTCTCCTAATAGCCCTGTTCTGCCAAATCACCTTGGCTCTGAAAGTCAAACTGTCTTCCTCACTTTTTGGTGACCTGTAATCATGGCTAGATGTTCAGAAGGTAAAGAGAAGGCAAATATTGTTTTATGCAGTTGTTGGAAAAGCCAATGCAAAAAAATATGTGCGAGACTTGGGAGGACTCGTTGCATTCAGGGCTTTAGGGTGCTCACTGTGATCTGAGTAACACCCTAGTCTTCATGTTTTTCTCTTTTTTCTTTTTTTTTTTTTTTTTTTTTCACAGAGAATGCTTTGCAATATGCTTTTTGAGATTGTACTCATCACAGCTTTACCGCTATGGTGTGTCTTCTCTGGTTGACATTTGGCAGATTTACTAAGGCCCTAAAAAAACCCGAGCACAATCAGAAAGGGAGAGGAGTTAGCGTAAATTGTCCTCTCCCACACCGCAGCAGCACAGAAAAGAAAGAAAAGGTGTTAATTTATCTAGTTGGGTCTTTTTTTAAGGACATATTGGTATATGTAACTAATTTGCATTTTGTTGTAATGAAACAAAGCAGGTAAATTAGATGTTTGCCCTTATCAACCAGCCTCCAGAGTCCAGCAGGAGAAGTGAGCCAAGGAGAGCTGAAGGGTGGGATGTGGTATGGAAAAGAACCAGTAGCAAGCCCTGAGTCAGCTGCTTGGTGGCACTGGGTAGGACAGAGGCAGCCTGGGGACACACTCTAATTGTTGCTAACTTAAATTCAGGGGAAAAGTGTGTTCTAGGTATGAAGAGGTATGGGAAACTCTGCTGTAAGTTAGGAAATTTCTGGTTTACCTCTGTTGGTAACAAACAGTTCTCTAGGGTCTTAGTCCTACCTCTGATCACAGTATGGCCAACTTCAAAATTAGGTAAGGTTGCCGAGAGCCTCATCCCAATGAGTTGTGAAACTCCAGGATGGAGATGACACTGATTCCTTGGGCAACTTTTTCCTGATTTGAACCACCCACTCTCATGATGAAAATTTCTTCCTCACTTCTAATTGGAATTTCCCTTACTGCATCTGTCACCACTGTCCCTTATCCTCTTGTGGTGTGTCTCTGTCACCCACCATGCTATTAGGCAGTGGGAGGCATTGCTGATTACCCCAAAAATAGGAAATGAAGGAACTAAAAATGAGCCAATATATTCATAAAAGCTTCTAGGGGGCTAAAGGCCACGTGAATCTCAATTTTTGCATAATTTCTGCTCCAAAAGCAGAAGGAATTCAGAAAAGTCAACAGTTTGGCATTGGCTATTCCAGGACAGGAATTTGAGGTTTTTTTCTTTCACTTTGACTGTGAAGAGACCTAGATGTTGACAAGGGATGATGGGAGAAACAAAGAGTTAAACAACCTGGAAGCTGAACTGGAATACTGTGCTTATTTTGACCCATCTGTGATATGTTGTTCACATTTTAGCTCCACAAAAACTGGAGATAAAAGCTTTGAGAGTTACTTTCTCAGCTCCTGAGGAGAACGGAACACAGACTGCTGGTGATTTTATCAGTGCTTTGCTCTACCTCCAAATTGGTGGGGTGTCACTGGGCTTAGACAAGAGGGCTTCCACTTTCTACGAACATCCCCACTGTGGTGTAGGTGGCCAGTAGAGCTACATTTTTAAACCCTGTAAACGTGGAAAACTGCAGCTGTGAATCCTCTGATATATGACAGAAAAACAGGGCTAGGAAGATTCACAGGGGCTCATTTAATCTTTTCTCCAGCCTCAAGGTAGGATGTATCTTTTTATCATCTCTAACCACCACTTGTCTGACCTGTTTGTA
The DNA here is from genome assembly GCA_013396935.1 of Baryphthengus martii. Lineage (NCBI taxonomy): Eukaryota > Metazoa > Chordata > Aves > Coraciiformes > Momotidae > Baryphthengus > Baryphthengus martii. Next base: position 52,938 of record VWZK01001084.1, read on the forward strand.
GCATAATGGAAGTTCCAATCCCCCTCAATGATCCAGCCCAGCGTTTCGTTACCCTTACCTGCAGAATATTTTTTTTCCTATGCATGCTCTGACTCTTACTTGCTTTAGTATAAGCTTATTGCTCCTGTTCGCCACAGATATCCCCCTCCATTTAAAGACAACATTCTATATAGCTGGAGGATTATGTTTCCCTTCAGGCTCCACATATTTAGGTTAAACCCCAATTTACTCAGCCTCTGCTCTTGGGGTATTTTCCACCTCCCTGCTCAGCAGCTGGGCTCTCTGCAAGTGCTTCTGCTTGAGCCACAGTGTATCACTAGCTGGTGTGGAAGGGTGATTTCCCATTGTATGGGCTCTGTTCCTCCTTTCTCCACCCTAGAACATCTATCTGTCTTCTCCACAACAACGCGAGATTGTTGATTCATGTTCACTCTGCAATCCACAGCCACCCTCTCAGACCTTTTCTTGGCAGAGCTGCTGCAGCTGAACGCAGACTGTGTTTGCACAGCTGATTGTCCCTGCCCAACTCACACACATGTCTACTGAACTGTGTCCTTTCTTCCTAGACCTTTTCCCCAGCTTGTCAGCATTGCTTTGAACTGTCATCCCGCTCTCCTCTGTGACCACAGCTCCCACTTGCTTTGCTTTGTCTATAAACTAATAAGCATGCTCTCTATTTCTTCATCATCTGTACCCTTACCAGATGCTCTTTGCTTCAATTGATCCTGGTATTTCTGGACACAAGGGCAATATGCGATGCTTTACCTGCCACCCACTTCAGAGCTTAAAAGCTCTAAGAAGCTGAGTCTCGTAGAGATGGCCTTTTGTTCCCCTTGGCACAAGAACCCCACAGCAGAGCTGGATGCATTTTTGACTGATAGTTGCGTTGTGCCATGTCAAACAGCTCCTGTACTTACAAATGATGCAGAGGATACCTGCTTATAATACAGGCCTCCTCTTATGCACATTTTAAGTTCAAGGAATGGCATGGGCTTCTAGGACAGCCTTTTGCTTTGAAGGATGACAGTGCTCAATAAATGAAGTCTACAGAAAATCACAACTCACCACTATGAAAAGAGCACTTGTTTGATAGAATGCTGTGACTGTACCAAATAGCTTCATACTAGGAATTAACAATGGTGTAACAGGGAGCTCATGGAAACATAAGTACGACTGCAAGTGCCTGATCCTGTGCCAACAAGGGTTACACTGAAATGGGGTGTTGGACACTAAAATAGCCCCTCTGAAGCAGCGATAATTGCCCTGTTAGTTTGTGAGCAGCCTGCCACTTCTTGCTCGCACAAAAAATGAATTCTCAGGTGATCTGTTGCTGTTATTAAAAAAGCGCGATCAGCTTCTACCTCTCTCTATTGGTATGATCTCTATCAGAAAACAAAACGTAAAAGTCAGAGTCTGTCCTGGGGAGCCCTGTGAGGAGCCTTGGGGCTGAGATGCTGAGGGCACTCAGGTTGCATGGCGCCAGCCATAAACTGGTCACCCAACGTTGGCTCCTTCAGCGTTCAGTTAAAACATGCCCAGTATACAGCCTGACTACATGTTAGTATGCAAACTATAAAAGTCCCACAGTCCCCCTGCCTGAGAGTGGAGAGTTAAATAAGCAGTCCCAAGGATTCAGTATCTCAAAGTGCACACTGTAATGACTGGCTTAAAAATTGGGAAACTGGAAAAAAAACCACCTGTGTTTGCTTACTGGTGATTCAGGGCTCAGGGCTGAAATTTTCAACTTGCCATAAAAATACAGACTAGAAATATAACTGGTTAGAAAACCTGAAGGTCTGCACTCATAAGCAAGACGTGAATTCTGGCATTTGGAGCTTTGAATAAAGCCCAAATGTGATAAAGTCTGCAAACAAACTGGGATTTTATAGAACTAGTTGTAATACAGTAGGCGTGATTGTGGAGGCAGAATGGGGGGAAAGAGGTTAAACTAATATTATAGCAAAATATTTCAGAAAATATCATTCCCTGCTTATACCTGGGGCATGAATGCTAACCTGAAACAATTTCCTTTATTTTAAGCTTTCTATATTAAGAAAATGCTATTTTAGATTTCTACTCACTTCATCAACCTAACTGCAGGGTCTGATTTCTCTCCCTGGGCTGAACCCATTCTAGAAGGTGCTCTGCAGAAGACTATGCAGTTATATCGAATATGAATTTGACCCACTGTGCTCGGTTGTCCTACTAATGTATCTGTCTTGGGACCAAGTGCTCTCCTGATTTGTACTATAATTATCCTAAAACTAGATCTTTCTAAATTTCAATCCCTCACAGCTTTATATAGTTCTGGGAATTCATTATTCAGAGCTGTAGACGTTTGCAGCAATGCTCTTCCCCCTTCTTTTACGAACAAGGATGCATTAGGCTCATGAGGAGTAGAGTGCGCGCGCTGGTGCTTCAGGCAGGGATGAGGGAATGACTTTGGCCAAATGTTAAACACTGCGTTCAGTGTTTCCTCGTCTAACACAATTTCCTTGAATGTTTTGAGGCATAGATGATCTCTGAGTTTAATAACATCTGTATACCATTTCTGGCATTCATATACCCTAAAGTTTCCCTTTATGCGTTACAAGTTGACTCTACCTGTAGCATTTTGGGGCAGGAGGGGCTGCAATGAGCATGGGGACCAGTGTGGCTGCAAAACTGGGCACTGCGGAAAATACCTCCATGTTTTGGCTGGGCTAGGGGTGAAATGGAGCAGAGGTGTAGTGTGGAAGCTGGAGGAAACAGACTTCTAGCCTGGAACCAGAGCTAGGGAGAAGTCAGCAATCTCATTTTGCTGGCTGGGAGTGAGTGGATGTCTGGTCAGGGATGGCCAGGCTCTGGGGAACATGTCAGACAGTTGTCTCTCTAGAGTGCAGGCTGAGGGAGATGTGTCTTTACAGCCATAAAGCTTTGTTTGAATTTCACTTGAGTTGGAACTTAGGAGGTGTGTTTAGAGGGCATGGAGGCACCAAAGCATGGACTTACAAGGCTGCTGCCAGCATAGCTTCTCTGGCTTCCTTGGCTGGGGACAGAGAAGTCTCCAGCTCAGGCATGTGGGGAGCAACACCCACATTGGGATGTCATTCCCTTCCCTGTGGCCCTGGCAAGTCACAGTCGCTTCTTTTCACTGAGCCGTGTCCCGTGGAGGTTACCACTCACACGCTGGGCAATTCCATCACACAGAGCAGTGGTGAAGGTAAGGGTTTGTGTCGCAGCTGCCAGGTTCTGAGCAGAACCTCAGTGCCCCTGCAGTTGCCTCTGCAGAAGCAATATAGCAGTGGAAAATGAGATTGAGCCTCTCCTGCCTCCCACATCCTCGTTTGGGTAAGTGCAGAGTGTGTACTTTAATTAGCGATGATACATGAGGGAGACTTGAGGGATTTTTTCAGTTCCTTCTTCCACAGCAGCAGTTTGAGTTTTAATTTAAAAAGCAAATAAATCATTGTTGCATCATTTTTTTTCCCCAAGCCTGCCACCTTTGAGGTTTACCTTCATAGGCTCCTTGGTTTTATGGCTCTGCAAAATCAAGGGAGAATTAGCTGGGCTTCCACTGCACTGGGGCAGGGGCAGGTCCCTCCATCACTTTGCACTGGTAGGGGGTCTATGAGTGCACCTCTGCCCCGACGCTCTGCATGTATGCCTGCTCCCATGATTGGGAATCATGGGATGATGCCATTGGCAATAGTGTACCTTGTGCTGCTGCCCGAGGATTTCCAAACACCTCATCCTTCACACTGAGCATCCTCTTCCCTGCTAGTATGGATGGGGGCTTCAAACTGAAAGTGGGTGGGATGTTGAACACAAATATTACATGTCAGGAGGATAAGTGAAGGAGAATAAGTAAACCTTGCATTTCAAAGCTGTTGTTTCTTAAGTGCTTGACTTCCTTTCTGCCCTACCTGACAGGTGTTTTGTTTGCTTTTGTAAATAATACAGTATTTAATTAATGGACGAAGCATGCTCCATGGCAAAATACACTTTCTAATGCATTTTTAAACTGGTAAATATCAAATATTCACACTCTCTTTGCTACAATTTCACTTTAATAATGGTTTTGGTGTTTCAGCATGAGTCAGACAACAACATAGAAATAGCTGAAGAAATCTTGCTGAAAATCTTTCTGAAAAAAACAGTTATGAGTCAGAGGAAACACAGCCATATTCTACTGGTTCGGGCCTGGCTTGGTTGATCTGTAATTTCGGAAACCAAATTCCACATCTGCAATTGCCTACAGTTTGGCTATTAATAGGTTGTCTGTATTTTTATTTCAACACCACCACCAAAAGATGGGACCTGCTTTGGGAAAGGCAGTGGCTGACAGTGCCCACTGCTGCCTTGTGGAGAGGACCTTGCTAGAACGTGAGATTTCTTGCAGAGATGACTCAGAAGAAACAATCTTTTTTGCAATGGAAAAAAAAAAAAACAAACCAACATTGCCAATGTGAAAGAAAAATGTAAAGAAGAGTAGCCAGGAGAGAAGGACACTGGAAGATCCCAAGGGCTCCAGAGTCCCTGCTTCTTGTTTTCTGCCCCTGCTAGTTTCATTTGTTTACCTATCTTTTTGTTACCAAAAGTTAGATTTTATACATCATTAAAGGCTGGCTGTTCCCAACAGGAAGCCAAAGGAAAGCAGCAGTTGTGTTACTCTCTGGAGTTCATGTGCACAAGGCCAGAAATGTGCTCTTTGAATGGTTGAAGCCAAACTGTACATTAAGTAATCAGTGCTCAAACTCTTACATAAAAGGTGATGAGGTCCAGCATTTTTTAGGAATTCATCTGGTTTAGGAACTCATTTGGTACCTTTTATTACTTCTTAATCTCTGTCAGCATGAAGGAATGTCTCTAGAATCTCTATGACGCACAATTAATGTCAGTCAGATACCCCCAGCATGGGGGGTAACTGAATTTCTCTTCCTTGCCTGGATATCATTTTATATAAAACAGAACACCTGGTACCATGATAATATGAAAAATCTGGTGGTATTTGCACAGCAATCTGAGTGCAGAAGAGCTGCTGTGGCTTCAATAAGCTGTGCCACTGTTTGCCTTTGAGGGCTGTTGTTCAGATCAGCTGAGAGCAGTAGCACTGGTGGGTGCCGCGAGCACCAGGTACCTTGCCAGAACACCAGTCAGATGCTGATGAGATCATGGTGTCATGCATTGTCCAGGATCTTGCTAGAGGGCTCTTTTAATGGATTATTGTCTGTTTGGAGGGGGAAAAATATATACTCTGTTTGAAGCAAATTGCCTCATGGTTTGTGTTGTGATAAAAGGCAATTACATATCCCTGAAAACTGTGATTGCTTTCAGCTGCAAAGTTGCTGCCCCTCTCTCTGTTGGTTTTATTAAAAAAAAAAAAAAAAAGTGTGTTTTGGTCATACTGTGTCAAAGGTAGAGTAGGATGCTTGGCAAAGCTAGAAAGTAGCCTTCCCTTGGGAAAAAGCCTCTACATTTTGTTGTGATATCCCTATGGGGTGAACAGCATCAGCTGGGGGGATGTTGCTCCCCCATGTTCCTGTCTCAGGCCCACCACACTGATGGGTCCTCCTGCTTCTCCCTCCTCCTGCACACACCAGGTTGTGCACTTACGCCACTGCCCACCTCAGCTCACCCCTGTGCCCGGCAGGCGGAAGGCCTTGGCAGGCTGCTGTGGCCTTGTGGGATCCTACATCGGTCTCTCCATCTGATGGGAAACGCATGTGGATTTTTCAGATGAAGGCCAGTGAGCGAAACACAGTTGTTTGCATGCTTGAAATGAAGCATATTTTTCACTCCTTGAAATCAAAGCTCAAGACAGCAGAATTGGGACATTCCTACAATAGCATGGGGGATCTGGTGATTATTTATATGCGTAATCAATATCCCCACTTAATTATTAGGATGTGTCTGTCAAATGCCCAACAAAATGATTACCCTATTTAAGGATTTTCTCTAGGCATAATTCAAGCTTTTTAAAATTACTAACATTTTTTTGTATTGAAAGTGTTGTTAATTAATATTTTTATTGTACTCCCCTGTGATTTGTTTTCTCTTAATTACCAACAGGAGCAATATAAGAGTGCTCCATCACCCATGCCAGGATTACTCTGACTTCTTTCAAATTGCACTGAATGATCCACATGGCTTTGCCTTTGGCTACTGTGCTGGAGAGACTGATCCCATGGGAAATAGTGCTTTATGAGGTCCTTTGATTTCACAGAATGATGGAATGGTTTGGGTGGGAAGGATCATCTAGTTCAATCACCCTGCTGAGAGTAGGGACATCTTCAACTAGAGCAGGTTGCTCATAGCCCCATCCAACCTGACCTTGAATGTTTCCAGGGATGGGAGACCTACCACCTCTCCGGGCAACCTGTGCCAGTGTTTCACCACCTTCATTGTAAAAATTTCTTTCTTATATCTAGTCTAAATCTATCCTCCTTTAGTTTAAAACCATTACCTCTTGTACTATTGCTACATGCCCTATTAAAAAGTCTGTCCCCATCTTTCTTATAAGCCCCCTTTAAGTATTGAAAGAAATTTCAATATGAAGTATTTCAGGATGGATTTATGCAGATGGGAGCAGTGTGAGAACACAGATATCCCAGCAGGAAGGTTTGAGCCCTGGATGAGGGGAGCAAACATGATGCAAAGCCCCTTAACCCCAGAGCACAGGAGCAGCGTCCTGAGACCACTGTGTGGAGTTCCCTGGCTCTCACAGGGCTCTGGAAGGCATCCCAGACACCGCAGGCTGGCAGAGCACTGAATCAGCATCTTGTTGGCTCCAACATCCTAGAAAGCACTACCGTGTTTCTTTCTTTTCCTCTTTTGTTCAGTTATATAAAAAAAAGCAGTCTCAGCAAAACTGAAAATTACTGTGGGGAAATACCAGGTTTACTATATTATTTTTTATTGCCCTGATTGAACAAAAATACTTTGTTTTGTTTTTGCTTTTAAAAGCTTTTGTAATGCTGGGCTAAAACATTGATTTTCAGTTAGACACACTGGTATTTTTCACACTTAATTTCTGGTCTTTGCATTTATTTTCCTGTTGTGGTTCAGAATAGAAATGTAACAGCATTGGTATTTTCTGCTGCAGATAAACTCTTGAGTTTTCTTACTCTGTCCCACCTCTCCCAGCATAAATCTGCCATTTTGGACCACAAACCCAGAGCTTTCTGTGTTGCACCCCACAGACATGACAGTCTTTCGATGGCTCTGCGGGATCCCTGCTATTTTCTGCTCAGACAAGTTAGACACAGAATTTTGTGTTTTGATATTGCTGCTGCTTCTGGTGTGAGTTAAAAACTTGCGTGGGAAAGCCAAAACCTATCCAACTATGCTACCGGGTCACAGTTGGATACCCAAAGCACTGCTGCTCTACCCTGTGTAGAGCTCACAGGAGAACTGGGTTCCTGGTAGACGCAACTCGAAATAAGCATGTGCAGGCTCTGGAATGTAAGGAATTCCAATTTTTTTAATGGTTTTAGTCAAAATGTCCCTTGCCTCACACTTTTTTTTTTATGATAAACCCCAGGAAACTTTGTGGCAAACCTCAGAGTGCAAAACTGTAGTAAAGCGCCATGGAGAGAAATGAGGCTTTTTAATTTTTCCCTATTTAGTAAGGGTTTCCCTTTTTCCATGAGAAGATTTAATATTAAAATCTTATCTAAAACATCTAAGTTTAGTGTCTGGCATAGCAACTATAGGCTGAAAGGCAAAATCAAGTCCCTTTTAGACTACCATGTAATAAACTAGTAGACAACAGTAAATGAAATGAAAATGTGCTGATTTAATTAATAAATTTGTCACCTCTGACAGGCTTAATTTTTTTTTTTAATATTTCCACCCTCAGTCATTCTATTATCAGAGAGAAAAAACATGCGTCCATATTTCCTTTATGTCATTTTAATCGTTGTTCTCTTTGACTTTGAAAAGGACACCAAGTGTTCTTACATATGTAAATGTGCCTGATGGCTTTGACTGTTCCTACGCTAAGTCCCCTGTAGACACTGGGGTATCCCGGGGGCAACCTTAATACAAATGTAGGTAGCAGAGTGTATTTTTTTGTTTGTCCAGCTGTGCAGGCTCACATCTGCTCTTCTCAAGCTTAGTGCCAATCGTCACAGCTCTTACTATTCATTTTTTCTCACAAGCACCCAAGACAATCTCCTGCTAACAGAAAGAAAAGCAATCACATAAAGACCTAGTATTGCCATTATTTTTTATCATTTTAAAATATATATATATTTATCTGATTTATTGACACAGTTGCAGGCATAGCAAGTAGTTTGGAGATGAAAATATCGTGTTGTAGCTAAATTCTCTGAACACCCATTTGCCCATGCTCCACATTACATTATCCAAACTAGACAAAGATACTCTTGAGGGTACTAGCAGATTCCCCCCTCCCACCTCTCCCCATCCTCCAAGATCATGTAAAACAGGTCAGGAAAGTACACTAGAAGATACTGCAAGGAACAATCCCGCTGTGGCAGGTAGGAAAACGTACCTGCTTTTCCACCTCCAGGTTTTATGATCCAGATGACTGGCAAAACCCCTTGGCCTATTTGTTTAGGTAGTATGCTAAATACTAGCTCTGCCTGTTCAGGTGATGCTGCTTGTCCATACTGTGGGTAAGAGCAATGCGTGCAGCTAGCATTTCCCAAGTTATGTTTGTTTGTCTGTTAAGTCCTACTTGGAAATCCCAAGGAACATAAAGAAGGATTAAACAGATGCAGGCAAAGATTCAAGTCCTAGCACCTGGTAGCAAAAGTGGGAAGCTTTATATATGAGCATCAAGGTGTTTATTACAGGAAGACAAATTTATCGAAGAAAATAGTCCTGATAAACAGTTTTCCCTCACATTTTCCCAAGCACCTGCCATCCAGCTTGGCTTTATCACAGTGAAATAACACTGGCTGCACTTCTCCGTTACTGTTTTAATTGAATTTCTCTAAAGTGATTTCTCAGTGAGGGATTTCCAAAAGTAAGACTAAAATAGGATGAACAAAAATAATTAGAGTGTCTTTTGAAAAGTTGCTTTCTTCCATCAAATGTAAGTTGTGAGGAAGCTCAATGACGAAGGAAGTGCTCCAGGGATTGCTCCTCCAACCACCCCCATGAGGTTGTCCTGCAAGTGCTCCTGCTGGGCAGGAGCTCCTTCCTAGGCAAAACTGCCAGGAAGTGCCATCCCCCTCCAAGAGGACAGTGTTGGGATGAACGGAATGACCATAGCCCCAGCTCAAAACCAGAAGACATGCTTTTGTTGTCATGGTTTGCAGTGGAGGAAAGTCCTGGCTCTTCTGGGAGAGGTAGATCAAAGCCTGTCTGACCCATGCAAGCTTTCCATCAGACACCTGGCCTGAAAGGGGTTGGAGCAATTGGCCACCTTCAAGGACACCACTAGAGCTTCCCATCCCAACACCCGTGACAGGTATCAGGAGACCAATGGGGAAAGAGCAGGTTGAATCAATCCTTGCCAGCAGTTTTTTCTTTCTCTTTTTGGTGCTGGGGTGTCTAGGTCAAGCTGATGAACTACTCAAAAAAGGTAAATATTGCTTTAATCTCTTCATTGAGTTAATCGTGCCAAACCACAGGAAGGCAGGTAATAATTCAAGATTAGCGATAGTCTTACAAAGCTCATGTTATTATGGCAGATATTTAAATAGCAGCATGCCACACACCTCAAATACTTTAGTTTCCATCTAACCCCTTGGTGATTAAAATCCAGACAGCAGAAGGAATTTCTCACAGTATCTTGACGTTCAGCGTAGTTGGACTGATGCAGATGAATCTAATTTAATCCCTCTTTGTTTCTTACTCCTGACTGTGGAAACAGAATGGAAAGCAGAAACAAAAATCAAACAAAAGGTGAGATGCCAGAACAGCTGTGGATTAAGGTTTGCAAAGGCCCACGCTAGGTCATCATGGAAGTATTACAGATAGGCTTAACGAACACATACCATCAAAAGAAGAACTTCAAATAAGCCAGATGCACCCAACGGGTTCAGTTTTGCAAATGCTTTCTTAGACTCACAGAATCACTTAATTTGGGAAAAGACCCTTAAGATCATCAAGTCCAACCATTAACTGCACTGCCAAGTCCATCAATAAACCATATCCTGAAGCACCATATCTACACATCTTTTAAATACCTTTGGGGGTAGTGACTACACCACATCCCTGGGCATCCTATTTCAGTGCTTTACTGCTTTCAGTGAAGAAATTTCTCCTAATACCTAATGTAAACCTCCCCTGGTGCAACTTGAGGTCGTTTCTTCTTGTCTTATCATTTGTTACTTGGGAGAAGAGACTGACCCCCACCTCACTACAACCTCCTTTCATGTACTTGTAACGAGTGATACGGTCTCCCCTCGGCCCCCTTTTCTCCAGGCTAAACAAGCCCAACTCCCTCAGCCACTCCTCAAAAGACGTGTTCTCTAGACCCTTCATCAGCTTTATTTCCCTTCTTTGGACATGCTCCAGCACTTCAATGTCTTTCTCATAATGACAGGCCCAAAACTGAACACAGTATTTCACAGGATATTAAGTTCTTGTAGTAGTACGATTAAGTACGCATTTAAGTGCATAATATGAGAAAGTAACTGTCTACATATGGATCTTAATTTGCAGGGCTTGACTGTCTTCAGGTGGCACATTATCTGAAGAGGAGAGCAGAGCTGGGAGGTGGCACAGTGGGAGCAGCACCCCTCACAAACTCATTGCAGGAATGAATCTGCAGCTTCTTTTTATCTCAGATACTGATGACTTTCTAAGGCCATCCGTCCTTGTTTCCCAAGGGGTTTATGTAACTCAGGAATTGCTCATTATCAAGCATTAGGACTCAAAATCATGTGAAATCTCAGCGGTGTTTCTTTGGTTGGCTATCTGTCTGGACTGCACCATCTTGTCACAGCCAGAAGGGTGCAATTCCTGAAGAAACAAGTTGGGTATAAATTATAGTAATGCCTCGCTTGGTCCTTGCTTTGTGCTCCCCCATAATTCTTGAATCCAGATTTTTTTTCAGTATTTATGCAACTTATCATGGGATAATATACAGAATATTAGAGGGCTCAAACAGAAGAGCGGCCATGGGCACTTCCCAATAAGTATTCACTAACCATAAAATGTGTCCAAGTCTCCCAGCATAGGCAGCTCCTGACAGGAACATTCCAGCACTGTGCTGAACAGGGTGCAGTGCAGCATGAGGACATCCATCCAAGGATCACCCTAAACCAAGGGCAGGGCATTCGCAGCCACCAAGCTTCCTGAAATCAGGGCATCCCTGGGAGGAACTGCTGTAGCCTCCAGCAATGATTGCAGGTCTTATTTCACAACTTCTCCAGTGCAAGATGTGGGGCAGCACTACAAAGAGGAAAACCTGCTCCTGGGAATACCGGGTGACAACCACATTAAAAGCGAAACTGGGATTGAGTGCTACAGCTCCATTAAAAATGAAAGTGGGACCGGGCACCATAGACTGCTTCTCAGAGGAGGTCTCAAGTAGGTACTTGCTCAGTTGCCACCTATTTCTGGGCAGAGGGTGGTGTCATCACCTGTGCCACCGCCCTCCCTGGCAGAGCAGCCTGAGAAGCACAGCAGGAGCTGCAGCCCCATCCTCATGGCTTACGTGGACAATACTCATGCCAGGAGGGGTTTGCAGAGGAATCAAGGGGATTGCTCAGGTGTAGTCATCTCCTGAATGGAGAACCCAGCTTCAAGTACGTGAACCTGGCAGCGATGGTGGTTGCATACGGTTTTCCATTATATGTTCCTGGTTGAGTTCCTTCTAGTTTTAACCGTTCAGATTCTTTAGTTTCCAAGCTTGTTCTTTGCCTTGGGCTAACATTTTTATTATTTTTTTTTTTAGGCTGGCAAAATGGTTGAACTATTTCTGAAAGGCCTTAGAGAAAATGGTTATTGTTGAGTAACATTGTCTTCTCTTTACATCAACGTATTCAGTTTCAATGTATTCAAGCTTTGGAGTACACGTGAAAGGTTTGAGAGTGGATTTTGGTTCCGGGGGGGCGCGTGGTTTTGGTTTTTTTTGTTCTTTCTTTCATAAAAGTCTATTTGACCTAGTGCAGAGATAAGCTTTGAAAAACTGGTGCTGTGGTGGTGGTGGTAGTTTTCTATTTGTTCCCGAGCCCCCTTGCCTCCCCAGGTTGTCACTAAAATCTTTTCAGTATCTTTTATCCTGGTGTGGCCCTGATTTCAGCTCTATTCAGTTCTTATCTGCCAACTGCACTGGATGTCCTTACTCGGTCTCCTGTAAGGGGAAGTACAGTGAAAGCGAACGATAAGGCACAGTGGCAACTACATTAAATTCTCCATATATTTCTGACGTGAAAATGTGCTGGGCAGAAGCTGGGGGTGGGGTGGGGAAGGAATACTAACGGGAAGATTCACTTCTCTGCCTGTGCTACTGCAGGCCATATTTCTGAGCAATGCTTCCAATTACCTCCCTCGGGAAGCGGATTAGCATCAATGCGTAAATCCTCTCCATTTTGTAATGGGGTACACGGGTATACTGTGCAAACCCCTGTCTCTAGCCCGGGGGGACTACACCCATCCACACACTCGCGAGGACAGTACCAAATTTACCTGTACCAAATTCACCTGCACCTCTATCAGCCTTGGCGGGGGGGCCTTTTTTTTGGGTGGCAGGGGGACTTGTTTGCATCGCCCTGCTCAGCAGGTCAGTGTGAGGTGCGTTGTGAGATTGCTGTGCTCGCTTCCAGCGGCCGCTCCAGAGCAGCCACCGCTGCCAGCTGCCACCGTCCACTCCACGCACCAAAAACTTGTCACCTCCAGCCGCGCTGGAGATGTGCGCAGGGCCCGGAGTCAGCTAGCGCCGCAGGAGTCCCGCGCCATCGTTTCCTTGTTTGCTCTGCGGCTTAACCAAAAAAATAAAAAGAAAAAAAAAAAAAAGAGAAAAAGAAAAAGAAGAAAACCTCAAACAATGAAAAATCCAAACTTTTTGTCGCTCCCGGCCCCATGCCGAGGCCCAGTGAGGCCGGCAGCGAGCACCGGCGGGGCG
>VWZK01001084.1:66292-76627 GCA_013396935.1 Baryphthengus martii
GCCGTCGGGGGATGCGGAGCGGGTCCCCGCGGCGCCGCCGCCGCGAGCTGCGCTGGCAGCGCCAGCCTCGCCCCGAGCAGCGGGGAGTGCCGGCGTTTTCCCCTGCCCTCGGAAAAAAAAAATACATTATGTGCGTGTTTATATGTCTTTCTGTCTATATATGTGTGTATATGTATATATCTGTGTACGTATGTTTATGTGTGTGTGTGTGTATGTATACGTACACACATATGCAGCCCGCGTGTGTATTTGGGCTTGTGTGTGAGTCTCGCCTGATGATGAAGGGGGGTTACGCAGCTCTGCTTTATGGTGGTTAATGGTTTACCCGGCGAAGTTCCCGCCGCATGAATGTTGCAGGGCGCTTTGAGTCAACTCCTTCAGATCCGGACTTCCTATTTGCCACCTTCTGAACGGCCTCTCAAAAAATGCTGGCGTTTGCCTCTGGTGAGCAGGCTTTTTTGGCCGTCTCCTACCCAGAGAGATGTCTGGGGCTGCGCTGGATGGCTGCAGCCGAGGTCACCCCCATCACAGGGGCAAGGGGGGACATTCTGCTCCCGGGAGGTCGTGACAGCGAAGGCATCTGCCAGCCGTGGTTTGTGTCGGGCTGCTGGGGGACCGACCAGCTGGAGCGCAGGGCTCCAGTACGGAATAGCAGCCCGAGAGTGGAGAATCGCAAGAAATGGGGAACAAAACAAGGCAAGTGTATTTATAAGTAAGTTTCCATGCAAATAAGTTTCTGCTCGATTTTGGAAAAGGTCGTGTAATTCATCATCCGGATTGAAAGGTCTGCTAAGAGGAACAGCTGTGCGTTCGGTAGGTCTGTGTCTCCAGCTCGCAGCTGCGTATTTTATACCTTTATGCCAAAATCCTGAGGTTTTTTCCACAAGAATACTTATAGACAAGCGCTGGGACTGAGAGTTATCCTATAATCTCATTCACAAGTAAAAATCTAGTAGGGAGATTGATTTTTCTCGGTGGAGGGAAGGGAGGAATCAATTACCCTCTTCCCGAAATATTCTGCAGTTTTCCCAGTAGGAGCTGTTTGTCATGGTTTTGGGTTCAAAAAACTCTCGCTTGAGGTGTAACTTGAGCAAAGACCAGGGGGCTATTTCAGCAGCCCACTGACATGATAATGCTGTCCTGTGTAGGGTCCCACCAGCATCCGCGGGTGTTACCTGCAGGGGCCCAGAGTCAGCAAGGAGCCTGCTTGGGGCCCTGCCTGCTCCAGGGTGAATATCCACCTTGCTCCGGGTGCCACCTTGCTTCTGGTGCTTCGACTCTTCTCAGGTGCTTGGATCAGGAGCCCTTTGATTCAGGTGAAAGAATGTTACAACTGCGTATGTTTGGTGTCATCTGGTATGGTGAGGCTCCTGGAAAAAGGCAAATGTTCTCCCTGCATCTTCCCTTCAGTTACGTGAAGAGATGCTGACCAGCCAGCAGGGCACGCATCACCTCTTCCTCACACCTATTTTCTGCTTTTCTTGGTTTCTTGTTTTAAATTTAGGGTTTCTCCCTAGATGTAGAGGGGGAAGTGTAGGAAACTGGGAGGGGAAAAAAAAGCGTGCTGCTATAGAGTGGCTGTCGCAATGCTGGCGACAGCTCTGCTGAGGAGTCAGCTCTGCTGGCAAAGAAAGTGCTTTTTGTTGGCATAGCCTTGTCCGTTCAGGGAATTGCAACGGTGAGAAGAGCTCTGCCAGCTGCACGAGTGGGGTTTGCTCTTGCAGCTGGATGCTTGCACTGGCAGGAACTTGTGTAAGTGTAGACAAACCTCTTGAGTTCTCAAATGAGGCTGCCACTGTGGAGGTGCAGGTGATGCTTTGTTCCCTGTGTGTCGCAGCTGTCACCGTGGTGCCTTGTTCTGTCACCCAAGCTCATGGACATCGCAACAACATGGGCCAGTTGTTGGAAGCTGATGATAGAGATTACTTTGTAGCCTAAGCAACATTAAACTTGGATTATCTCTCTGAAAAAAAAAAGGGGGGGGGAGGGGAAAAAAAGCAGAAAGCATGTGATCTGTGATTAGAAATGGTTGCAATTAAAAATGCTCATGCAACATGATTTTTTTTTTTTTCCCCAGCAAGATAATATTCTTTTCAGTATTGATTACTTTGGTGTAAGACAGGAATGCTCGTAGACCAAGGGGACAACCTGAATTAAAATTCTATATCGTTGGAGTGTTTTTTTCTTGCTTTTAGTGATGTGAGACTGAGGAGCGAGGTTGCGCTGTCTGCATATGCAAGATGCACTAATACTCATGGGAAGAGGATTTCACACTTTTCCAAAGAGCTGCCGGTCTTTCCTTCAAGCATGACTTTTAGGTCAGATTCAGTAACAAATGCAGTATGTTTCCAGTGAATGGAAGAAAAACAAACTTTTGTGTGTGTGTGTGCTGTTTGAATGTGTTTTCCCTCATGTTCCTAGGATGCTTCCCATAATGTCTGTATGTGGGATCAGTTTCTTTGTTTTAGAAAGTAGTTTGCGTCCAAACTCTTCATCTTCATGGAGCTTAATTTGGACTGAGGTTAAATTTCTTTTGGCAATAGGTGATTTATTTTAGCTCATGTTGACTGTATTACTGTATTGTATGGGATCCTACCCATGGATTGCGGAAGGATTTCTCTTGCAAAACTGTTGGATTTTAGCTTTAATAAGCAGAAAATGTTTTAAATCAATGCCTGAAATTTCCATTGTTCCAATAATTGTCTACCATCCTGAGAGTATAACAAATGCAAACAATTATCTTCACTTCATCAGTCTTTTGCTGTATAAAAGCTTTCATGGGGCAGTTATGTTTTGCTAACGCTAATTAACCCATTGATTTCTACATTTCATGACTTCCCCAGATAAGTATCTTCTGCCAGTTGTCACACTCAGATAGCAAAGTAATTGTGAATCCTTAAATACTGGGGGCAAATACTCCATGAAGGAGCTTCTTACCTTACCTCCCTGAGTCTTTCAGTGGATAAGAGAGAACATTGTTTCAGCTAAACCTCCTGTAAATGTGACTTTTCTGGAAGTTCAGTGTTACATTGCTTAATGACTGGGAGACCTATAGGATCAACTGCACTGATTCCACTGGAATTAGATGGCAGGAGCTGGGGAGGGGGCAGATCCTTCTCATAATCTAAGAGATATTGCAGTTCTTCTGGATTGCACTGGGTGAAATATACCTTTATTATTATTAAGAAATGCTGCTTATAATTCACCCAGAAGGTTTGTAAATAACTGTTAATGACTGGTAATTCTCCCTGTTGATCTGTGTTAGTTGAGATGCTGTGGAAACCTACGACAGCAGCGTTCTGTGCAAAAGAACCAGCGACAACCTGGTCAGCTTTTTTTCTCCTCTTTTGCACACCACATGTTTTCCCAATGATCGAATTGCCTGTATTAAGTGAACAATCTACTTGAAATCTGTCTGGAGAAAAAAACCACAACCTAGCAACAAAACTTAAACGTACCTACCGTTACAATATGGTTCATGCACCAGCCTTTGAGACCTTCTGCCAGGCTTTTTTGGTGATTTTTACAAATATGTTTTACTCTATTTTCTTTTTCTGCCGTCTCTTTTCAAGGGACATCAAACTGTCTAAATGAGAAAGGGTGCAGCTGGATAAATGCATGTTTCACTACTGGGGAAAAAAAGGGTGCTTGCTACTATTTCAGTTGCTGTAATCTTAATGTAGTCTAAGCGAATGGTATCCCTTTAAATATCCATTTGGGTTGGAAAACACTGGATTTTGGTGACCAGGACACCTGGAGATTTCAAGAGTGGGAGGGATGGCTTGCACTTAACGGAGATGCTTGCTGAAAATGAGGTGTGTACTGAGATCCTGACACGCTTGCCAAGAGCAACAGCTAAACTTGGGCAGCTGGTTTAGCAATTAAATTATGTTTTTGTTTTGGACAATGGGTTTAGCGTAATGAATTAACCAGTGGACTAGTCAGAGTGGCAAAGGGGTTTGTTTTTGATTCCCCAACCATGCAGCATACCAGCATTGGGAACATACTTCCCACTGGTGGAAGTGCAAGAAGCATTTCATACCGAGTGCCCTGGGGAAAGGGAGCACGTGTGTCCTCTGGTGCGCAAACCCCAAATTCTTGTAATTTCTTGAAAATGCAACCGTGTGATTGGTGGCATGGGGTAAGGAAATACATCTTGCTAGTGCTTGAAAGGTGGCACGTGGCTCATGCAAAGTGCTTTTAGAATAGGCAAGGGTGGTGGCGGTAGGAGGAGGGACGAAAAGAAATGCCTTGGGGGTGGCCAGGAGCCGGGGTGTGGGTGTGCAGCAAGCCTTCCTCGCCGCACTTCTCCTCCACCTCTGCCCCGCACAGGCTAGCATGTCTGTGCAGAAGGGATGCTTTTCTTTGCTCAGAGGTAGCAGGTTGGTTTTTTTTTTAGGTTTCTTTTCTTTTTTTTCTTTTTTTTTCCTTTTCTTTCTAAAGGGCATTGTGTGCAGGATGCTCCGTTCTTGGCAGCTCTCCCGTGGTGCAAGGGGAGAAAGCTTGCTGCTTTTGGTCATGCTGCAGATAGTAGTCATCAAAGCCAGTTAGCATTTGCAGGGCATCCTTTCCTTTTTCTCTTTAGTGGCGTTCTGGGAGTATTTTTAGCGAGTAAATGGTATTTCTCCAATGACATCGCTTTGTCTTAAAACTTACCTGGGGAGATGCAGGAGTTCCTTTGGAGAGCGGTTGAGGGCTGGTTGAGGAGAGCTGCTTGCACATGAGAGGAGGGTGGGAGTTGCCAGGGAGGACTTTGTGGATGCATAACCGTTAGCTCCGACCTGAATTACGAAATGGGTGTTGAAAAGAAAGCAAGTGTATTTTGTGGTGCTTAGAGAAGGGCTTAGAAGGAATCTGTTAAGGTATGTTAGAACACCCTTGAAAACCCTGTATCCCCTTCACCAGACTTGAAGGGAAAGCAGCAGCTTGAAATTTGGGGTTGAGAATGCAGGCTTGGCAGGAGCTGCCTGGCTGGTGTATATCGCAGGCAGCTGGCTTTTGTAGTCCGGTCCACAGTGGTCAAAGCGCTATCTGGGAACAAGCCAGGGCTTCTGTAATTCCTTCCAGTTTCCAATTTGAGTTTCTTCTTCGACAGTCAATACCCTTCTGTCTCGTGTCACCTCTCTATGTCTCCTCTCCCTGATGTCTGTCCTCCTAAAGCTCTTGTACCGAGAGAGCTGGAGTCACTGTACAGAGAGGGAGAAGAAAGCGGACTCAGCATGAAAGGCCCTCTGTGATTAGACACTGCTTTGATTTTTGCTGGGCTGAGTTTTATTGCTCTTGAGCTCATGTATGTCAGCTTTGCTTCAGAGGAATTCTGGGGGGCTTTCCAGAAAACAAGTGCTTCTTTATGTAAGAGTTTATTGTAGGAGGCACTTAGGTAAACTAAAATGGGGGTTGGAAATGCAGGTAATTGGCAATCACCTTCTTGTGACCAGTCTCTGAAAGCCAGAACCATTTAAATGGCAACAAGCATGTGGCTATGTCCAGCCTCTCACCTGGCTTTGTGCAGTGACGCCTGGATGGTTACATCTAGTAAAGAGTGGCAGGCTAAGCCTGTCCTTGGTGTAAGGAGCCTGATTCTCCCAAATTCCATGGCAAATGATTCTGCTTTGCTTAGGTTTTACGTGGAGCAAACTCACTGAAATCAGTTGTGGGAGACCTTTTCATTTCAGTTGACTCCCTTGCTGTTGGTAACTCATTGGCTGGGGGGGTTTGCTGGGTGCTGTACCTCAGTGTTGGCTGTGGCCCCTTCTCAGGTTGTGAGAACAAGAGTTTGGTCACTGCACGTGTGCCTGCCCCTCAGGGAGCACTGTGAGCCTCGAGGTGCTGCACTTCTCTATGCTAGGCTTGTCCCAGGAGCAGCAGCTCTGCCTGGGCCAGTCTGAGCTACTTCTAGGGTTATCAGAAGATGTATCGGAAGTTTGGTTGGTTTGTTGTTTTGTTTTTTTTTCTAAATGGAAATTGGATTTCATTCCAGCTGAAGATAGTTGGAGCTGTGGTAATGCTCTGAACAAATGAGAATGAGCTCTGTAGACTGCAGCCACAACTTTCTCTTCTGCTCACGCCATGCTTCTTAAAATACCATTCATTCCTAAATCTGGCACTAAAGCTCTGTTACCAAGAGCTATGTTTTTATCAGGAGATATGCAAAGTGAGGGAAAACCGCCCTTCATTTTTCATTCATCCTCTAGCCCTCCTCTCCCACCTCCTTAAGCATGCCCTGAACCTGCAGGCTGATTTGCCCAGCCAGGCTTGTCCCTATGGGAAACCTCTCCTGACTCTGGTGGCACTTTGCAAAGGAGCAAAGAGTCTGTCTCGTCCAGTTCAAATTGTAAACAGCCGTCCAGAGCAGCTTGCGGTTGCAGGAGGAGGAATCAGTGACTCCAGTACCATCTCCCTGTTAGGCAGGAGGAGAAGAGGAGTCTTTGTAGGAGAGAAGTTCATTGCTGACACCTGCTGAGGTACTACTGGATCCTCCAGAGCAGAGAACCGAAGCAATTGCTGCACCCATTGCAGGAGGGTGTCTCTCTTCTGACAAAATGGCTCACTGCACACAGGTTTTGCCAGATCTGAGCTTCTCAGCCACACCAGCTGCAATTTCTACTCTCTTTGATCTCCTGGTCTTTCATCACCCCCGGTGGGGCTGTTGGCAGGGTGTTCACAAGGTGTGTGCTGCAGCTTTACAGAAGTTCTGTCCATTAAATGAGACAAGCTGTTAGACCGATATCACCAGAAACAAGTGAACTTACTGAGTGCTCGTTTTTTTTGGGTGCAATTCAGAAGGCATGGTTTGGAAATGAAGGTGCCCTTGCTGGCCATTTCCAGATCTCTGGCTTGTTGCAGGGCACAAAGATCTTCCTTGGCAGCTGACTTTGCCATCATCTTCTGTGGACCAGGAGCTTCACAGCCAAGTGTTGGGACATTTTGAATTATCTGCATCTTGGTGCAAAGCTATGTTTTCAGATGCTTGGTGCCCATGGCTGGTGCTGAGGTCTTGTATGCCTTGTTAATGGTCTTGATGGGTTTTTACTCTTGATGGGGAGGCATATTTCTAACAAAAATGCTCTTCATTGCTTTCTCAGTTTCATGAAAGCATTGCAAAAACATTTTTGGGGGAAGCTTTAATATTCTTGAGCTGTACACATGCAAGAGGACAGGCTGACACTTGCATGGTAATGCCTGCTCAGGGGCTTGTAATGAGCCTGATGTAACTGTAACAGTCATTAGAACGATGAACTGTCACTGGCTTTTACATATCACCTCCTGCTTTCCGTGTGAGCACACTCGTCATCTTGCGCCTGGTGTTTGGGCGGACTCTGACCGGAGGAAGATGTGTGGGTGCTGGAGCAGAGCAGTGCTGCAGGCTGAGCAACTCAGGACTGGCCACTGCTGCCACCTCTGCCTCCACAGTATTTGTGACAGCCCCGTGCCAGGTTCTGCAGCTCTGGCTGGAGCCTGTGGCTGATGTGATGCAGGGTTTGCCGAGTGCCCATTCGCCACCACTTGTCTCGTCTCTTCTCCCAGCTCACCCTACTGTCCATGTCAAGCCATGGAGATGCTAGGCTCCTGTTTCCTGGTATCGGCCTCCATTTAAACCCATTTCTTAATGTTGGTCAGCAGTGAAAGGACAGAGAAAAACCCCTAACTGGACTAGGAATGATGACAAATCCCAAAGTGTAGTCTTCAAGGTGGTCAGTCTTCTCCAGTGCCTGGTTTCACACAGGTCGTGGCTCCCACCAAGTACAAAGAGGAGGGGACTTCCAGTGCTGTCACCTGAGCGTCCCTGTGGCTACAAGGAGGGGTTCACCTGGCTGTGTTTCAGACAACTCTGCTGCTGGCTGAACCCCATCTCTACATCCCTGGGTTGTTCCGGGACAGCCCATGCCAAGGTAAGTTGTGGGCGGCAGTAGGGCTGCCTGTGAGCAAGCGGCAGCCTGTCCTGACAGAGCAGGGAAGACCTAGCAGCCTGGCAAAAATCTTGGTCGCCAGAGCTTGATATTTTACAGCCTCTAAAGCTGTGATTGATGTGTGCAGAAATTTTGCTCTTAATGTTGCTTTTCCAGCTCTCTGGAGGTTAACAAGGCACCCATGCATCTGGTGTTTGCTTTGATTTTGAGGTGATTTTCCCCTTATAATTATGAAGATGAAAATGTGTAAATTTTTTTTTTTTTTTTTTGAACAAATAAATGATCTGCCCAGGAGCACTAGTTTGTGATAAACTCAATTTAAATGCAACTGCATATTCTGTAACTGGAGTGTGATTTTATGTAGCATAAAAGAGCCTCAATATGCAGAGAGGGTTAAGGTTATATGAGGCACCTTGGCTGTGCCATAACCACATTTATCACTGTGATTTATTTTTTTTTAATAAATTCAGGCTTCATTCTGTCCTTCGAAAGTTTTTGAACTCTTTCAACTACTGTTCTTTCTGTTTCCCCACCTGGTATGTTAGCTGATACAAATTTACAATCTCCTGTAATAAAAGGCAGTTGACACGGTGTTCTGTGTAGCTGCTTGGCAAATCTTATTTTAGCAGGTACTTCCCTTCCTATGACCTTTCTTATTCACTCCATCCTTCTCAAATCTTTATTGTGTTACTTGAATGTAATGTTTAGTTTAGTGCATCCTGTGAAGCAGGGAAATGTAACTGAAAAGGAGGCTAAAAAGGGGAAGAGAGAAACTTCCCGGACAATGAATGTTTAATGACACAATTTAGCTAATTGTATTGGAAAAAAGTTTAAAAGAGGAAATAGAGTAAATAACTGGCACTGTTCTGTCCCCAGCTGCCTGTATCCTTTTTAACTGTAGGCTGATCGCTTGTGTGCAGGTCAGACCAGGCAGTATGCAGTATCTGTCAGTAGTTTTGTTTTTTTTGAAAAAACCACATCAAACCAACCCTGAAATTCAGTAAGGAAGAAAATATTTAAGTGAAAATAATTTATCTTGTTCTGACACTGTAAATTAGATTAAATAAAATGTAATGCATTTAGTCAGCAGAGTCTTTGAATTTCCATACCTTCCTTTCCTTCTTTCATGCGCACACAGCTTCTAGAGGAATTTAGTGCGGTACGTGAGCTTATACAGCTTACTCTAGCTATCAGTTCTGTGATAGCTTCAACTTACCCAGTGGCTTCTGGTCTTAGCCCTAGTGCTGTCCTGAAAATGCCTTTGCTCACCCTTGAATTTGTAAACCTTCCTTGTCCTGTTGTGGTTTCCTTTTAGTTGCTTTTGTGGAACCCAAATTCGGGGTGTGTTTGAGCCAAATAGCTTTGCTCGTGTAAAACTGTGCTAAGGACTGCAAATATTAATTACTCATTGAACTGGCCAGAGGAGATATTTGTGCAGCTTCCTCACCCCTCTGAAGCACAACATCAAGGCATGGTCATCATCAGTGGCCAAAGGTCATTGACCAACTTGTGAGAAGTCTGTTACTAGGAGGGACTGGAGCCCAAACTGACATGTAACGCAGGAATGCAATCTGCAGCTTTGGGTTGAAGTGAGCGAAACTCCTCCAAAGCCAGAGGAATCGCATCTGCCTCCACACAGATGAATCTGTGGCGATATAGGCCATGATGTTGTTCCTGATAGACCTTCTTGGCATGCAGGTTTCTCCTTTGCGTGGGCTTCTTTCGGTTTCCGTTGGTTTCCCTGTTGTTTCCCTGAAACTGGCAGGGATCGCTGTTTGTGTTATAGCATCAGCCAGAGATAAGATTCGTGTACCACAGCACACTTCAGGTTGTCCTTCAGTCGTTCGTTTAACTACTACATTGCAGCCGTGTTCAATAAATAAATCTTCAGGGATACTCGGAGTGGGGTTTTTGGAGATGTGGAACAACAGTTACTCATTGTAGACCTAATCTTGTACTAATTTAGGTCCAAGCTTTTTATATTGTACTCCGAGTGTCTCTGTGCTGCAAAGAGAGCTCTGTCGCAGCAGATGTGCAGCGGAGATGTGTGGGGCAGCATGGAGTGTTTTCTAGAATCCCACAGTAAAAATCAAGGGGATAGATGTGTTCCTTTGCTAGGGTTTCTATGATGCCTGTGAGTCCATCTCTGATGTGTCGCAGTTCAGGCATGGTGTTCCTGCTTGGGTAGGAGCACAGAGACATATGTCTCTTCAGGACGGAGATGTAGGGGTCTTACTTTGGAGAGTTTGCATTTAAGCACCCAGGTAAATACCTTGTCGTGCTCTCAGGACTTGTTGATTTACCTGATAGATCTGAGTGTCAAGGGAAACCAAAGGAAAACAACCTTCTGTTGGAGTAGAGATTATACCACCAGCCCCACAGCACCTAGCAGCCACACTCTCCCTCTTTTTTTTTTTTTCTTTTT
>VWZK01001084.1:76653-117413 GCA_013396935.1 Baryphthengus martii
TTTTTTTTTTTTAATGGTACAATATTCACCACTCTTTGTTCTACCTTCTCTGCTGAGAGGTGGACCTGGCTTTGCGTTTCACCTCACTGTTACAGATTAAATTCACCAAGCAGTGTCAGGGTGGCTTGGTGAGCAGGTGTAGGTACGAGTGATGCCGCAACAGGCTTCGGGTTGCAAAAAATTGTGTTGGAAAGCTGTCCAAATAAACTGCAGAGGGAGAAAGCCTGAAGGCAGAGAGCTGACAGGAGCTGAACACCTTCTGAAAATACAGGCTGCTTTACAGCATGAGAAATCAAAGTAGCCTAGAATCCTGTTCAGTCAATAGGTGCAGGGGGTGCTTCAAATAAACAAGCACAGCCTCTGAGGAATGTTTTGAACTCCTCCCTGTTGCCGTTTCCTGATACTGTTGGTGCTTGGTGCTTCCTTCAGGCTCTGGCAGCCGCCTGCTTACAGTATCCCCTGTGAGAAGTGCTGCTTCGCTTCAGTTAGTGGGGGGAACTTTCACCGAGAGTCTTGGCTGTGTGACCATCTCACTGTCTCTGTCCAGTTCAATGTGTTCAAGTTGAGATTCGCTGTTGTTAAAGTCACGGTGACAGCTGGAGGCAGATGTAGGGCATATCTCCTGTCTGCTATCAGAGCTGATACCCTTGTGGCTCTGCTGATGGCCTGGGGCTCTAAGGAGTGACATTCAATATCTTATTTAACCAGATGTCTCCTGAGATGTTCCTGACCAGGCTGCAGAGTCTCTACGTCGGTTTCCCATTGCAGTGATTGGCTTATAATAATTTTCTGTGGGGTTTACAAACACATTGCTTAGGTGAAATGGTAAAGGGAGAGAGGTGCCACTAGCAGTAGGTGCCACAAGGCAGAGAAAGGAGAGGCAGCATTTCATTCTGTAGACACAACAGAAGTCTCTCAGCAGTACCAGTCCCTCAGGGGGTGCATTGCTTGAGGTGTATCTGCACTGCAGCCATAGCAGGAGATTGAGGAGAACATTTGAATTAGCTTTTACATTACCCAGCGCTGGAGCTCAGTATGGGCTGGAAAACCTGCCTGGGAGCTGAGGCAAATGAGCCTGCAGCAGGCTGCAATGGCATCTGGGCTCTCTGAGCTGTGTGGAGTGGTGCAAATGATCCCTGGGACTTAGGCTAAGTTGGCAATGAGCTTGGATAGTGAGAGTTCTGTGGTGGACAGAGTAAAATGACTGATGATTCTAAAACAATCCGGGAAGACAGAGTCCTCTGGGAATTTCCTTGCATTGTGGGTTGAATTATATGTCAAGATGGGCCCTCTTGGAGCTTCTGAGTGGGCTCTGAGCATGGTGGGTCATGGGCCTGGTGTGAAAGTTGAGGAGGGGCAAGAGGTGAGTGGGTTGAGACTGTGTTATGGAGGAAGTGGTGGATGGATACACTCCAGGGTAATTTCTCAGCCAGCACGTGTGCTGGCACGGCTACGCATGGAGACTGCACACATTCACAAACACGTATAGAATAGCACTGGCCAAAGGTGACGTGCAGTAGTGGGTGATGAGCTCTCTGGCTGGAGAAACATTAGAATAGAATAGTTCAGTTGAAAGGGACCTAAAGTGATCATCTAGTCCAACTGCATAGTAAGTGACAGGACAGTTTCTTGGCTGTCTGTGAGCTGTTGCTACCCACATGTAAAGGGAACTGCAAAATTGTATGTCCTACAAGCCCTCACCAGTTTGCATTTTCAAAAAAACCCCACAGCCAAACCATGTTTTTATAAAATAGAAGAGTCTAGTTGAAACAGAAATTGCAAATGAGATCAGAGACATCATGTAGTGCTGGGAGTTATCTCCACTGCTGCATGGAGTGTTTGCAGGCAGGTCTCACCATCCACAAATGTAGCAGCGTTAATAACAGTATTGATTTGTCTTAATGCTGTTATGGAAGCTGAACCTTGGAGGTGTGGGAGGACCTTATCGGTAATCAGCATAAATCAAGGATAGTATCGGCCAAAGGGAAACAAATGGCGGTTAGAACAAGGCACGGTAAAATGGTGGACAGTAAAGGAAGAAAAGTGCCCACAACACATGAGCCTTTTCCATCATGTAGAAAAAAAATAATTACATAATATATAATGTCTATGACTTGAAGCAAAGGAATGGGATTAAAATCACTTTGAAAAACAAGACAAAAGAAAAATAAAAGTGTCTGCAGCAGTTTTGGTGCAAGCTAAGACTGTCTTGAAGACTGCAAGATGTGGCAGAGCTGCAAGGGAGGGTGATGTGTGACCATTGGGAGGGACTTTTACCCCTGGCGGATAGGTCAAAGCGTGGTCTAGAAGAAAACAGTTGTCACCTTGGTTTCTCTGGTCCATTAATGAAGCTCTTTTTATAAGGAGGATCTTTACAAACAATTCTTTGGAACAGTCTCCTCTTTAAGTTTTTTGCTAACAGCTCTGAAAATAGTAGATCGGTGCACTCGCCTCTTCCTGCCCAGCCTCCAAAAATTACTGACATCTCTTCCTTTAATTCTGCTTTGTAATTGAATTTCTACCATAAGTTGCTTCTGCTAATTCCATTATACCTTGCTTTTAATTGGCAGTGGATTTAAATACTTAATGTGCTGTTAACATAGAGATGAATATGTGCTGTCTGGTTACCCTCTGCTCCATTGGGTTGGAGCGAAGGTTTTGTATGGTTTTAAGAATTCATCCATGGGTTTGTTTTTTTTCCTGTGAAAGTCTTTTGGGATGCCAGAATCTAGCCAAAGACTGGGAAATGCCATTCATTTTAAATGTACAAATATGGCTAAATAATCTTGCACTACTCTGTCAGGTTAGTACCAGCAACAAAGAATAGAAATCAGAAGAGCCTCTGTGTTGTGTTTCCTATTTTGCCATTGACCAGGTTCGGTCCTTACCTTCCCTTTCCACTGGGTTTCATTGGGCTGGCAGTTTGGAGAGATAATATCCATCCCTGTATAAAATGAGGATACTAGGTTTTCTTCCTAAAAAGATGTTGAAGCTAAAATGACTTGTTTGAGTGCTTGTACTGCTGCCAGGTTGCAGCATTTGTAAGCGCCTGCCTGGGGATCTCAAGAGGAATAGAAACTTCATGGACTCTTGGATCCTTCTTCCTATGAGCAGAAGACTGATGTAGTTAACATCTGCACTGATGAGAGAAGATACCAGGATAAAATAGGAAAAGAACTATTTAGGGAGCACTCACTTAAGGATTTTTCTCCTTTGTTTTTTGTTTGTTGGTTTTTTTTTGTTTGTTTTTACTTTTATTTTTTCCAAGTTCTCTGGGCCTTAGGGAAGAGTTTGTTTTAAACAAACTCCCAGATGTTGGGAGGGTGCATGTGGTAAAAATAGCCTGTCAACCAGCACCACCAGTGATCAAGGAACATGGCACTTGCAGGAGGTTGCTAGTGACCCCATGGCAGGGTGGGATGCCCTGACCTCACCTCCGTGACACTTGTCTCACTCTCGTCATTTGTAGAAGGAGCTGGATTTCAGACGGGTGCTTGACCTCATTTCTTTTCAGTTTATTCTGGGAGATTATTTCTGAAAATGTGTGGAGAAATTGTGAGGTTTCCATAACAATGAAAAAGCAAGTCATATACTGCTAAATTTTTTTAAAAGGAAGAGATAGAATTGCAGTACAGTCAGTCTGACTTTTATTATGGCATTTTCCTGGAAGTTAATAAATGATTTCCCACCTAGGCATCTTCTAGGTGCTTATGAGTAACCGTCAGCATGGATTAGTCTGGAACAAATCATATCAGACATCCTAATTTCCTTCTTCAGGAGGGTAACAAGTCTTGTGGATAAAAGGAGAGAAGATTCTATGATGTACTTCAGTTCTAGTTAGGTTTTTGGCACTGTTTTGATGTTCTCATAAGGAAGATGGGGAAAAGAAATTTTGGTGAAACTTTTGCCTTGTGGATGTTGCAATGTAAGTGTGTTAACAGTGCTCCAGGCTTAGCTCCTATATGTCATCAAGCTCAGAAGTATTCAGTGGGGATTTCCAGAGGTGGACCCTGTGGCTTGGGTCATCGTAATTGGTGCATTTGATAAAATACTGCTTCAGACTCAATAGGTAGCACTAAACTAGGGGACATTACAAGCACGTGGGAGAAGGGATTAGATTTTCAAACAGCTTTGGTCAAAACCCAAAACTTAACTTGGAGGGTCCATCATTCACGCCTGAAGGCGTCAATGTGGACTTGCAGTTACTGCTAGTGAATGAGTTGGCTGTACAGACTACCCAGGCGTGGCTGGAGGGGCTCTGCTGGAAAACATCTTGGAATCTTTGTGGGTCACATACCGCTTTGCCAGCATCATCCTGTCCCCACAGCAGCAGACACAGTCTTCCATAAACAGGAGGATGGACTTGCTGTGTCTTGTGTTGCATCTTCTGGTGCTTTGACATCACTGTAGTGTTGGAGCCAGCGTGGGGCATCGCACCTGTGAGAAGACATGGAGAAAATGAGAGAGGCCACTGGGGGTCTGAAGAACAGGACCCAAGAAGAAAGATGGGAAGGAGTGGGGTGTTTGATGTGGAGAGAAGGCGAAGGATTAGCACGTGATTTGCAGTGTCTGGAAGACTGCTGCAAGTGTAGAAATAATAAACCTCTGGCCCACGGCCAGGGGCATTAAGGTAAGCGATAATGAGTTTGAATGGTATCACAAAAGGAAGAAACTCCTAATTGTAGGGATGGTGAAGTGTTGAAGGAGACTATTGGGAGGGCTTGATAGTGTCTGGGATCTCTGTGGCTGAGGTTTTGCGTTGGGCAGACCAGATGTGTGTGTTTGGGGTGGGCTAGAGGCGCCTAGGAGGAGGGCCCCAAACATGGTGGGGTTTTGTTTGCTGAAGTTATGGAGTTACTAGGTCAGCAAGGGTTTGGCGGGATAGAAGTTGGTGTGGTAGAGCCGGAGATGTTGGGCTGGAGGACATGAATGCTTCTGAGCTGTGCCTAGCCTTGGTAAGCAAGGGAAGCCACAGTCAGCTCTGTGAGATGGTGGGAATCAGCCAGTCACTTATTTCAATTTTCTGTTCCACAGATTTTGAGAGATTAGGAATCACAGGAGCAAGTGAGCTTGCTCCTGGTGCTCTTGCCTGTGTTTCCTTAAGCGCTGGTGAACCCTCAGAATTCACAGCTGGCAGATGCTGAAGGGGAATGCAAATTATTATACTTGCTTTCTTGAGAAGCATGTTCAATGGAAAGAGAAGTGATTGCTGACCATTTAGAGCAGTGCTTAATGGCTCCAGAAAACTTGAAACTGGCTCCTGTGTTTTCCTTTTCTCCTGTTTTCAGATCTTGACTTAGTAATATTTCAAGCCATGAGCCAAGAAAACCTTCTGAATCTGAAGCTGATACTTGCTTATTTTGAAAGATGACTTTTAAAAAAAAAAGATTTAAAGTAGAATGAGTGATTTCAGCAGATTTTTGAACACCAGAAGAATTTGCTGCCTGGATTTGAAAGAAATCTGTGCATTTTTCAACATGGGAACTGTTTTCTATTTCAGGACAAGTAAAATGCAAATGCAGGCAACAATGTTGTTTCTCAGTGTAGGGTAAGAACTGGAGCAGGGTTTTTGCACGTTTAGACTAATTCTGATTTCTTTTTCAGCTGAGGAAATGGATTTTTACAGGGGAGGCCAAAAAGTGGGAAGGTTGTCCCTTAGAATAATGCTGTAATGTAAAGCATGTTTGGTTTATGTTTTCTCCTCCAGGCAATCGAGCCCCGTGGACTTTCTCTGAAGAGGTTCCAAGATAGGTGGTGAGTACTTTCCAGAGCCTGTTCCTTTTAAGGCACTCTTTAAATTAGTACTAGAAAAATTAAATTAGTAAGAGGAAATACAAGTGTTGGTTTCTGTTCTGCACTGGGTTCAGAAGTTTGTATTTGCTAAGCTTGTGGCATGCTTTAATTTTAAAGCTGGCAGGGAAAATCTTTGAATAGAGGTTTGGCATCAAAATATTAACCTTTACCTTTGCACCAAAATGAATTTCCTGAGAGCTGATTAGTGAAATAAATGTTACATCTTTAAAAGTATTTGACTTTAGGGGAAATATGTACAAAATACACTGTATTTTTTACTAAAGCCTACATTGTCTGGTCAGGCAAACTGTTTTCTGTGTTAGAGAGCAACCTTAGTTTTTTGTTTTGTTTTTTTTTTCTTCTATTCTCTTCAAATGTGTTAATCGAAAAAATTGGAACTTTCAGAGGGTTAATGAGCTGCATAACTCACAGTAATCTCTGCCACGTGTGACTGATTTTTGTCCCGCATGCACCCAAGACTTTATGTATTTTATTTGTATGCACTTCATACTTATTTATAAATAAACACAACATTAAACCATTAAAGAGCTGCAGGAGAATGAGATCGCAAAGAAATGCCGATGTTGTGGTGTTGCAGCCAGAGAGACACCTCTTATGCTGATGTAAATCAGTGCAATTTCTTTTCCTCTGGTGAAGACGAGCTCTTCTGGCGAATGCCAGCCTGGACTCTGCTCTGTTAGCACCCTTTGCTTTTTGTTTTCATTGTTTCTAGAGAAATATGTACACTGTTTCCTGTTTCAGTTCTAGATTTCTTTCCAATGAGATTAACCAAATTATATCATTACCCATTAATTGCTCAGGAAGTTTATTCTTATAGTTGCATTTCCCTAGTGCACAGGATACAAGCTATTAGAGGTCTTGTGTGTTCAGACCTGACTAATGAAGTACAGTTGAATGTCTCAAACCTCTAATGGGCATCTCCATCTTCCAAATCAATGTATTTTCCATGCATAATGATCCCGCGTTGATTTGAGATGTCCATACAGCTGAAATATAGCCGTCTGCACTTGTTTCTTGTCAAGGCAGAGGGGGATGCTGGGGTTTGGTGTGTTGTACTGTACTTGTGTCCACCTTAAATACATAGTCATTTTGGCCAGAAAATGCTTATTTGGCATTTATAAGGGGCTTATTTAATTCCCCTTAAATGTATTAGTTATCAGTTACATCTATCATCAATGAAAACGTCCCCTACTTATTAAACTGCGTTATCTGTTTTCTGTATAAGGGGAGCTATTAAATTAGCAACTCTGACTAAGGCTTGAGTCCCTAAGACACAAGTCTTACAAAACCAAATCACAAATCCTATGTGCCTTTTGCCAGATGCTCTTGTGAGTAATAGTTTATGAACCCCTTCTCTACACCTGCCCCGTAGCAACAATTGGATCTGGATTATAAACCTGCACGCTGTTTGTATTGATAATTACTATATTGGGACTTGAATCATCAGTTGATCTTTTGAGATGTTGAAAGATGTATCAAGCCCTCTTTTCCTGAGGGCAGAGGCGAGTATGGGATTGGTGACTGTAATAGCATGCGTATAAAGGCCAGGCAATCTTAAACTGTCAGTTTAAATTGTACTTACAATTGGATTCTCTTTTCTTACTGTTTCAGGTACACCTGAATAGGTTATAAGTGGAAAAAAAAGATGTTTGTGCTTCAGACTGTGCTTTGCCAGAGTTAATGTTTCTTTCTCCTGGGTAGTGCCTTTGGGCAGTGCTTGCAGAAACACAAAGGTCCTGTGGTCTTTAAGGGAAACTTGGACTCCCAGTGCACTTCTGAAAACAAAGTTTAGAGGTGTCCGTTGTTTGTATACCACATTTTTGCTGCTTTAATAGCCTGTATTCCCTGCTTTTTGAAGTTCAGATGTTTCTTTTATTCCAATTTGGGAATTTAGATATTCCATACCAGTACGAAGGTACATCAGAATGTAACAGTTTCAGTATGGAGCCTTACGGTGATCTGGCCATATTTAACATCTAGTAAGAGGCAGACTTGAAGGCAGACCAGTGTTGAGTCAGCTGGGCTTTATCCAAAACATGATGTGCGGCCAGGGGCATGCACGTCTGGGTGGCTTCAGAGCAAAATATAACATACTGAAAACAAAGTATATATGAAAGTGCTTGAAAGTAGCTTGAGTTTTATCCCAGCTGAGCACATGTGAAGGTGAGGATGCTGGACGAGGAAGGGGGGAGCAGATACTTGTGTACTGTCTTGATGGGGTGCTGTGGGCTCTGAGGGAGCAAGCTGCTTACCCTTGTTTCTGCCTGTAAGCACGTAAGCGGCTGTGAGCAGTGGAGACCGGGGAGCCGGCCACACAATGGGACATGCACGCAGGTAGGGGTTGCCTTGGGCAGGACTGTGCTGGGATCTCTTGTGCCTTTCCATGTTTTTGAGCATTGCTAGAGTCGTTGTGCTGGGAGGTTGGAGATGTGATGTGGGTGTTAGGGCCATCTTGGTCCCAGGTGCGATGCAGTGGGGATGCAGTGGTGGTATTGCTGTGGCCTTTCTGCTGTTTTGGAGGAGCATGTGAGGGGCTGCAACCCATGGCCAGGGAAGGCAGAGGATGGGATGATGATGTGATGGGATGTGAAATGGCGTGAACAGCAGCAGAAGCTGCCAGTTGCTTGCATGGGCGTGGGGCTCTGTGGCTGGAATGGGACCCCTTGCTTCTTTGGTCCGGGCCTGGCGTGCGTCAGTGCAACATCCAGGGCTTGAATCTTGAAGTGAAACTTTTTGCAACCAAAGGCTGAGAGATCTGTCCTACCAAACTAGCTTTGAGAAACATTTTATTTTTAACTGAAAGCTGAGCTGAAACCTGTGCAGCCTTTGCTTTTGTGGGAAGATGGCTTCTCTTGAGTGGGAGGTCGCATGGAGTGCTGGAAGTATGACATGCCTCAGGACCACCTGTGGCTTGGCATGAAAATCGGGGAATGCTTTTGCTGCTGGTGCTAGTGTGTTTTTGGAAATACTTCTATGCACAGAGCAGGGCCGTGGGCACCTCCCCATGTGATAGGGAAATTTTAAAAGCAGGCTTTGCTTTAAAAAATGTAAGTTATTAGCTAAGATTTCCAAGCTGGAAGATAGTGGGGTAGCAGGTTTGGATTATTTTATAATAGCACTATTTTCCCTGTCATGTACTGTGCCTCCTGGAAACACCACCTGCCTTCTATGTTTTGTATAGATATTGCTATATAGCATGAAAAAGGAGTGTCTCCTAATGCAAGTATCTCATGTTGATTCACTGCTATGCAACTGTTCATCCTCTAATAGTGTGGGATTACAAAGCATTATCATGCTGAGATTGACTCAGGTAGTGCTATTTTTATTTAAGCTGCATTAAGGTATCATTGTGAATCTTTGGTCTTGCAGCATGGGGGTAATACGATTTACTATTTTTACAAAAAAATCAACACGACTGTACAAGTCCTGTCTATAGCAAGAGCTGCAAAGTTTAGTCATGAGCTCAACACTTTCTTTTTTTTTCCTCTTTCCTCTACAGTAAGTCATTACACTTCTATTTTTCATGTGACCTCCATGTTGCCCAGGCTTGGGAAAAAAAAAAAAAAAAAAAAAAAAGAGTGCCTTGGCTTATGGTCAGGGACTTGGTACTTGGTGGGAGAAACTTTGATGGAGGTGAGGGGCTTTGGTATAAGAGGGTAGCAGGTTTGGGAATGCTTGGTGGAGTCACCTGGGCAGCCCCTGAGGGTTTCAGTGGGTTTCATCCATCAGAGCCATGGCAGGGTTGACTAACTCGAGGAAATGAGACCTCCCATGGACATAATTCAACACTCGTCTCCCTCCACCTCACTGGGTTTTATATCAGGCCCTCCCACTCTTAACTAAAAAAAAGCATTGGGATATGCAGGTGGACTAGGTGGTCATTGTAGTCCCCTTCCAACTGAACTATTCTATCGAAGTGCAGATAGGATTGGAGAGTTGGAGGAGAACTGGGCTGTAGATCCCAGTTGGTGTCTCTGTTCCTGCTTTGGTGCAAGGATAGGTGGGAGAGATTTTCTTTGCTAGGTACTTGCTGGCTGGCTGGCTATTTTACACTCTAAAGCCTGAGAATTAATTGTCTCAATTTTGATTTCATCAGCAAATGGAGTGAGGTCAAGTATGTAGGGTATCTGCTATAGTAAGAATAAAGTAGATTCATCTACAGAATTTTTCATTTCATGAAAATATTTGCTTATCATTGAATTTCAAGGGGAATGTAATTTGACATTTTCTTCAATGAAATGCCAGAAAAAAAGTTGTTAACAAAAATTAATATTTTTCCTAATTTGGGGAGGAAATTGCATTTTAGGGATTTACCATAAAAAAATGATTTCATTGTACATTAGTATTATGGCCTGTATCCTTAAGGGTGTATATCATGTTTCACTGTTTGCTATGTACTCTTATAAAGTCAGAACAGTTAATTATCTAGTTCTGATCATTTATATTGGAACCAGTAAGACAGCTTGGGTTTAAGTATATTTCTAGGTTAAAATATCTTCTCTCTGAATTATGATGAAATATTTTAATGAGAGCACAATAGATAGAGTAATATAAGAGTACAAAAATAGAAACTTCAGAATTCAAAACCTTCTGCAGATTGGTTTCAGAATATATTAGGAGTACCTTCTCTGAGTTTGCTTATGCTTTCTAAGTGTTTTGAACCAGAGGAAAGGCAAGGAGCTTTTCCCTTTTGTTTTACTTGGTTTTTCTGTTTTAAGTTTGACCAAGTATATTTGACAGACTCTGCTCCTCAGTTGACGAGTCAGGTAAGAGCATTGAATGGTCCCGGTTTATCACTATAAAGATAGTGGGAGATGAATTTGCCTGCAAAATGGCAACTGAACGTAGGATTGATAGAAACTAGCAGGTTTCAAAGCAGGGAGATACTAAATGTTGAATTTTGTAGAGTACCTGGGAAGTGACTTCAGGTTGTCCTCTTGAAACAATGTGCTTTTAAAGACTGCAGGCTGGATGTCTAAGGAAAGGTGTTTGGTTTTGCAGGCCCTCTAGTAGTTCAGTTGTTTCCAGTTGTCTGCTAGCTCTGTGGCTGCATTTCACTCCAGCCACACACACTCTCTGCACCCTGCGTAAAGTAAGACTTAATAGGAGAAAGAGCCTGCCTGTGCTCTCCAACGCTCCCAAATCCTTCCCACAATGGCAGGGAAGTTGTTCTATTTCTATCTAAAGAAATGCAAAAGTTTGATTTATTCCTCATTGCATCTCAAGCATCTTTCTCCCTTCAGCCTCCCATGCTCTGTGAGACGCCCCAGTCGAGGATGACAGTGGCTCAGTCTGGAGTCCCAGGCAGCTGGGGGGAGTGGAGCTGCATCCACCTCCGTGACAACACCCATGCAGAATCCAGGGTTTATTATGCCTAAATGCAAGTCAAAACCTGCAAGAAGTGGTTTAATAATGGAATTTTAGCAGACTCCTGAGTACAATGATGCTGCTGGATGCTTTCATAAATCTAAGGTTTAGGGATGACAGTTATGATGCATGGCATTGAGAGAATGTGAAACTGCAGTCATTAAACATAAATGGGCTTTTAAACTAATGGCATCTGCCTAAACAGTTTTGCAGTGAAACAGATTCCCTTAGGCTACCATTCTTCAAATAATACAGGTCCTATTGTCTTTAAAAAAACAGGAAAATATTTTATTTTGGTGCTGTAGCACTGCTTTTACATTCACCCAAAAGGTCAGGCTACTACGTGTTTGCTAGGTTTTAAAGTGGAGGTGTTAGAAAATAATGACTGACAATGTGTGCCAGGTAATTCATTCACTGTTATTCCTCTGAATTAAGCCACCTGCAATACCAGGATTCACACCTGTTCCTAGATGGGTTTCCAAGTGAGTATAGCGGCACTTTGCTCCATCCAAACTCGGTTGTGTTTAACTTAGTAGGTAGTTTTAGATGAAGTTTTTATTACAGAATCATAGAATGGTTTAGATTGGAAGGGACCTCTGAAGGTCATCTAGTCCAACCCCCCTGCAGTGAGCAGGGACATTCTCAACTAGATCAGGTTGCTGAGAGCCTTGTCAAGCCTCACCTTGAATATCTCCAGGGATGGAGCCACAACTACCTTCCTGGGCAACCTGTTCCAGTGTTTCACTGTCCTCATGGTAAAGAACTTATTCCGAACATCCAATCTAAATCTGTCCTTCTCTAATTTAAAACCATTGCCCCTCATCCTATCACTACAGGCCTTTGTAAAGGATCCCTCTCCAGCCTTCCTGTAGGCCCTCTTCAGGTACTGGAAGATCACTATGAGGTCTCCCCAGAGCCTTCTCTTCTCCGAGCTGAAGAACCCCAGCTCCCTCAGCCTGTCTTTGTAGGAGAGGTGTTCCAACCTGCTGATCATTTTCGTGGTCCTTCTCTGGACTCGTTCTGTCAGGTCCATGTCCTTGTACTGAGGGCGCCAAAGCTGGACACAGTACTGCAAGTGAGGTCTTAACCAGAGCAGAGTAGAGGGGCAGAATCACCTCTCTCAATCTGCTGGCTACACTTCTTTTGATGCAGCCCAGGATGCGATTGGCACACTGTTTGCTCATGTCCAGCTTCTCGCCCACCAGCACTCCCAAGTCTTTTTCCACAGGGCTGCTTTCTATCACCTCATCCCCCAGCCTGTATTGATGATGTGGATTGCTCTGACCCAGGTGCGGGCCTCTGCATTTGGTCTTGTTGAAGTTCAGGATATAGAATTTTATCCAAATACCTCCATCAAAACTTATTCCAACTCCTGCTGATTTAAAATGATACACAGTAAAAGCAGCATGTTGCCTTGTCTCCTTTAAAGTTGTCATTTCCAACCTAAAGCTGGAGGTGTAAAGACGCATGGTTTGCATTTTCCTTTGTGCCAGAGAGGCCGTGGTGGGTAAGGGTACCCATGATATCAAGTGCATTGGCCAGTTCCCTTGAAGAGGCATTTCAAGAGCATTTGGTTACAGAAGACAAACCCCTTCTCAGCCATCCACTTTCACATCTTTGTAACTTCTATTTTTCCCCTTCCTAGGCTTAGTTTCTTCCTGAAAACAGCTTGTTTTGGCTTTGTCTCCCTGTCTTCCTCATTCTTCAGCTTCATCAGAATGATAATCTTTTTTTGTTTTCCTCCTTCCCCCCTCCCCTTTTATTGCAAGGAGTAGAGGAGAGAACAGAATAACCCAGATTGTGAAAAGATGCCAAAGACCATAATTTAGTTGTTTTGTGTCATCTCTCCTACCATACCTAGCTCAGAGCCCACTTCTTTCCCTGTAAGATGAATGAGTTTCAACCTGTAGCTGGTCTTGCTTGCTGAGTAACTCCAGAATTGTTTTTAATTTTAAATTTTTATAATTTTAAAAATGCAAATAGTTTCATTAGAAATGTATGTGAAATTCATTGAGAGTAGTCATATTTACCTTTGGAGCTCTCCATGTCATGAGATGACAATTCAAAGTTGTAATTCTCTCTAGTTTTTGTAGGAGCCCTGCAAGACTGAGCAGAGGCTGGGAAGGATGGGCTTGAGATCTCCTGCTGTGTCAGGGACATTGGGTGGAGCTTTCAGAACCTGATGAGTTCTCTCTGAACATCACCTGGCTCTCTGCAGGTTTTGACTGTCCTGTGAGACCTGAATAACATACTGCTTCTTTTTACCACTTTTCTTCTTTGCTTCTGTAGTTCATCCTAACCATAAACATATTTTCTGTGAGCAGTTTGCTGTGGTAGAGGAGAGCTGTCTAACTGAGGTGACAGACATGTTTTCTTCTTCCTGGGGAGTATGCTTGAGTCAGGAGAGGAGAGTGGAAGAAGAAAGGTTAAATTAACTATAACATGAACATTTAAACAGATGGCTGACCTCTGTAACACCAAGAACTGTTTAATTTTAGAATTTTGCAGGCTGTTTTAAGTTTGTCATGCTCTTTACAACCATCTGAGCCTAGATACATGACATGATTTATTAGCTTTGTTGTTTAATTTCCCTGCTGTTTGCAACACTGAGATTTAGGTGGAATGAGCCGGATCCTAGAGCATCAATGGGATTGGCTCCCATTATACTGACTTTCTTTACACCCTAGGAAGCTGATGGAGGAGGGATGCTCCCAGTTGTGCTCAGCTCTTATGCTTTGCCAGCTCCCCCAGCAGCGCTCAGCCCTAGCACGGACAAGGACCATGGAACAATTAATTGTGGGCAGGGCGTAGACAGATGATCATCCTGCCCCAAATCACTTAACCATCTTAAGGGTCTACCCTTGCCTGCCTGAATGAGCCAACTAATCTTTCAGTGAGCTGCACAAGTGAGAGCTGAGCCATATATAGTATGAAGAGGGAGAGGACACAAAATGATCAAATTCCCCTATCCCACCTCTCCCCAAAAAGCTGTACAGAGTATGCCTGCTTAGTTGGGAAAGAACATTATCGTTCAGAGCAAGTTGTTTCAGCCTATGGTGGGTTGTCCATTCTCTGGAGGCTTTTAGGTCAGGATTGCATATCTTCTGAAAACATATGTGGTATAGGCCAAATGAGTGCTGGCTGGATGAAGAAATTCTTGGAGAAATTCTTTGAGTCAAGAGGTATCAGCCTAGATCAGTTCTCAAATGAACGCTTTTTTGTGAGTTCACAGCAAATTCCCAGGGGCTGCGCTTCAGACACTTGTGTGATGATTTGGAAGAGCAGTACCTGCATGGTGGCCACACATGAAGTCCTTGGCACTGTCCTGGAGACCTGTTGGGATGAGTGATGCCAAGGATTCCATCAGGGATTCAGTGAGTCAAGGGTGGAGGAACAACTGTGAAGCTCTTGGAAATTGTTTTTTATAAGGAGCGTACCATGCTAGTCCACCAAAAGACGAAAAAAAAAAAAAAATCTGTATCAGTGCAGCGTGTATTTCTTTTACAGAGGTCTGGCTTATCACTATGGTTAGCTTCTCTTAATTACTGCTAATGCTTCTGCAGGCTGTGCAGTTGGAGCTGGAATGTGGCTGGCCCAGAGTCAGGGCGCAGATGCTTTTACCAGGACCACTCAGAGATAGGCCATCTGCAAGATGTATTTATTTTTTTCTTAGTTGTCTTCTCTAAATAAAAACGCGACACTGTGAGAATGTCCGTTCCATCCTATTGCTTCACTCCATCAAAGTTACCGTTTTCTGATGAACTATTTTAGAAAGTTATATTTTGCAAATGGCTGTTTACTTAATTCCTCTCTTGTTATTGCTGCTTGTTCGTGAAACCCAAAGCTGTTTGCATGCAAGTTCAGCTGTAGCTCAGTTCAGAGGATTACTTAAACTAGCATTGCTTTCTGCTCATTTGGGTTTTTTTAGCTCCTTTTCTCTCATGACGGAGAAACTGCGGGTACTTCAGATCTGATGAAGGCAAATCCAGTACCTGCAGAGCTGAGGGCTGTTAGAAGCTGCAACAACTGTATGGTTGGGTTTCCTTGCTTACTTCGAGCACTGGAGCTTTTGGCACTCTTGGCATCCTGCAGCTATAAGAGCGTGACGAGGATTATATTTGCAGGGGTGAGTTTCTTCTGTCTGCGGAAAACTATGTGAAGCTCCACAAAGGAGCAGCCACCCATGTTGTTTCTCCAAGTCTGGATGGTCCTCAGCCAACAAGGGAGACTTCTCCACGATTACCTTCAGCAAGACTGGCTTGTCAGGAGGACTTGAGAGTAATAGGTGGTTTTTTTTGTTGTTTTTTTTTTTCTTTAGGAAACGTGATGTCCTTGGGCTCAGTGCCTTCTCTGAAGTGAACTTGAGACACTGGGATTTGTTTTAGAAATAAAACTCCATCATGGTGCTCTGTGCAAAATTGTACTATTCAAATCACTGGGGGAAAGAGGGAGTCCCTTGGCGACACAGATTGCCATAGAGCTTTTTCTTAGGTTGATAAACTTCAGGCTGTCCCTATCAAATCAAGCTTAAGCAAGGCTTAACATGCTTTGCCCACAGTTACTATGATACCATCCAGCTTTGGCCACCCTAGCCTAGCAATGGGTGTTTCTGGGAGAAGGTAGCTGTGGTGGGTTGGCTCCAGCTGGATGCCAGGTACCCACCAAAGCTACTCTATCTCTCCGCCTCCTCAACTAGACAGAGGGAGAAAATATAATGAAAGGATTGTGGGCTGAGATAAGGACAGGGAGAGATCACTCACCAATTACCATCATGGGCAAAACAGACTTGACGTGGGGAAATTAGTTTAATTTATTACCAATCAAATCAGAGAAGGCTAATGAGAAATAAACCCCAGTCTTAAAAACATCTTCCTTTACTCCCCATCCTCAGCAAAGCAAGGGGAATGGGAATTACAGTCAGTTCATCACACATTCTTTCTGCCACCCCTTCCTCTTCAGGAGGAGGACTCCTCATGCTGTTTCTCTGCTCCAACATGGGGTCCCTCCCACAGGAGACAGTCCTCCATGAACTTCTCTAACACGAGTCCTTACCACAAGCTGCAGTTCTTCATGAACTACTCCAGTGTGTGTCGCTTCTCTGGGGTCCCGTATTTCAGGAATAGACTGCTCCAGTGTGGATCCCCTACAAGATGACAAGTCCTTCCAGAAAACCTGCTCCAGCATGGACTCCTCTCTCTACACAGGTCTTGCCTGGAGCCTGCTCCAATGTGGGCTTCCTTTGGGCATCCACCTGCTCTGGTGTGAGATACTCCATAGGCTGTAGGTGGATGTCTGCTCCACTGTTAACCTCCATGGGCTGCAGGAGGACAGCCTGCCTCACCATGGTCTTCACCATGGGCTGCAGGGGATTCTCTGCTCTGGCACCTGCAGCACCTCCTCCTCCTTTCTTCACTGACTTTGGTGTCTGTGGAGTTATTTCTCTCACATTATTCTAACTCCTCTCTCCAGGTGCAGCTGCTCTTATGCAGCAACTTTTCCCCATTCCCAAATATGTTATTATGGAGATGCTACCACTGTCGCTGATGGGCTCAGCCTTGTGCAGGGGCGGGTCCATCTTGGAGCCAGCTGGCACTGGCTCTACTGGACATAGAAGAAGCTTCTGACAGCTTCTCAGAAACCACACAAACCCAATACAGTAGAGCACAGAGATTGTAGGTATAAAGGAAAATAAGATTATAAAAGCAAAGGAGCAAACAGTTGCTCATAAACTTATAAAAAATGATACTCACTGCTCTTGGGTTCCCCTTCCTTGCCTTAAGGTTTTCACATTAAAAGCAGCTTCTGTAAATACCATCTCTTTCTTTCCCCTTGGAGAGATCTCAAATTGCTGGGCTGGAATTGTCTGAGTAATCAGTAATCTCCATGATGGTTTTTTTTCCTTGAAGTTGGTTCTTTCTGTGGTAGAGATCGTGTCTAAAGCAAATGTAAAATGAAGAAGGATTAAGATTCAACTTGATTCCCTTACTATATGCTCTTACAATTTTGCAATATGAATGTTTTCCAAAACAATTACAGTTATTGCTAAGCGGACACTAAATGATTAATCTACTAGCAGACAGCCAGTGCAGTGGTGTCTTTGAAACAATTTCCCTGCTGTTCTTTCCCTGCAAGGCTGGTTTAAAGATAAGACACTGACAATAAAATAAATTGTGATTTGTAGCCCGGTTCTCTTTCAGTCTATGCCTTGCGCTTCTGTCTCACGCTGAAGAGCAT
This sequence comes from Baryphthengus martii, assembly GCA_013396935.1. Taxonomy (NCBI): domain Eukaryota; kingdom Metazoa; phylum Chordata; class Aves; order Coraciiformes; family Momotidae; genus Baryphthengus; species Baryphthengus martii. The sequence goes on from VWZK01001084.1 coordinate 94,069, forward strand.
GTAATGAAAGAGGTTTAAAGTCTGCCCTGAGCTAGAAGAGCATTCGATCTTGTATTTCATTTGAGGCGTGTGCTTAAATTAACACGAAGTTGGTGGGATTTATTTGTGCACTTAGATGCATACTTAATCTGACTGAATAAGAATGTTTGAGAGCTTTTGCTGGTGGGAAATCACAAGTGCTCTTCTTTGCTTATTGGTGGCATCGTATGCTGAGTGTGTGAAAATATTCATCAGTCATTTTACTCTCTGGAGTAGTCCTTGAACTGCAAATACTGCTTAAGTCCTGGTTTTCTTCTCAGAAGGTCTGTCTTTTGGGCTATGTGGTGCAGAGAGAGAACTTGCCAGTGTGTAGGTACGGAGCATTGTGATTTGCAGCTGAATTTAAGATGAGTAAACACTTTAAAACTCAATGATTTGTGAGAGAAAAGCCAAGTTTTTCTCCATGTATCATGAGACTCTCATCATCTTGTTGTTTAGGTTTCTCTGTGAGCTGTGGTGGCCAGTGTGTTTCAAAATAAATAGCCAGCTTCACAAAGCTGCGTTGATTGCCAAGTTCAATCTCATGCAGTTGAAGAGAGTTTTGAGAGGCTGTTCACCTTCCTCCTTCATGAGAAACTGCCCCACTTTCAGTTTTAACTTAAGGGCTGTTTAATAGTTTGGAGGTTTTTTGTCAGCACTATGGGCTTATTTTTTTCTATCTGCTGTTCACCATCTTGAAGCGGTTACAACAAGAACTTCTCTCTGTTCTTGTGCTTTCATTTTAATATGCATCAGCCAAGTGCTGTTAGTCTGCTACTTAGACTTTTTTTTTTGTTGTTGTTCGTATCACTGAAGAACATGTTGATCTTTGCTCTTTGTTTATATTTGCATGATCTAATTTAGCTTGACTTCGGCAATTTCTCTTTACCCCTTTGCTTCCTGACCTCCATGACACAACTGTCTCTGCTGAGCAGCCCTGCTTTTCCATTCCTCACAGGCACTTTACTTAGTCCTAAAATCCCTTTTTTTCGTGATTGTTTCTGCAGTTAAATTAGGAATAATTTCCTAGATGTCTCCCCAACTTTGCTTGGAGTTATAAGTACCAGCTTGTTTGGTTTTGGTTTTTGGGGTTCTTTTAATCTTTGCTATAAAGACATGGTTGACTTCCATACCGAGTTCTTTTGATTCCTCAGAGCTTATGGCAAATTGAAAATATGAATTTCTACGCTTCACTGCAGAGTATTCTTCTACCTAAACGACGTCTTCATGATTAGAGTCGCCTCCAGAGTTACTCTCTATGAGCATTTGCAGCTACTTAAGAGTGTCTAAATTAGTATCACCCTTTTCTAGTTCAGCAGCTGGAGGATTACGACGTCTGTCTGCTGCTTCCAGGAATATCTGTGGTCAGCTCTTAACGTTAATAGTAGGTTCTTCAGTTGAATATTTTAGGCAGTTACAGTCCCACAGTAAGATAAACCCTCTTAGCATTTTTATCTTGCTGTGGACTTTGCGTTCTACACTGCACTCCTATGTATACTCTGTAGGGGTAGGACAACCCGTGCTGTTGTCCCTCCTTCTCACAAGCAGTGTGGACACTGTGGCTGCCATAAGCCAGCCATGACTGCTGAGCTTCCTCTCCTGCTTGCTGACTTTTCTGTTGCATTGCTTAATGCTTGATCGTGTTTTTTTACTCATAATTAGTGAATTTCTGGCTTCTTATCTGCCATCCTATCTGCTGCTATTGATGTTAATATGCTCTCTGTTCTCCTAAGTTTGGATGAAATCATGTACTTTTTTTTTGTCCACGTTTACCAATCCCCCTGTCTGTTTATTAAAACCAAATGTGGGAATTAACTGATTTTATAATTATCCTCTCTCTAGAGGTTTTTTCCCTCTTTAGCTTAAAACTCTCAACTGTGCCTGCTCTGAACACAGAAGAAACATCAGCCACAGAGAAACATCATTTTTCCGTGAATGCTTTCTGGTGGTGGAAACACCCTAAAACTTCCCTTGCAGTGTCTGTTCTTCAACCATATCGATGACATTAATTTGTAATGGCTCTTCCTTTCTTTTGTTACTTGGAAAGAAAGTCCTCAGGGATGATGCTTAGAGGCTAAACCTGGTCTCCCAAGGCTCTCTTTATAGCCTAGAGGGAGATAGGCACCACCAGGGAGCATCTAAAACAGGCTCCTGCTCGAAACTGCCTTCCTAGTCTACTTCACTCCCTGGAAGAGAGACTGTCCTCTTCTGGGCTAAATTTAGTCCTGTGCCTTCTTCATGACTGTGATTGCGCTCTCTGTCTGCACACTGAGAACAAGACCGCTTTGTCTCTTACTGGAAGGCCAGAGATAAACCTCCTGAGGACCTCTTGTGTCCTTAACAATAAGGACCAAATAAAGTGGTGTAAGTAAACAGAGAGCTGAGGACAGTACAATGGAGCAGCTGGTAGCACGGGATGGAAAAGTAGAGTGTGATGAAGAAAAGTCGGGTCCCCAACACATGAGCTGTGGCTTTGCAACCAGGAGCAGCTGAAAGGCTTTCATAGCGCAAAGACATCTTGCAGCATCTCTCTAAGCAGAAGAATGAATCTGGATTGCTGTGTCTATAGAGAGCAATTGTTTTATTTCCCATTAAAAGGGTAGACACAAAATCAGATTTCCACTCTGAGTTGTCTTATATTTTTAGCCTATGATTGGATTGCAAATGCACATGGGATATTTCCATCTCTGGAAGCAGGCTCTGGTGCCATCGTCTTAACCAGAATCCAAGTTAATTTGCTGGGCTTCCAGATGGGAGCCATTCATTTCTCTCTTATCAGTTTGCAGGAGTGCTTAATTTAATCCAGATTTTCTAGCTCAGTAGTTTTCTTATTCTAACATTCAAGCATTTTCCTTACCTCCCTTTCTGATTATTCTTTTTCTTCTCCTTGAGCCGAATTATCCACTTGTGCAGAATAAAGAAAATGAGTTTTGCAGAAGGAGACACCTGTCCATCATCCATCCTGTGTGGAAGCTCATGGGAGGCAGATCATCCTTCCATCTCCTATAGAAGGTTTCCTAAGAGGGGACTAAGTGCATCGTGTAGCTGATAGAGCCTCTTTGCTCTGTTTCACTTGGTTTGTTGAGGCTTATTAAATTTTGCTAGCTTCTTTGTTCTGAACTATTTAATGATCACCATATTCTGGTCTAGTACATGTGCTGAATAAAGATGTTGTTAAACTACTGACTCTTTCTCTGTTGTGGGTAGATAAGGATACTTGCAGGGAGAGGCTCATAATTTTCCTTAGCAACGTTCAGCTTCCAGTGCATTGAGTGACTTGTGATTGCATTATAGCCATTTCTTTAATGGAATTTTAAACTACATGTCTCTTTACAGTCACTTCTGCCTGAGGTTCTTAGATAGCCTTGCAGACACTCTGTATATCATTGCCGTGGTGTGCAGTACATACTGAAGAAGCAGATGGAGTGCAGACAGGTAAGGTTAGCTCATGAGCCAGCCCCTTTCTTCATTACTGAATTTTCCATAACAGTTAAGACTGTGGTAGGAAAAAATGATGCATCATGTGTTAGCTACCTTAGTTTCAGAATGAGTGTATTGAAGCAGCTTGAGGTCAGCTTTATTATTTCTTCTTGTGTTATGAGTTCCTAGTACTCCCAATAGCCAAACCTCGTCCCAGAAAAACACAAAAGTGCTACACAGAGAGACAGGAACCCTAGGACCTGGAGACAGCATGCCCAGAGTGGCAGGCACGCTTGAGAGCTCATGCTGAGCAAGTTGAGTTGGTGACCTGCGATACTTAGCACATGGATGAGCATTTACACTTGTCAGCTGTTGCTTATGGTCATGCAGCATTTGAAGGAAGCTGGGATTGGTAGGGAATATACAATATGAAACTATCCTGCTCAATTTTTTGCTCAGGATTGTTGCCTGTGAGGCAGTGATGATGGGAGTGGTGCGATAAGGTACCAGAAGACATCAGTTGCATCAGTGCAACATAACGTGTTGCTCCCTCCTGGTCTGTGGCTCAGGCCCCAAAGTGCCAGGGTGAAGCTCAACCATTGCAATGGTGGATCAAAGTGGGATAGTTGGCTACGTGGTCAGGAGATTCTGGGTTCTCACTTCTGGTATCAATAATCCTTGGTACTTTTCCCTTTGGGAGATGGAAGTGTCAATGTTGGTTTTCTCCATAGCAGATGAGTGGGCAGGTTTTGGAGTATTTTCTCAGGTGATGGAAATATGGGGTGTCACTCCTGGAAGGTGGATGATGGACCGTGGGACAGGGCTAGGTGAGGCGATAGTGCTATTGTACCTGGAAAAGCAGGCACAGGCTCAGCAGTGCAGCCCAGCCTCTGGACCGAAGGCAGGGGGTGCATCTTGTACATACTTGGAGGGTCGAGGCACAATGGGGGCCTGATTCCCAGCACCATTGGCTTGCTGTGAAATGCCACAAAGGCAAAGGTGGTGTGGTAGAAATGATACAGTAAAAGATTATCTCATTAACAGTACTTAGGTCAGCATCTTAGCTTAACAGACAGTAACCCAAACAGGGTGAGGTTTCTTTAGGAGAAATAAAGTAGTATAAGAGATGTTTAAACTCTTTATCTTACACATTTGTTTGAACACAATACTGACTCATTAGAGAGAGAACTGGTTTAGTTTATTTACAGGAGGTGAGATGACATGATAAACTTGAGTAGGAAAACAATCTAATATTTTACATTCCTTGACATTATATAAATGGTACTATTTATTTTGTTAGAGCATGTTTTTTGTCTTACTATACCACTATAAAAATGGATGAATATAAAGGAGAAAGAAACAACGTTTGTAGTAGAGACAGAACCTCCTGAAGCGTAGCTGTGAGATAAGCTTACTACATCGAAAGAGTCTGCCTGGAAGTTTTTACCCTGTTTTGCTGCACATACAAACTCATTATGACCCTTTAGTAGTTTCTCACAGTCTCCTCCTGCCTTAGTGTGACCAGGACACCAAGAACATGGGATTTTCCCTGTGGTCTCCTTCAGTGAAGCACCATACAGTGCGCATGTGTTGTGAAAATTGCTCAGCAAGGCTGCCCTGCTGCAGCCAGAGCTGGTTCAGACTACCTTGCAAATCCTATTAAGTCAGGAGTGTCAATACAGTGTGTACAACTTTGGTTCAGAGCGGGCTATTTATAGCTGCAGTAAGAGTATTGTGTGCTCAGGGCTTTTCTTTCACACCTGATCAGGGACCTTGCCAGATTCGCTGTCCCCTTTACCTGCTCAGCAACTTGATTGCCAGACCTCTGAGAGGCCCACTGTTTTAGCTGGAAATCCTGGTCTTCCAATGCCATTCTTCAGGACACCATGCAGGAGGAGGAGGAGGTCATGATTTTCTGCCTTTCTCTCTGTATGACATCTCCTCATCTGGATCACTGGGTTCAAGTGGTCAGACTCTCAGGGTGTGCAGTGCACTAGTGTCACCACGAGCACCGTGGTGGGAAGGAGTAGAGACATCATGTATATGTCAGTGATGTCATTAAGCTTCTCAAGGTCTTGGCGATGAATGAGCTTTCTTAAATATTTTGGGGCAAAGTATAGCAGGATCTGGAGTTTGGAGGGGACTAAATATGGCGGAGCTGCAGGGACAGGGTAACAAGGAGATGTGCTTAGTCTTTGTGAGAAGGGTGATTTACACACTCCATCTGTGATGTCAGTTTGTGATTTTAGGGTCTGGCTGGGGAAGTAGGAAGGCCTCGCCTATGAGAAGTTTCCAGCCTGGGGTAATTCAGTGAGAACCTCCTTTGTGGGTGTGTGTTCACAGTCTGATTTTAGACTTTGGTGTTTGGTGAGCACTCTAATGGTACATCAAGGAATTGCCACAAATTTAGTTTTAAAATAAAACAGCGTTAGTGGAACACAAACAGCTAAGACCAGTCAGTGCATGTTCCTTCCTGCAGCCAGCTTGGGCTGAGGTCCCCACACCACTGCCAACCCCCCAGGATGCTGGGGTTGGCAGGATTGCCACAAACAGCAATCAAATGTGTTAATGAAGCATAGAAGCTTTCTGCACATCGAGCAAGTTGATTATAGGGACTGTTTATTTTGTGGGTTTTTTGTATTCTTATTGGGAACCATTTGTCAGTCTGCATGGAAATCTAATTAGCTGAGAGTTGTTAGCTCTCTGGTATATGTTGACCTATAAAGTGAAGGATGCAGCAATAAACATAGTCCATTAGGCTGCTGAATTAGTCTGTAGGCTTCTTTGGAGGTTGGAAAGGAGAGGTCTTGAAACTTAAATGCCTTTCCCTTGGGAACTTGCCTGTGTTTGGTGTGGGGGTTCTGTGCCACCATCCCTTGTAGGGGCTGGCAGCCCTTTTCAGCCCACTGGTGTGGCTCTCCACTGTTGGAAATCAGGGGTCTCGGTGTGGATGGATCTCTGTGCCCACACTGGGGGTGAGCTGAGAAGGAGCTGCCTTGCTCTGGATGGCCTCATGTGAGAAGGGAGTGGGAGTCTGGTGTAACTGTAGTTTCAAATCCATCCCACTGGCGAAGCAGTGAGACAAAGCCTCAGGCAGCGGGAAGGGGAAGATGGTGCTTCTGCAGAGCAAAGAAATAGAAAATTGTAGCTGACTGGTGCTTCTGTGATGTTTCCTAGAAGTAAGTGTGAGGCTCCTTGCAGAGTGCGGTCCATTAATTAACTAGGTTTAAATTCAAGTCTCCTTCAGGGTATGGAGGGACAGTGTAAAGCTTCCACTTCGCCCAGCAAATGCACCTCCTCATCACTTTGCATACAATAACTGGTTTTAAGCAAGAAGATACTTAAACTTGGCACCAAACACCATGGTTGTTTGCTGGAGGGTGTTGAATGGGCGCTGTACACCACCGGACAAAGCACTGACAAGGTGACTAATGACATCTGCAGCCTTGCAGCAACGTTTTTGTGAAGTGTCTCCAGTATAGCAAAAACCCAGGGCTTTTCTCACCAATATCCTCTTCTTCTTTCTTAATTGCAGCAGAAGATTTAATTTTTTGTTTACAGTGCAGGAAAGATTTGGGCAGTAAGGCAAGCAGAGGCTGTGGAAAAGTTTACCCTCCATGGTGATATGTTCATGATGCCGCTACTAGCATCACATGAGGGGAGGTGGTTTGGGGCAGCAGAGCGATACTGCTCACATCCCCATCCTGGCATCCCCAAAAGATGTTATGCCTCCATCTGAGACAGGATAAAGGTATATCTTTAACACTATTTTGACAGGATGAGTTCAGCTGCTTGGTCAAGGTGAAATTGGGCTGCAGCATTCCTGGACAGCATGTCGGCACACAGCCTGGCCTGGTCCCTTCTGCGTGCTCCAATACATTGACCTCTTTTGAAAACCAGTCTGACTGGTTGAGAGAGGCCAAGAGGGCTGAGCGAAGCAACATAATTATATTATTATTATTATTATTATATTATGTTAGCTAACATAATGTGCTGTCCTAAAGCCAACTACGTGTTTGTTGGGTTGGACTGGGAAAAGATGTTCTGCATCAGGTCTGCTTAAAACACGCAAAAATATACATAAGCATTTCCAAAAGGTTTTTGAATTAAGATACCTGCAAGGCTGCATTGAATCTACTTTTTATCCTAGTGTAGAGGACCAGTGAGTGGTTGGAGTGACTATTGGTTATTTTTGCAGTGATTATTGTTGAGGCTGGGGAGCAAAGCTTGTGTCTTCAAGTTGTAGTGCTTGAAGCTGTCCACTCCATCCTTGAGCTGCTGTGCAATGGCACATCCACCAAACTTTTGTTGTCTTTGAGGTGAAAATCAGTAGTCAGATACTAAAATTGAGGCAAATGCCCTCTTACAATTTCAAGTGGCTTCATTTTATCTTTCAAGTTTGGTTTCACTAAAATGACAGCTTACACTCGCTGTCTAAGCAGTATAGTATCCAGCAAGTAGCGAGGGCATTTTTATGCCTGGGGTGAGGCATCGCCGATGACATCAGAGTGATGCGGAACTGGCATGGCATTTGCAAACAATCAGTCATAAAAAGAGTGTTGTGCTTAATTAGGGTTTTCAGAGCTCTGAAACTGTCATTTCTGTATTAATAATGTTCATGTCTAAGTGGCCCTCCACTGATGTGGAATTCCTCTTTGAACAGAGATTGAAACAGGTAATTTAGCCATTAGAACCTGAATATGTAGCCATATCAGGTTGTGGGCACAAACTGGGACTTGTGTAAATATATTTACTCCTGGAAAGTTTTCTTCTCTTTGATGCAGGAGTCTTGCTGCCGTAGGTGGAGGCATGTGTATGCTGACCTAGTGCTCCCCTTTTTTAAAGAAAGATCTAGACACATTTTGGAAAACCAGAGGCTCTTTCAACTTTTTATCTGTGTTTTACCTTTGAGGGAAAACAAGTGCTGTACCAGAAATTCCCACTGTGGACTGTTGATCTGCTAGATGGTTTCCTCCTAGCTCCAGCAATTCAACCTGGGGAGCTATAGACTGAAAACCATCAACTGCTTGGAAACCCTGCAACCCCTTCTACCTGCCTGCACCTCTGAAATTAAAGTCTGGGACATCTCTTGAGATCCTATATGTTGTTTAACTGAAACATTCAAAGATACTATAAGTAATGATGTCCAAGAAGCTGCAAAAGAGAAGCAACAGTCAACTCCTGGCTGGTAGGGGTTCAAAACTGTGTTTGAGGCAGTGGGAAGAGGCAAATAATTCCACACTAGCTCTTTATCTGAAATGTCTGCAGTGAAGCTTTGGAGATATGAGCTGCATCCTCTGCAGGTGCTACTGTATGTCCTGAGACTGAATGGTTTTGGGGGAGGAGGAAAAGAGAGACAAGCTGAGAGCAGAGCCACCTGCTTGTTTTTACACTACAGCAGTGCTATGGGCACGTTCCCTTCTCTGAGCTCTCTCTTCAGGCTTTGCCTGCTTTGTGGGGAGACTTGATTCAGTGTTTGAGAGACTTTTATTTTGCCCATATAGAAATGGGGATGCTGGGGGGCACAGTGGAAGTGTATAGGGTGATATGGTGACGTTTGACTACCATCACCTGGGAATTTCTGGGTGTTGGATGGATGTAAAATGTAAAACTCATCGCTGGGTGGAGTAAGGGTGTACGCATGGTTCGTGCGTGTGTTTTCACTTCGTATGTAAGAAAAAAACCCAACATCATCTAAAAATAAACTCCCTGCTTGGTTCCATTTCCTGGTTCATGTGGGGTTGCTGCAGAGCAGCTGGAGGGATGGGATAGCCAGCCCAGCCTGGGGCACCCCCTGCCTGAGCCTGGGGCAACCAGAGTGGGAGGTGAGGGGGTGAGTGGGGGTGGGCTGGCACCCCCTAGGGCAGCAGATGGGGTGTGGGGCTGAGGGCTGGTGCCAGGGGGTCACGCTGCCGTCAGTTGGTACGTAGGCACCCTGTGGGTGTCTGTCCTGCGTGAGAGGGCTATGTAAAGTTCCTCCGCACCCATAAATATAAGTTGTGGTTCAAATGCACAAGTCCTCCATCAGTCACACGCCTATGTTTTGGCAATGAGGAAGGTGGTTGGCTTTAAACCCTAAATCACGTAGAGGGGTTTAGAGGTCCGGCTGCTACTCTGGGTGGAATGGGTGAGCAAGCAGAGCAATAGTGAAGACATCAGAAACGTATAATACAATGGCAGCCTCATGCCGATGCAGCAGTGTGGCGTTACAGTGGTGCAGCCAGCACCAAAACTTGTCTGGAGAGCCCCTGGGACACTGCAAGGGCAGCCGTGCTGGCTTGAGGGGCGCTTTGCTCTCCAGGCAGGAAAGAGTAGTGTGACACTGGGGCGGTTTGCTGAGCCAGTGCTGGGAGAGCTGCCGAGGGGAGGCGAGAAAGGCAGTGCCCGGCCAAAACCATGAGGCAACTGGTGATGCAAAGGCAACTAAAATGTTTGTAATACTGAATGTTTACAAATAAGCTGACAAAGGCAGAAGGAAGTTGCATCATTTTCTCTGCTCTTTACAGGCAGGACTCAAACTCCCCTAACTTGTAGTCAGTAAAATATTGCAATGTCTGATTCTGGCCTGAGCTGCCAGCAGGGACTTTTATGTTCTTCTCTGTATGAGATAAATACATTTTACTCCAGAAAATCTCAAATCCAGAAGCTGATGATTTGGAAAGGTTTCTCTGAAAGTCCTCCTAAGTTTTATCAGTGATTTCTTGTCATTAGTTCTACCGACTTTCTATTTCACCTGTATATTTACATTAGAGTTATGCTTCACTGCTTGCTAGTTCTTACAAATTTTGCTGCCTTCTGGAAAAATTTGCACTGAGCAATGAAACAGCCTGATAGGGGAGCCAGTGCCTTCAGTCCATTGTGATCTCAGTTTTCTGACATGTATTTACATATTTTTTCCCCCAGCCTGGAGGAGATGGTGCTTGCAAGTTCAGTGGTGGGCTGGCAGAGCGGCACCAGGGAACTACGGGCTCACCAAGCAGTGAGTTGCCAATCTAGGGTGGCCAATGAGAAGCGTCCAGCATTTTAAAAGTATTAATGGACAATGGATAGTCTATCTGTATGTAAAACGCACTTTAAAAAGTGGGGAGCAGTTTTGCAGATTGCCCATCTAGCTGGCAAAGCATCTGAATAGCAGAGCTGTGTGAAGTAGCATCTTGCCGTGCTTGGGGCTTTTTTGAGCAGAGATAAAGTTGCCAGGTGCAGTGTAGTTTCCAGAAGACTCTTGGCAGTTTTGCACAAGTAATCATGAAGGGAGTAGTTGTGGATGGAAAGGGAAATGTGGTTGGTGTGGCAGAGCAGGGCTCGGATCAGAGTTACAATCTGGGTTTCTTTCCACCCTTTTTTCCCTGAAGAAGGTCCAAGCCCTTGTGGTGCTGTCTTTGTACATGGACCCATGGGAGTGCTCTGGGCTGCGGCTGCTGCGTACCAGAGCACCCAGGGAAGAGATGCTCCTGGATTGACTTGAGTGGTGGCATGAGGGCCAGGTGTTTAGCAGAGGCTGCCTTCACCTCATCCTGCCTGATGTCACAGCCCGGAGACGAGTAGCTGCTTGTTATTAACTGAGGGTTGTTCATCCGCTTGGTTTTCCTCTGGGGGCAAGAGCTGGTTACAGTGCAAGGATGCTCTTTGGTGTGTCTGGCAGTTTCAACTCACTGTGAATTTTGTGATTAATTGCCACAGCAATTGAATTGAGTGTCTGAAGGCAGCATTACATGGTGCATGATGGGAGGGGAAAAAAGGAGTTTTTTCTGTTTAGGTCCTCTGAAGATTTGTTTTAATCTGGCCAGTTTGGCCAGTTTTGTTATTGGTTGGGTTTTTGATATTGAGGTGTATATACGGGGTTTTTGGTTATTAAAGAAAAGACAAAATAACAGCTCCTTTGTCTCTAATGTAATTAGACAGAGGAGCAAGCTATTGAACGGTTCTGGCTAAAGCTGTGAAAAAGAATAATTTTAACTGCTGTTATATGAAGAATCTTTCTTTTTCTGCTTTTATGATGATGACTGCCCATTTATATTTTAGCATCTGTTCCTGTAAGAATGTGGAAGGAAACGAGCTGGCTCAGCAGAAACTGAAAGCCAAACTAATCTCACGCTGTAGTAAACGCTCAATAGTCTCATTGTCCGTGGGCGCTTCAGAAACATACCCAGAAAAAAACCCAACAAACCAAAACAACTCACAGCATTAAAAACCAGAATTGATGGCAGAGAAAGCAGCAAAGCCCTTTCGTTGTTTTCCCCACCATTCTGCAGGCTCTGCGCACATCCTCAGCTAGCCCAGAGCTGGGCAGCAAACAGCCAGAAGCTGTGCCCTGTTGCTGGGGGTGCTGGGCTTCAGCATCACCAGCGGGGCAGCCGGTTCCTGCCAAAGCTCTTTATGAGCTTTCCGAGGCTGGCTGCCATGCGTCCCGCCAGGTCCTCCTGTCCTTTCACCTTGTGCTTCCCCACTTGCATAACTGACTTAGGCATTACCCTCCCCGCTCTCCTTGCCGTGTCTTTGGCACTCAGGCATCACTTGGCCTCTTTTGTTTTGACAAATATCTTTCCAGCCAAGTCACTCCTTAGGTGAGGCTGGGAGTGTTTCAAAGCAGAGGAGCTATGTTTACATTCTTACCTATTTAATTTTGCAGATCTGTTTCATAGCTAAACTCACTGGGATTATTTACTGAATGTATATGGAGAACAATATTTCTTATTTTAAAAATTCCCAGTAGCTTGTGAACTCATGATGCTTTCTCTGGTCAGAAACTGAAAGTGGAATGGACTTTTGTTTTGTTTTGTTTTTTTTTGTATTACTTTATCAGACTGAGAGAAATGTAGAGATTAGTAGAGCATAAACAGGAGGAATTAAAGCAGCTCTCAAATGTTTTAATGATCTGAGTAGCTAATTTGTTCGGTATGAGTTGTCACTGAGCCTTCAGTTTGTCAGTTAGGGTTTTAGTTTGTTAAATACAAATAAATAAAGCATTGAAATGGAGTTTCTGGAAACTGTGGTCCATTTTAGCTCTGTATATATTCTTCAGTCCCACATGTGGGATTTGCTCAGTCTCTGCTGTTATTCCCCAGCTGAGCTTTTCCTTGTGAGGTGTTGTCATGTATTTTAACTTTTTAACACCATAGACAGAGGGATTGAGTGCTCCCTCAGACAGCTTGCAAATGACAATGAGCTGGTTGGCACAGTTCATACATTTGAGGGAAGGCATATTATCCAGAGGGACCTTGACAGGCTGGAGGAGTGGGCCCATGTGAACCTCGTGAAGTTCAACAAGGTCACATGCAAGATCCTGCATCTGGGTCAGGCATCCCCCGGTATCAATAGAGACTGGAGGATGAATGGATTGAGAAGGACTTGGGGATACTGATGGGTAAATTATTGGATGTGAGCTGATAACGTGCACTTACAGCCTGGAAACCAATTTATATCCTGGGCTGCACAAGAAGCAGCATGATCAGAAAGTCGTGGGAAGTGATTCTGCCTCTCTGCTCCATTCTGGAGAGACCCCACCTGAAGTACTGTGTCCAGCTCTGGAGTCCTCAGCACAAGAAAGACATGGATCTGTTGAAGGGTGTCCAGAGGAGGGTCACAAAAATGATCAGAGGGCTGGAACACTTGTCCTATGGAGAAAGGCTGAGAGAGTTGGGGTTGTACAGCCTGGAGAAGAAAAAGCTCCAGGGAGACCTTGTTGCAACCTTTCAGTATTTAAAGGGGGCTTATAAAAAGGATAGAGAAAGACTTTTTAGCAGAGTGTGTGGTGACAGGACAAAGGGCAGCAGTTTTAAACTGAAAGAGGGTAGGTTTGTATTGGACATAAGGAAGGAATTCTTTACTTTGAGGGTGATGAGACGCTTGGAGCTCAGAGAGGTGGTAGAAGCCCCACCCCTAGAAACATTCTAGGTCAGGTTGGATGGGGCTCTGAGCAACCTAATCTAGTGGAAGGTGTCCCTGCTCACTGAAGAAGGCTTGAACGGGATGATCTTTAAAGATCCCTTCCAACCCAAACCATTCTGTCATTCTGTGAGTATTCGTGTGAAATCTGGTGCCAAAATCAGCATTTGTTTACTGGCAAGGCTGATATTTATACTGTACTTGAACAACTGTTGGCATGGCTGCTTGATGAAGGTAAGCAAAATTCCTATGTCTGAGCGGAAAAAGTATTCTTCAAGCTTAAGACATGAGGCATCTAATATTTTCAGTAAGGGTAAATTTAATGATATTTTATGGGCCAGAAGGCTATGGTGGGAAAAAGGTCCATAACCTTTGGAAGGAGAGGAAGCAGATCTTTTTTTTAAGCTTGCCAAGTGTTGCCATTTATCGGGCATCTCCTCTTTCTCCCCAACCCCTGTCCTTGGACCTGCCCAGGACTGATATGAAAGGACCCTCCACCTAGTTAATGCAGGGCGATGTTTGCTGCTGCAAGATGTGTTTCTCTAGCTGGCTGCTTGGCAAAGCAGGGAAGTCCCGTCAGCTGCCTTTCTACTTAAATTATCCACTTTTTGGCACAGTGACAGGCTCTTTTTAGCCCTGTGCATGGTGCCTGGCACCGGGGAGGCCAGATCTCAGCTGCCACTTTTCTGCATCACAGCAGGAGCCCTCCAGAATCCTGCTTTTGGGCTGAGGCAGCTGCCAGCAGATGCAATCCGCCGCACAGAGCCGGAGCAGCGAGCTTCGCCGCTGGTGAACTTTGATGTGTACCAGGATAAGATGTGCTCTTGGCACAGAAATGGTAGCTGCTGCTACTTGTATGGATGCGTGAAACCAGGCTACTTGGGTTAGACGTAGCGTGGAGTAGAGCGTGTGCATGCTGTGGTTTTCTCTGAGAAAGCTGCAGGCCTGGAAACGCTGCCTGCAACAGCAGCGTCAAGAAATTGGATGTGTTTTAGGGGGGTTATTTGTGGATCAAGAATGGTGCTCGCTTATTGAAGAGGTCCTAAGCTCATGCTCCTGTCAGCCCCCACAGCTTTGTGGTGCAGCCTGGAGAAACATGCTGCTGCAGCTCCCCTCCCTGCTAGAAGAAGCAGTTTCAGTTGAGAAACAGTCACTTTTTATAGGAAAAGTCAATCTGGAGTATTTACGGATAAACAAACGTTGTTTAGTGGCGTGCTGAGACACAAAGGGGTTTGAAGCTTTTTCATGACCCGCATATTGGCAGCAATGAGTTATCAAAGTGAGTGCCTGGCTGAGTAGGCTCGTGTCTGCCCAAAGCTACTTGTGTGCTCCAATGGACATCCAAACATCATTATGGCCTAACCCAAAGTTTTAGCAGACTTAGGGTATTTTAGCATGGTTTCTCTGTATCTGTTTTCTTGCAGGGTAACCTAATCCAAGGTGCTTTTCTCGTTTGCAGAACGTCCTGCCATCTTGCTCTGCTGTGAGTGCTGCTTGGAGCTAGGGGAGGAGTTGTGCCAAATCACCATGGTCCTATCCATGGGGTAAAGGGCACGCTTCTCTTGATGTCAGAAAAAAAACCCCAAGTGTCTTTCTCGGTAGCAGATCTGTCATTGACTACAAGCACCGTGTGTCTGCATATGTACATGAACATGTATTTGCTGAACTGCTGCCCCTGCTCCTGTGACAGATCCTGAGCCCCACCATGCTCCAAGGGGTCTGCAACCTTCTCATGGCATTCATGGGGTTTTTCAGTCACCTTTTTCACTGCTCTAGTGAAGGGGTTTTTTTTTTAATTTTATTTTCAGAGCAAACGGCCTAATGGCATTTCTGTTTCTTAAAGCTGTTCCTCTAATGTAGCAGACCTAAATCATAGAATCATAGAATGGCTTGAATTGGAAGGGACCTTAAAGATCGTCTAATTCCCACCGCCCTGCTGTGGGCAGGGACACCTCCCACTAGACCAGGTGGCTTAGAGCCTCATCCAGCCTGGTCTTAAACACTTCCAGGGATGAGGTGTCCATGACTTCTCTGGGGAACCCGTTCCAGTGTCTCACAAGCCTCGTAGTAAAGAACTTCTTCCTAATGTCTAATTTAAATTTACCCTGCTCTAGTTTAAAACCATTGGCCCTTGCCCTGACACCACAGTCCGTCTCCAGCTTTCCTGTAGCCCTCCTTCAGATACTGGAGGGCGGCTGTAAAGTCTCCATGGAGCCTTCTCTTCTCCAGGCTGAACAGACTCAACTATTTCAGCCTGACCTCATAGGAGAGGTGCTCCAGCCTTCTAATCATCTTTGTGGCCCTCCTCTGGACCCTCTCAAGCAGGTCCATTTCCTCCTTGTGTTGGGGGGTTATACAGCTGGACACAGTACTCCAGGTGAGGTCTCACAAGAGCAGAGTAGAGGGGCAGAATCACCTCCCTTGACCTGCTGGCCCAAGATATGATTGGCTTTCTGGTTTGCCAGTGTACATTGCCAGCTCCTGTTCAGCGCATCATCAACTAGCACCCCCGAGTCCTTAGGAGGAAAAACCCTTTATTTTGGATAAAATACAAATATATTTGTGTGGAAGCTGCACTTGCTGAAAATGTTTTCTAGTATACAGATTCTAATGAATAGTAAATAGAGAGGGATTGTGGTCTCCCCTAGTTAGAGCTGTGGTTAGAGTTGTTTGGTTGGTTGGTTTTGTACAAGCCTGCTATTTTGTTTATAAAACAAATACATGGTTATTCCCTGTTCTCACAGCAGATGAGTGGTAGAAGTAGTCCTCCTTGGCTGTCCAATGCTTTTAGCTGGAGAAACTGGAAAATCATTGTCACTAGCACCACTAGATTTTACATGTGGGGATGTTCCACAAATATGTTGGATCACTTCTTAACATTGTTTTTTTCTTCTAAGCTTCACATCTCTTTCATTACACCACCTCAGCAGGTGGCTTTTGAAGCTCCACCTTTGGGAATGCACAGATCAGATATTTGATGCTACAACACTGCCATTTGTCGTTAACTTGAAAGAAGATCAAGACATAGTTCTGAGAAGCTGGATAAACCTGGGGATGGCAGCCACAGAAAAGGCATGGAATGCAGGGGTAGTCTGTCTCTGATCGGGGGAAAAGCTGCTCATCTGGAAGCGTGAAGAGCCTGTGCAGAGCTGAACAGAGATTGACCCAAGACACTAAGGTGAAGAGACAAATCCCCTTCTTGGATGAGTTCCCAGTGCAGATAAGGAAACTTGGTGTCGAGGTGAGATCTCGTCCAGGCTGGTCCCAGTGCCCAGGAGTCGGGCAGCTGTCACTGCACTAAGAGCAGAGGATGATTTCTGTGATATGGGTAAAGGAAAGCATATGTCTGAGAGGGACAAGAAGAGTCTGGTCAATTAAGCCAGGAGACCTGATGTTGGAGTGATGACTCACTGTCTGTGTGTGCAGCAGAGGGGAAGTTCTAGAGAAGATGGTGTTGGGACCAGAGCAAATGTGGCCACCAGCACTGAATACCTTCAGGCTGGAAGTTGGAAGATGAGTAGTGGGGTGATGGGAGCAAAGCCTGTCTGGCTTTTGAGATAAATCTCAGGAAGAAAGTCATTTGCTGTATCAGGGCCTGAATATGGTACTTCCAACAGGAGCAGCTTGTCTTTAGGAATATTGAGAATAATGAGTATTGACTGCATTAAAGTGCAAGTAATACTGAGATACATCCACCCTGGCATAGCTCTGTGTAAAAGCCATTAAGGCAAAGCTGAGTAGCAGAAGCTTATAGGACACCGAGATAGCTTGGAAGCAACAAGACAAAGAGAAAGAATCTATAATAGTCAAATTGAATTTGCAGGAACGGTAGCACTCAGTGTCTGTGTGCACGCCTGTGGTAGATATTCCGCCTCTCCTGGGCTGGCAACTGGGCAGATCTGCCCCTCTCACCCCAGCTGTGAATTCAGTGTTGACACCGGCTGTTTCTTACTACACTTTGCCTAATTTCAGCCCAACAATGCCAACTTCTCAGCTGAGTGCTCACCATATTACCGTAGGATGAATTAGCAGAGATAACCCAGGAGTTTTATAACAACGGTACATTTACTTGAGCACGTTTTGTTGTCCAATGAACCCAAAACCTGACAGATAATTGCTATAAGAAATAGTTCTGACTCTCTTACTCCCTTATAAAGCAAGGGAGGAGTTGATAACTTTATCTCTCCCAGTTTTGGACCGTGCACAATTTTGATGGTTATCTGAGCAGGTCAAAACCACAGACATTTGTTCCAAAGCGGTGGGTAATTGCTTTGTGCAAAGCCATTCATTAAATAATTTTTTCCTCCAGGAAGATAAAGTTTGTTTATTCAATCCCATTTCAAAGCAATGCCTTTTCTTACCAGAGATCATAGCAGAAATGTGTGCATGACTCAAACCTGCCTCTAAATTTTTTATTTCAGTATAGAATTTGTAGTATATTTTTTCCACATTGCTTCTTAATCTGTGTAGCCTGATATTTTCCAAACCTGTGGTTTCCTGATGGTCAGGGCAAAGAACAGGCCAGGTAAGAGATATGTACGTTAGAATGGACAGATAACTGATGCAGTACTGTGCGGAGGAAAGATGGTCTGCAAATACGTACTACTGTATTTAAGGTCTGATTCTGTAACATCCAAAGTAAATATTCCATTGGTAGTGATTAGGAATGTTAGGAATGTTTTGGGTTGTATTTTTTTTTTTGTCAATGCTAGTTGAGACGTCTATTCTGCTGCCCAACCTACAGGTTGTCCTGGCTCCAGTATTCATGGTTTACACGTGGGACCATACAAAAGGCAGGAGGAGGCAAGGGGGGAAGGTCCAGTGTGGATGCAGAGGTGGGGAGGATGGAAAGGACCTGTGAGGGTTGCATGGAGCAGGTTGAGTGTCTCCGTCTGTCAGAGTAAAGGGGTTTCTGGAGCCCTGTAGGCCATGCAAGAAAAGGCTAAAAGGTAAATGGGGCTGAGAAATAATGTGATGTTGAGATGACATTGCAAAGTGTAGAACGTAGCTTCTTGATTTTTGTTTTTCAGCGAAGGTTATTCTTAGGGGACAAGTCTGGCTCTGTACTTTTGGTGGGGGAGCCTAGAGCCCTGTCCTGGGCTTTCCATGGGCTTTTTTATCTGGATTATTCTAATCACAATGGGACTGTGGGCAGCCCAGCCTTCTTCTTCCCACCAGCGTGATGGGAACCATAGCAGGGTGGCTGTATCCCATGGGAGACCCCAGCAGCCTTCAGCCAGGTCCCAGCCAGATAGGACTTTCTTCCAGCAGCAACCCTTTTGGTCTTCAACCGGGTTCAGGAGGAGGGTTATTTAAAGCCCTTGTCCTTTCTGTGGAGTATAGGAAGGAGGAAGCGCTTCCTCCCCGTAGATCTCTATCCAAAGCTTTTGTCTGCTTCCTTACAGTCCCACCCTGCTTGGAGTCGCTCCAAAATCCAGCATGCTGTGGAGATACACTGTTGTTCAATGGAGTCATTCTCTGTTGCGACTCTCCTTTTCCAATGCAGAAAGTTTCTGCACCAGAATGCCAAAAAGCGCTCTCCTGGGGTATATAAATGCCTGTCTGTCTTCCCTGCCCCACCACCTCTCCTACAGTTTGAAATGCTGGTGTTGCAGAGAGCAAATATGGGAGTCAACCTTCCTTTGGGAGCCTGATTGATGCTTGCTGCTGCATTTCAGTTGTGAAACTTAAGGGAGGTCTCCAAATAAGCCTGACAAGTCATGATCTCTGTGAAGGAGAGGGTCAGAAAGCTAAAAAAAATAATTTGTGCTAACCACAAGAATGTGAGGACCCAAAATGCTTTTAAGGTACTGCCTACTCTCTTCAGAGCATGGTGGGAATTGTGGGACGACTTCTCCTATGCTGGGTATATCTCAGGAAAGTCCAGCAGCAGGATCATACCTGTGTTTGCAAAGGGGAGAGGGAAGAGACTGAATGGGAGGCTCAGCCAGGGCAGAGCATTCAGCTAGAGGATCTCCCTGGTGTCCATGGTCCAGATGGCCTTCAGCTGAGCAGATAAAGCTTCACCTTCCTCTGGCAGGAACCTCTTCCCTGATACCATTGTGACTCCAAACATCTACATCAGTTTTTCCCGTGACCCTGAAGGTGGTTCATTTGCTGGCCTTTCCTTTTCAACATACGTATTGCAAACAAAAAGCCGTTAGGAGGCTTCAAGGAAAAGGGAAGTGGCCTCGCTGTTGTGTGCTGAAAGCTGGTGTGTGCACTCCCCAGGAGAAGGCATCACTTCAGGAACTTTTGGTTAGCACACCATCCTCCACCAGTGTAGCCCTCCTTTTAACCACTGCCGCCTCCTTTAAACATTTTTTTCCTGTTCCTTTCCAGAGGAAAAAATAAATGATAAATTATTGTGTCAATGTTACGTAAATGTTGCACTTACGGAAAGGTCTTGTTGACATGGCTTCTCACACAGGATACCTTCTCTTTCTGCGGAAATGTGGCAGAAAATTTCCAGGAAAATAGGTATGTCCTCATTGAGGGAGACTGCAAAGAGAAAAAAAAAAAGACAAGCTGGTAGCTAATGTGGATCATGATTTGTGAAAAGTGCAGTTGGTGGAAGTGTTGGGTTTAGTAGAATTTTCTGTAGCCTTAGTAGAAGTGGAGCAGACTAATAGTTGATATCAGATATAGCCTAGGGTCTCTTGAGAGACGAGAGTAATAAATGAAAAGATTAAAAGGTGGCTGAGGTCATTATCCTGGCATGGCCAGAACCAGAAGAGCTTGTCTGAACATGGCCTGATATGTTAAAACCTTACTGATTAGGTGCCTTTGCTAAAACAAGGTTCGTGTAAATAGTGACATCTGAAAGACAGACCTTAAGCTGGTAGGTTTTCTCCCTTGTCTCCCCATGAACGTTCACCTTCAACATTGCTGTTGAGAGAAGACATTCACTTCCTGTTTTTCCAGTCAAGACCTTCACTGATACAGCACCAAGGCGATGGGACAGGATGTGCTCCATATATGGCCTCAGGTGGAGGTCAGGTCTTCTCATCCTACATCTGTTGGGGAGCTTCCTGCTTCAAAACCATTGCATTTTCTTCCTGTTACTGTACCCTGTTCAGGAGGAAAATACACCCATTTGGCCACTACTGTCATCACTTAGATACAAATACAAAATTCAGCATTTGATTTGATTTTTCCATTTGCTGTCTTGCCCAGCCTGCCATCAGAGACTCAGCTCCAGGCAGCCCTCACCTGCAGCACTCAGAAAAGCACATTTGGTGTGGATATTGCTGGGGATGGAGCCCTGTGGTGGAGGTTAATGAAAAAAAGTGATGCCTTGAGTGTGGATTGCATGGTTTGCTTCCGAGCTGATTTCCATGTGAGTGTTGAATGCTGTGCAGAAATACCAGAGGAGAGAAAAGATTTTCATAGGGCTGTCCTTGGTGCCCCTAAAAATGTCATTGTGTGTCTGGGTCAGGGGTCTTCAGCTGTCTCCTCTGGTATGGAACACTCCTTTTCTCTGAGACAGACAGTCGTATTGCCCTTCTGCATAATTTATAGTGAACACACTTAAAAGCCGTATTGTTGAGCGTTCAAGATTAATGAAAGTTACAACTACTTAGCATGTGGGCTGGGACTGGAGGTGCTGCATCAGCCTCTGCTGGCCTTGGACTCAGCTGCTGGACGAGTCCAGCAAGAGCAGTCCCTGACAACTCAGCGAAGGGGTGTTGCCCATTTTTGTATTGATTTTGTTGGAACTAGTCACAAAATAATAAAATGTCTCCTGTTTTCTGAAGATCTTCTTCCTTTTTTAATGATGGGAACTGAAGTAAGAGGTAAGAGGGGATATTACTTGTGTCACTGAGCATCATGCGTGGCCAGAGAGATGGTCTCTTATATCACTGCTGATCAAGCAAGGATGTCCTTTCTATTTCTGCAACGGATATAGAAAACGGCACTTTATGTTCAGGATCTGCCTAACAGGAACACCAGCACCTCGCTCATCCATCCCTGCGACCATCAGATCAGGAGTTTGCACCACTGAGGCACTGCCTTGGGCAAACACCTGAGTGTTGCCTGTGAGGAGCTACCAGCCGGGCGTGCCATGGCATGGGCAGACCTTGCCGTCCCAGGAGGAGAGTGGGACATTGTCCCAGATAGGCACTCACATCCCAGCATAGATTTTGCTATAATTCATTGCAAAGTGTTTGGCGTTGCATTCTCAAGGCACGAAAGCTTGTGGTTGCCCTGAAACTAATGTGAGCATGAACCTCACATCACGTTCCTCATGTGATGATCTAATCCAAAATGTGGACTGGGAACATGGGTTTCCTGTATGTGTTAGTAGTCTTTGCACTTTTAGCACCTTGATTTTAATTTTAAAAAAATGAATTAAAAAAATCCCGTAAGGCTGGTATAGTCTCCTGCATCAAGACTTGAGTAATATCCTCAGCTAGCATAGAGCTTGGGCTGATTTCCTACCAGCAGAAGGTTAAGTCTTCTGTTGCCTGAACTGCTGCATCCAGCAGAACCAGGTTCCTTCATTAAGGTTAGGATGCGGCTCTCATGTAGTTATTTCAGAGTTTTTATTTCACATGGTTTTTACACCTCTGCAAGAAAAAAGTTAAACTCTAGGTTTGCTTTTATTTTTTTTCACGCCAGTATTTTTTTTTTTTTAACAAATAGAAAAATAAAGGTGTGCAACAATTGGATTACTATCATTAGTGATTATCACTGAAGGGCAAAGAGAACAGTGTTTTGAGAAGAATTTTGATTTAGTGGAGTGTATTTTTACAAGGAAGCTAACCCATAGTTTTTGTGCTATTTTAAAGGGATGATTTGTGTGAAATAATAAAGCTTATTTAGAAAGCTAGATTAATAAAATAAACGGATGCATTTCTATTAGATTTCAGATTTTTGGAACAAAAATTGGGCCACAGTAGAAATTGTTAGCAATAAATTTGTATTTGGTGGATGAAAATATTAGTGACAGTCTTTCTATTTTTGTTGAATTTTTTTTCCCCGCAGTGTTTTATTATATTTAATTAAGTATCAAAATAAATGTTGGTTGAATTTTTGTTAAAGATAGCTAATTGGTGTGTCTCCAAAACCACATCTTTTGGCTAAGCATACCTCTACTAAATAATGCCTTTTTTTTTTATTTCCCTGAAGTTTCTTTCCACTCTTTGAAAACAAGCGCAACTCTCTTCTCTTGCCCGTTTCAAATTAGCTACCCTGAAATCCCTTTGATTCCTCCAATCTCTGCTCTCAGCATGGTACCTGCAGCTGGGGAAGGGAAAGATGTCAGGTCTTTTTTAAAATTTTTTTCCATTTAGGCATCATTAGCAGTGAGGCTGATCTTCAAGACCAGTGCTGATTATCATCTATCATTGTCTCTTTAGCAAGTGTTGCAGTCCCCAAATTCTCCATCTCCTCCATACCTATGGCTCTGATCTGGTGGGGTTTGTTCAGGTGCCATTGGCTGGCTCTTGGTACTGCTTTATTTTGTCTCATTCTTCTGAAATTAAATCCTGCTTCCTTTCTCCCAGGACTGATTATTCCGTAAAGAATTACTTTGTCATTTACCTTCATCAATTAAATAAACGCACCATATGAAAATTTTAAAATCCAATGACAAAACAACCCAGCCATGATAATTCTTTGGTTTTAACTATGATAAAAATAAAATACAAAAATATAATGCCCTGTGCTGATTTTTGTCACTTTTTTCCCTTTTTCTAAGAAATTGCAGTGTCCTCTCTGATTTCCCAGTTCACATCAGGCACCTTCACCTCTCCTTCAGGCATGTACTCATAGAGCTTTATGTAAAATTATATATCACAATAGTATATTCAATGAACATGATGTCGGTTTTTCCTCATGCAACCCAGCCTTCTCAGAAAAAGACCTTGTGCACTAAGATATTGTGCCGACATGTTTTCCTTGCTCTGTAATATTGTGTAAACAAACTATTTTTTAAGCCTTGCCAACTTCATGCTTTTGAAGACAAAATAGGGCTGGCTGCTTCTCCCTTGGTTTTGGTAAAAAAAAAAAGGGGGGGG
>VWZK01001084.1:117446-129195 GCA_013396935.1 Baryphthengus martii
CGGGGAGGCAAAGGTAGGAGACAAGGAAAATCCACTCATGATTTTCTTTTCCTGTCTGCAATCACAAGTTGCATTACTGCCCAATCTGCTCTGACCCAAATTAACCCAGTTTCCTAATTTACTCAAAATATTTCTGTGCTTATCGTATTGCATTGGGAATATTTGCCCTTTACAGTAATAAGCGGTCCTCCCTGAGCCATAGAACATTTTGGAGAGCTCCCCGAGGAACTGCCATTTTTCTGTTCCTAATGCAGGTCTCATTTTTTCCTCATTAGCAGGAATTCATGAATGTTTGGATGTGTTTTGTGGTTCTTTTGTTTCTTTGTAGTGAATTTCTACCCGTGTCCGCAATGGCAAACTCTCACTTCCCAATGATGGAGGTCAGTGTCAGCAGGCACAGTAGGTATCAGCGTGCCCTGGCTCGTTGCAATGACCGGAATGGCTGGAAAGATATTGCTGCTATCATCTGGAAGTGCCTCCGCTCACATACTGATGATACAAATGCAAAATGGTTCTCAGGCTAATGCATTGATGCTCAATGTCAGAGACTAATGGATTTTCCCCTGTAAATCAGGAATATAATCCCAAGTAAAGTGTTTTCAGTGGACAGGAACAATCTAGAGATGTGTAAGTGAATTTCTTAGGTTTCAGCCCTTGCAGCTGACTCCGTGAAATTAATGTACCAGCCTGGAAATATTCCTCTCACACAGCTATTTGCAGGATTGGAGTCTTTGTCATTATATCTTTCTTTGGCAAGCTTGGGGTAGGTGGTTGTCTATAATGGGTTTCCATCCCAGGCATGGAATTGTGTTTTCAAGACTACAGGTTCCTGGATATGTATTTGTGGATAAACTTACAAATTAATGTGGCTTGAGGTCTGTTACCAATTCATTGTACCTTTTAGGATGTTCAGTGTACATACCTGAATTGTTACTGAGTTTTCTGGAGTGTGGGGGATACAAGTGGTGATCCTTCCTCTCCACCCACTTTTTTCAATAAATTTCTGAGAAAGATTTATCTTGAAAATAAGTAGCAAGTAAGCAATGCTACTTATTTAAATAAAAGCGTGATTAGTCACTGAAAGTGAAAAATCCTAAAAGCCCATTTATTTACTTCTCTTGTAAGGTTTCGTTTCTATTTCCCCAAAGGCAGCAGAGGAAGGACCTTCAGATCCTCTTGCCGCCAGCCTTTCGCATCTCAAACCCCACAGTGTTTCTGCAGGGTTTGTTTTTTTGCAGCATTATTGAATCAAGTTTCTCTTTTGTCTCACTGCTTCTATTATTAACTTTTCGAGAGCTGAAGATGTTCCTTGTTGCACTTCAAACTTTATCAAAAGGTGCTACTTCTGGCCGCAAGTCTGCAGCTTGGGAAGCTGAAGCGGGTGCTGCAGTAGCTGGTGTGTGAGTGTCGGCGCTGCTTTCGCTGCAGGGCAGGAAGAAGTTCACAGGAATTTACCAGTCAGGACCAGATATCTATAGCAACGTATTTGTATATCCTGTGCCTTCTCTGTTGAAACACTCGTTGCTTAGGCTACTGGCAGTAAAACATGTAATAAAATCTGCTCTTTACTCCAGAGTTCATTATCTGTCCCAAGCCCAGATAATTGCACATTTCCCCTCCCAGTTCAGATCGTACCCGTTGGCCGGCCCTGCTAAAAGCATGGTCCGGAGGATGTTGTTATAATCTCGTTTTGAAGCCTATTTGCTATATGATCTTTTCTTACCACTAAACATTTGTTGCTCACTGGGGTGCCTGAGAACCCATCTCCCCCTTGCAGCTTGGCCTATGGGAGCCGAAAATGTTTTTTTTTTTCCCTGGGGATGTGTTCCTGAATTGTGGCAGGACAGATCTTTAGTGACTAAGGCTTTTATTTGGATTACTTGCGGGGTTTTGTTCTTTTTTTTTTTTTACTACAACGATCAAACCATTCAAAATACAGACTCAGAACAAGGCACCACCATTGCTGAACTGCCTCGGAGAAATTGCTTCATGGCTCTCGTCTTCACCTGCCCAAAAGAAAAAGGTTATTGAGGCAATTTCACAGAATGGTTGGGGCTGGCAGGGACCTCTTGAAATCATCCAATCCACCCTTTCCACTCAAGTAGGGACAGCAAGAGCTGATTGCCCAAGAGTATGTCCAGTTGAGGTTTCAGTATCTCCAGGGAAGGAGACTTCCCAGTTTCTCTGGGCAGCCTATGTCGGTGTTTGACCACTGTCACTGTAATACAGTGTTTCCAAGCAAAGCCTTTCTTAATGTGACGCTCATGAGGTCTCTGTGGGCTAAATCCTTTTGTCTATTGTTCTGTACCCCAAGGCAGAAGGTATTGGGGGTAGATCTGATGCTTTAGGTGCTATAATAAAAAAAAAAGAAAAATTCCACCTCCTGGGAATGTTTCTTGCATTTCAAACCATCTTAGAGCGGTATTTGCTGCCTGGCTTATGCTGTTCAATTGCTTTGGGCTCCTATGGTCCCAGAGGCACTGTGTTACAACTTCAGGACCGTAATAGATCTGACTCGCTTGTTCTGTTTTGTGTGAGCACTGCAAGAAAACAGTGCTAGATTTTCTCCTGCAAAGCAGATAACTCAGATAATATAAAGAGTATTTGTTCTGTTTCTCTGTGTACTGTCTTTCTCTGCTGGAGAGCTCTGCTGTCCTACAGGCAGGCATTTCATCAATTTTCCTCTTTTTATTAACACTAAATCAGTATCCAAGGGGAGTTGCACGGCGAAGTGCATCTCTAAGGAGTAATTTATCCTTTTGTAGCCATAACTGATGCACTAAGAGGATCCCATCAGGAGTTCTGTTCAAGGGGTTTTGCCTTGAGAAGGTTTATAATGAAAAAGCTGGGTTGGTCTTCAGCTTTCTGGGTTACATGCTTAGAGAACGCTTCTACCTGCACTAACTGGTAGTTGATAGAAAGTTCACGTGAAAGTAAGATGCACTGAGCATTGTTGCAACTATTTCAAATACTTTAGCACGTGTATGCTGACAACCAGTCCATCTATTGGTAAAAACACAGAATTACTTCTGTAGCAGTTTCCGAGTTAGCTGCAGTTACACACTGTAGTGCTGTGTAACTCATGGGCACCTTGGCCTCAGCAAAGCTAGGCTTTTACTATGAGACTATGGCTTGTTTTTAGTGAGCCTACAAGGACAGAGGATATATTGAGATAGGAGTTCTCTGGCATCTCAGTTTCTAGCCTGGCTGGATGTAGCTTATTTCAGACAGCAGCACCACACAATTTAACAAAAACTTTGGTGTGAAACTGAAACAAAACTGCACCTGCATTTTCCTGTATTTGAGCCTTACATGACTGAGCATCCCTTCCATGAGCAATGGTATATGTGTGAAGTCTACTGCTCTGCAGTTGTATTTCCCATCTTTTTCTTGTCTGATCACCTCAAGGGCATTCCTGTGATTATTTTATTGCTACTGTGATAGTGCTGGCTGCTCTGAGGGCTTTTGCTCATCAGCAGGGAGAGACCTCATTGCAATATACGTGGCATCACTTCCCCGGATTTCACCCTGGTGTGATGGGAAATGGAGGACAGGCAGGCTGTGTTGGACTTAGGTCTCTGCTGACTGCTTGGGGCAACATTGGATGCCTGGATGTCTCTCCTCACTTGCATTTACATCCACTGCAGCGAGTGATTTGGCTGGTACGGGCTCATTATGAAACTACCCCACAGCCCTAATCACAGGACTGACCTGAGAATCCCAGACCCACTCCATGTGATTTCCATTAGCAGCCATCCTCCAAGTGATCTTGTGGCTGAATCACTCGCTGAGCCTCTGGAAAGTGATTTGATGAAAGCATTTTATAGCAATTGAATGAAATGTCAGTTGGATTCCAACAGCAGGGGTTGCTGTCATGATTAATGAGGTATTCAGGCATTTCATTTTGGAGGAGCTACCTGCAACACAATTCACATAGAAGCTGGTTTTTTTAGATGGGCTTTAATAAATTAAAGTTAATGCTGGTTATTGAATTATTTGTAACAAATTGGTTACAAGAACTGCAGGATTACATTTGGGTTGAACGCGTTATGAAGCCTTTCAGAAAGTTCATACGTAAAAAAAGAGTTGTGATGAGAACATTGCAAGTTACTTTTCTGTTATAAAACAATGTAAAAGAGGAGAAAGGGTTGAAATGACCTGCAATTTGTTGAATGTAAAGACTGCTTGAATATGGAGCTTTTGAAGCTAATATTTAATGAGCATCCATCCAAGTAGCAGGATATATCTTACCATGAGTAGAGCAGTGAAATCTAATAAATGGAAGTTAACATCTTGCCTCTGTTGTCTGGGGGGCCTCTATTTTTAAGGAAACAGGAATACTAAAGGCATTACAGGCATGAGGAGAAATGGCATTAAACCTTTTCAGACCTCTTTTCACTGGCATTTGGACGCTTTACCATGTGTTCCCCAACCCCTGCCCATGATTAAGGCAGAGTTTATTTCTGCCTAAAATCCAGCTTCTGCATTAAATGGGCTCTGCAGCTCCTCCTGCCCCTCTCCTAGGGAATTCTGAGGCAGCTGCCAGCAAAGCAGGAATGGCTTTTGGACCAGGCATAATGAAGCCAAGAGATTTCACTGAAGCCTGGGACCCAAAGGCCCCTCTTCGCCCAAGGACAGAAACATAGTGTTAGAATTTCTGCTCTTAAGAAATGGACTGTGGTCAATCCATTACTTGCTCCGAGCCACTGTTTTCTGCAAATTGACTGCAGCAGAGTAGAATATGTGTTTTCTGCTCCCAGCACTGCAAGGATGAGTATCTGAAGCAGGGGAGATTCAAAGATGGAAAGGCAGCGGGAGCAGCTGGGAGTTAGTGGTTTAACTGGAGGGCAGCCCAGTGCTCTCCCAGGGATGATGCTGGCAGGGACCGGGAGCTGTAGCATCCCTGCATGTTAGTAGCAAGCAGAGGTATGTCAAGGGCCGGGAGAAAACTCTGCGATATAATGGACAAAAATAACGCTTTGAAGCTGAAATATTGGCAGCTTTTTTAGAAAACAGAAGTGCTAATGATAACATAGTTTTCCGTTAAGCCCAATGTATTGAACTAATGAGCAGCTGGCTGCTTTTTGTCTCTGAGCATTAAGCCACAGAGCAGGATGTGGATTTTTCACATTGCTGAGGCGACACAGAGACTAAGAGGAATACAAATAAAAGAAGCTTAAATTCAGCTGTTGAAAATCTCTCGGCTGTAGAGCAACTTACTTTTTGCTGACCTTTAACATTTTTTATTTTTTTTTAGGTTCTTATGCATGCTTGAGAGTTTTACTCTCTGGGAAGCGCTTAGCCCCTGTTAAATTTTTCCCAGTCTCTGCACACTTTGTTGCTCAGCTCTTGCAGTTTCTGAGTAGCCATTAGGTGTTGTCCTGTTACTAACCTGCCTCCTGCACCAGCCATGAATGAACCTAACAGGGGCATAACAGTCTGTGCAGAGAAATGCCATTTTTGCTGGACCAGTCACGGGGGTTTAGATGTGACTCTGATGCAAAGCTTATGAATTAAACCTCTTGAGTCTGGGGAAGGAGATGCAGCTCAATCTCTTGCTTGGCAGCTCAGTTTGGTATTGCTAGGAAGCCATGAAAGCCTGAAAGGGATAAAAGCGAAAACCATACCGTGGTATCTTTTTTCCTGTTGTTTTCTAAGTGCAGATTGACCTTCTTTCATTTTATTAAAGGAACTTTCCTGTTGCTGGGCAGTTTCCCCTATGCAGTCACTTGTGCATCACAGGCATTGTCAAAGGAGGGGTTAAACACAACCCCCTCCTGAAACTCTCATAATATCCTGAGGCTGAAATGCCTTTTTGCCCACATTGGGGAATATTGAATTTACTGAATAAACTTACATAAAAGCATAAACCCCAATAAACCTGAAAGGAGTTACTTTGCCAAACATGTTGCTTTAAAAAACCCTTTTCTCTGCTTATCTGGTGAAGCAGAGGGTTGCGATATGCTGGGAAGGATGAAGTCTCTTGTGCTGGTGCTACTGTCATGGGAGGAGGGAGGAGATGCTCCGTAAGCCAAAGGGTTTCGAAGAGTACCTGGATGATGCGAATGTGGCTGTCACTGAGCCACCTGCCCTTCCTGCCACCTACTTCGTCCTTGCTTACTTTCACCTTTGAATAGGTGGATTTTATTTTTCTTGACCACCTGTTGAGATGGGTCACGAGTTGGAAACCAGGCCAGAGCATCACAAGCCATATAATAGAGGAGTGGGATTGTAGCAGAGAAATAAAATAATGAGGATTATTATTTCTCAAATAACAAGGATTAATAATAAAGTTTAGTATTTCCCAAGTAGTCACTCCCAAATTTTCTTCCCATGTCCTTCCGTGATATACTAGTCGCTGAGAGAGCCTAGAGGAGAAGAAAAGAGGCCAAATGAAATATTTTCCCAGTGATAGCATCCTTTCTCTCCTCTTTCTCACTTGCCCTGGGTAGGAGCTGCATTTCCCACAGGGCTCTGCCTGCCCCTGGCCCCTCTCCACCAAATGGGGCTGGAGCTCAGGCAGGTGCTCTCTCACTTTGCAGCTGCTGAACCCGGATCCAGAAGAGGATGGGGAAGCAGAACAGCAAGCTGCGCCCCGAGGTGCTCCAGGACCTGCGTGAGAACACTGAGTTCACAGACCACGAGCTGCAGGAGTGGTACAAGGGCTTCCTAAAAGATTGCCCGACGGGCCATTTGACTGTGGAAGAGTTCAAAAAAATATATGCGAATTTTTTCCCCTATGGCGACGCGTCGAAGTTTGCGGAGCACGTCTTCCGCACCTTTGACACCAACGGCGACGGGACGATTGACTTTAGGGAATTCATCATCGCCTTGAGTGTCACCTCTCGGGGCAAGCTGGAACAGAAGCTGAAGTGGGCATTTAGTATGTACGACCTGGATGGCAACGGGTATATCAGCCGTGGGGAAATGCTAGAAATAGTGCAGGTGAGGCACTGTCTCTACTTTATATTTTATTCATGTTGCTGTAACTTCTTCACCCTGACAGCTGGAGCTGGAGATGAAGGATGGTGCTGAGCTGGGTCTCTCCTGCACCAGGGAGGCTCCTGAGCCCATGGATCCCAAAAGACACTGGGACCTACAAAGTGCAAATGAGGAAAGAGCTTGAGAGGAGAACAGGGCGCTGCGCAACTGGCCTGCAGCCAAAATTGTGCAGTTCTCCCTGGGGATTTCTTAATGAGGTGTCGATGGGATAAAAAAACCCTAAATGCAAATTTTACTGACCTGATTAATCTCAAAATTAATACCCTGAAACTACAAATCTGAGTCAATGTGAGCTCCAAATGAAAGGCTGTAGCATGTCTTTGTCTCCTGAAGGCTGGGGATGCAGAGCCCATGGGCCGCATGGCAGGGACATGTGGGGCAGAGCCACCTGTGCCACTGCCCCATGTACCAGTTGGGGCTCGGCCTCGGCAGTGAGCTGCTTGCGGTCTGCTCTGCAGCTGAAATGTGTCTGCAGTGCACTGCAAGGGGCCCTGGGAAGCACATAATGCATCCAGCCAGTGAGCTGATGGTTGGTTCTCATGGCTGAGTGAGGATAATTTAGGAGGAGGGCTAGGACTGCAGACATGCTAAAAGGTTTCATCTTTATTCACATTCTCATAAGTCTGAAAATGTATTTCCTTCCCTATCCACAAAGAAAAGCAACCCCTCTTCCTCTATAATCATATTCACCTGTAATCCATACAACATCCCACACACATCCACGTAACTGAGTGTGCGTTGAGAGCCAGCCAAAAAGACGATGGTTTAGCCCAGTTGCAGAAAAATAGAATCGCACACCATTGCCTCCTGTATTTTATTTCAGTCCTGCTTGTACATTAATCTAGACCCTGACTTTCAGTTAAACTGACGTAGCAATTTGGGAGCTTCTTTTGAAGCACAAATGAGTACAGGAAAGAGAAATAAAAAAGCTGCAGTCAGAAATTCCTGTTTGTTTTGGTTTATAAAGTTCTGCAGCTGCCTGCCAGGGTCAGCTGCCTTTTTTTATTGCTACAGGCTTAAATTCTTTTTCTCGGTCCTGATGCTTTATCATTTGGGTCATGCTTTTCCTGTATCTTTTTTTTTTTTTTCTTTTTTAATACTCAGGCAATCTACAAAATGGTTTCTTCAGTAATGAAAATGCCGGAAGATGAATCCACTCCCGAGAAGCGAACAGACAAGATCTTCAGACAGATGGACACAAACAACGATGGTAGGATCTCCACTGGCACCTCTTTGTAGGCTCTAGAAATAAGTTTTCTAGCAGATGATGGAATATGAGGATGGGGAAATAGAGGGCAGAGAGATTCCCACTAGTGTCCTTAGTGAGCATCTCCGGTCCATAACATATAGGTTGAATAAGAGGGCAGTGGGTGAGAGACTTTTCCTGCTGGGGGGGCTGGAAGAGGAGAAGTCCTTCCCCAGCATTTCATGGGTAAACCCTTTTCTGCAGAGGCTCCTCTGAAACTCCCCTGAGTCCAGTATCTTTGGGTCCATTGTCCTTGGTAGGGTTGCTCTCCTGGGCTTGTCGTCGGCCATGCACGTCGAGAATGTGGTTTGGTACCTGAAAGCAAAAATTCCCTTGGGTCCCTAAGACTTATTTTCTGTGCATGTTTATGGCATGTGTACATATACACGTGGTCACATGGAGTCCTGCAGTGTATCATCCATTGCATTGTGTGCATCAGGGGAATGTAACAGCTCCTGAGCCAATTACGGAGCCACTTGATAAATTATCTGACAGCATACCCATCATGACTTCTCCACCTGAGTTAACCATTTTCTTAGGCTTGAATAAAACAAGCAAACTTGAGCTATTTCTTCTGCCCATCATCCTGCCGATGTGTTTCCTGTCATCCCATTTGTGGTTGAGCTTTCCCTGGGAATTACCCCAGCAGTGGCCGAAGTGGCAGCTGCCCACATCTAAATCAGCAGCTGTATCCTACTGATGTGCTTAGCAGGAGCAAAGATTTGATTCTAGTGCTGAGATATGGAGATCTGGAAAAATAGGGTCTTACGTATAGAAAGTTTTTTTATTTATGAGAATTTTATGGCTGTGTTTTAGCACTGAAGTCCACAAATATTTTATCTTTGACTTAAACAAAACTGGCACTTAATCCCCTGGCTTCACATGGGGAGGGCCCTAAAATAATGTGATTAAAATATTTTTGCTCTACGTAAAGTAGCGGTGCGTGCAGATGAGTAGCAGTCACAAAACCTACTATATACATCCTCCATCTGTTGCACTTTGTTGCTGAAATAAAGTCATCCTATTCCCAGTAAAATACCAGCCCTGCAAGCCGTACAGTGCTGAGCAATGAAGTCTGTGCATGAGGAAGCACGTATGCTCTTGGTGGCTGGAAATGTTTCTTCTTCCCCATCTGACTACTGGGTGCTGCAAATAGATTTGGATTTGTGCTTTGCTCTTAAGTATTGCAAGGAAAGAAGGAAACTAATAAATGTCCTGATAGTTACAAGTACTCTTTTTCAGGCTTATAAAAACTTAAAAGACACCACTTGGTTTGGGAACATTATGTTAAAAGCCAGAAATTAGGACAGAGGAGTGCTATGGGGTTTTGAGTTTCTGTAATTTCTACAAGAGGAAGGATTGCTCATTCTTCCCAGTTCAACCTGATTCACGTGCTGGCCACCAAGCTCAGTCCTCTCCTCATCCCCATGGCAGTCTGGGAGCATCCTGAGGCTGGTGAAAAGCAGGGCAATGAGCTCATCTCCCTCCCTTTGGGTGCACATGGCCAAAAGTGGCAGGAGGCAGCTGCCAAGAGCATGATGTTTGTGTGTGGGTCCTGCCTGTCTTGAGCAAAGCAATTTGGGTTGAGTAAGGATGGTGGTGTTGTGAGGGCAGGGGCAGTTTGTGCTGGAAGCGTGAGGTGAATGGGAGATCTCTGGACACAGTGTCAGGGATGCAGCAAAGGCTTGTCTCATCTAATTTGTAGGGAAAACCATTTCATTTCTGATTAGTATTGCTATGGTTTATTTCAGAGTGCTGGAGCATGACAGTATTGGTATGAACAGGCAAGGTTCTAATGACATTTGTTCAGGGGAACTGGTCTTGAGCTTGGGAGAAACCTGCCAGGAGGCTGGGTCGCCCCAGGATGAGGTCTGGGAGACCAGATGGAATCTTTCCTCCTCGCAACACTGTAGCATGCTGTGCCATAGGCCTGTTGGAGCCTGGGGATGCTGAGGCAGTTGCTCCCTGTGGTCGCTCTCCCAGAGCGCTCCTTTTCAGACCTGCAGACAGGGTCCATCCATGTCAGTGCCTCTGGCCTATACCAAATGTGTATAAACCAGAAATGCTCAGAAGCAACACATAGTAATAGCTGACTCCCTCAAGGCTGGCTTTCCTTGCTGCCCTGTGAAACAAGTCCTGCTTCTGTAAACCCAGCAGGACATAGCAAGTGGCTTGTAGAATCATAGAATCACTGAATGCTTTGGGTCGGAAGGCACCTTTAAAGGCCATCTAGTCCAATGCCCCTGCAGTGAGTAGGGACATCTTCAACTAGAACAGGTTACTCAGAGCCCCATCCAACCTGACCTTGTTAGGTGCAGGAGAAGCCATCAATGCTCAGCCCTAAATGTCACGATCAACAAGAAGGCAAATTTGGGCTATTTAGTTAGAAAACGTCACAGTAACATAAGCATCAGTTTCAAAGTATACGTGTGTTCAGGTACCATACCTACTGTTCATGTGTCATTTGATTTGTATATGCTGTTTCTGGGCAAAAAGCTGCCAAATGATACTGCAACAGTTGTTTTTTTATTTGGCGCTGTCTTTTTAAATAAAAAAAAAAACAAAAGCAATTATTATGCTAGATTGTTTTTCAGAAGGAAAATGCATCTGGGCTTAAGGGCTTGAGTAGGATTTGGCTGCTGTGCATTGCACTAAATTCCCCTCAATGCCTTTGTGATAGATTAAATATCTGTATGTTGCTTCAGTGGAGAGGGTTTGGCTTTTTTTAAGCTACAGCGGTGGTGGCAGCAACGACTGAATTTTTAAAAATAATTTCCATTTTGTTTTTCCTCCCTTTCAGGTAAACTGTCGCTGGAAGAGTTCATCAAAGGTGCCAAGAGCGACCCCTCCATCGTGCGGTTGTTACAGTGCGACCCCAGTAGCGCGAGCCAATTCTGATGAAAGCGGACAGTGTGCACAGAGAATCTCGGCTTGTGTCCTTCAAGCTTTGCTCGCAAACGGATGCCTTCTCAACCATCCCTCCACACTTTGCGGATAAGATCCCATTGCCAGATCGTGTGCGTGTGTGTCCGAGCGAACCAGCCCTCGCTCCCCTCACTAACACCAGTGCAGCTCTCCTTCGGCAGCTCCGTTTCTGCTTCCCCTGTAATGTTAACAATTCACTCTACACATTTTAAACATTAATCGGAAAGTATGTTTACATGCAGCTACAAAAGAGTTCAGATCGCTGGTGAGATACGACTTCACTTAGTCCATAAGAAAGGTGATGTTCTAGTAGTTCCTGAGAAGACGCTGGGTAGGACCTTTACCAGTATAGCAGATGGTAGATAATTTATTTTGCTTCAGAAATTACTCTGTTAAAAAAAAAAAAAAAAAGGCAAAACAAAAAAGGTGGACTGAACGGAGTAGAAAGTGAAAAAGAAAAAAAAAAGGAAAAAAAGAGAAAAAAATAGCAGCTTTCCTGGGCATGGTTCCAATTTTCTTTTTGAGGAAAATTGCTTGCACTTATCTAATGGTCTTTACTTTCTTTTAATATATATA
>VWZK01001085.1:0-16417 GCA_013396935.1 Baryphthengus martii
GCGGGAATAGGAGGGGGCGACTAGTCCGTTGCAAACCTCGACCGCCCCTCCCCGGGAGTCTAAATTCTCCTGAGGGAAACCGGGTCAAACTGATGATCCAGCGAGGAATGAGCTGCGGGGAAAAGGGAGAGCTCAAGGAATACTGCGGGCAGTGCTGCACCGAATGCCCACCGGCCAGATCCGGGCGCTGCTGAAATTACCGGAGGGGAAAACGAGGGGGCCGGAAGGAGCTCGGGGGACAACTGCTCGGCGGGACAGCGCAGTTAACCCTGTCGCACCCCTGCCAGAAGACCCGGAGGGGTCAAAAAAGCCAGAAGCTGGGGTGCGGGGTTCCGGCCTCACGCTCGGCTTGGTGAATTCTTGCCAATGGTCTGCTAACAGGGAACCTTATAGACACATTCCCGTGGGTCCGGAGCAGATAAGTTTAGAGCTCCTAATTGATACAGGTGCCCAAATTAGTGTCCTAAATAAGCAGATATCCGAGGGGCTAGGAATCGAGCCCTCAAGGAAACGAGTACAGCAGAAAAACGTTCCTTGGCTCAAACTCAGTTTTGGCTGCCTGGGGAAGAGCGGATGACAGCTGTGGAGGTAGCCCTAAGGCCTTACAAGTGGAATATCTTGGGATTTGATGTATTAGCAGACAGGCGGTGGTACCTGCCCTATGGCTGCGTGTGGAGTTTCGGGAGCCGCGGGTTGGAACAGGCTCGCCTTACGACCCCGTCGCCATCTGAAGTGCCCTGCGTTGTCGCGTCCCGCCCCCCGACAGCCGCAGCTACACCGGAGATCACAGAAGTGATTAGTGATCTGATGAAGAGACAGATAATTAGCCGCACCCACTCCCTTTCAATAGTAACTGCCAAGGGCTGTGGCTCATGGGCGCGCTGGGTTCTGTGGGATCCAGGCGGCAACAGAAAACAGACAGGAGAGGGGGAAGGTAGCGCAGTGGTGGGAGAATCACCCGCCCTCCTGCTGGCACCCGAGAATGGAGCCACGCTGTGGGAAATAGGCCGTAGAAAAGTCTGGAGACCAGCAGCGGTTAAAGCGAGCAGTCCTCATACAGACACGTGGGTTAACCTGTAAACGTGAAGCTCCTCTCCTGTGGCGCTGTGCTTGTGACCCTTGCAAAACCCAGAGGCCTATATGGCTGAAAAACCCTGGATGTGAATGGGAAAACCCACCCGCTGTATCAGTGCTTGGTGGAGAGCCCCAGATCTCTAACATTTAGGTGCGGTTTCTAAACTGAGGCCAGCTGTGTGTTTTCTTAGAGAACAGTGGACAGCCAGGACCTAGAGGACCATGTGAACTCACCTGAGTGATGAACTTACGTCACGGGGTGGGGATTGGAACAAAACCGTCAGCAATGCAACAGGCACATCCCAGACGTATCAGCATGACTTTAGAAACAGAGTGGTGAAGAAAGTGGCAAAAGACTCAAAGCAGTTGTTGCTATGTTGGGAACCAGTTACTTGGGGACAGTTTTGGTATATTTGTTAGTGTTGGTTGGAGTTATAATAATTATTGTAGTTGTGTTGTATTATAGTGAAACCTGTGTTAATGGTGAAGGGTCTCTCCTTAGAAAGCGTATTTGTGTATTAGATATTGGAATGATAATTCACAATGAGCAATAAACCTCGCTAAGACTGCACCCCATTTTAACCTTGGAAGCAACAGGTGACTGTACCACCACTCTAGGGAAACCAGTCGAATGGTGACTGTGGTCATGGGGTGGATTGTGACAGATGCAGCCTCCCCTACAGACAAAACAGGCAGAGCACACACAGGGTGCTGAGCAGTTTGGCACCTGGAGCAGTTGGAGGCCTCGGCGATTCAGCTGCACCTTATGGGGCTGAACTGGCACCTCGGGCTGGAGCCCTCAGCAAACAGGCTCGGGGGCTAGACTCGTCCGGGCACATCCGTGTGTTGTCCAGGCTCGTCCGTCAGCCGTGACAATGACCCCAGTGAACCCTCGACTAGGGTATAAATGGGATCCTGCCTTGGAGCCAGAGGAGTTGGTTTGGAGCCTCCCCTTGGACATGCTGTCCAAAGATACTTCCATGGATTGAGGGAGTCTCCGTGAATGGAGTGAGCCTCGCCCCTCCGTTTTGTGTAAGTGGTACCTCAGGCACTCTGGTGTGGGAGGTTTCCCCTTCTATGAGTGAGGGTTTGCCTATTTTGGTTTGTCATTCCTTAAAGTCAGGAATTCGTTGTGTAGCAGTTAATTCCCAACAGACAT
The DNA here is from genome assembly GCA_013396935.1 of Baryphthengus martii. NCBI lineage: Eukaryota > Metazoa > Chordata > Aves > Coraciiformes > Momotidae > Baryphthengus > Baryphthengus martii. The sequence continues at coordinate 2,234 of VWZK01001085.1, forward strand.
CCGAACCTGTGTTTAGACACAAGGAGCGCTGGGCAACTCTGGTTGCAATAAACGCCCATTTTGGAGAGCGGCTGCTCTTTGTTTTGTGAGGGCCTCCGTGACAAGAAAGCGTGATGGTTGTTTTCTTTATAATTTTCTATCTTTTCTTATCTACCCCCCCTGCCTCCCCCAGCCAACTAAACCTGTCCTGGTTCCTCTGAATGTAAGGCAGTAAAACACAGAGCATAGTACTACTGTGCTTAACAGGCACTCTCTTATTATATCCCTTATATTGTTCATGAGCCAGGCTAGGAAAGCAGGGAGTAAACACTTCCACCATGCCTGGAAACACAATGTTCAGAAAGCTTTGCTTGCCATATTTTTATAGATTTATGGAACAATCGGTCCTACAGCAGTGCTGTTGTCGGTTATTGATATTACCATTTAATACACTTCACTAATGAGTGGAACCGCAACCTTAATCATTACTAGACAAACAAGCAACTGAAAAAAAATAAAAAGAGGAAAACAGCTGACTGGAATGTGAATTCTCTTAATTGGGCTGACCATTCATCTCATGGGGTAACTCACATTCAAAAGTCTCTTATAGTGTGTGAATAAAATTGTCATATTAGAAAGGTAAGCAGACGAATCGATGGACAGAACAGGAAGAAAATATACTACTATACAGAATAAAAGAAAATATACTTCTATATAGTAGATTTTTTTTTTTCTATACGTAGAAGGTTTATGCAAACTTTTAACTAGTGTATTTAATAGATGAACCCTTAGCATGGAAAGAAAGGAGGATTACTAGTTTATAAGACTGAGAATTTGAACGTGAGCTTACTTTTGCATTTGCAATCTATTTTCTATGTATTGGTGCCCTCATATAATGTGATGTTCAACTGTGTGTGGCTGCATTTCATCACAGGCTGAAGTGGTGCTCATCTGAAGATGGATCATTGCATCGTGTGCTAACAACAGTGCAGTGGTGAAAGGAGCCTGCCAGACATTTTCAGCTGGAACTGCTCTTGGTAAGGACATCTTTCTGGGGAAACTGGTGATTTTTTTTTATCAATTAACCAAGTGGCAGTCAATCAAAGCAAATTATCTAAATGTTCTTGATTGGTTCTGAATGTCATATTTCAACTTTACTCACATCTTCAATTTCTCTATAGAAAATTACTGTGTGACAAACTGCATAGATCAAGATATAAATCACAAGAAGAGACTCCTACGAATCGTAATCCCCCTTATCATGAGCCAGAAAATAAATTTTGGCCGATGAAGTTTTACAATTCTTTAAGTTCTAGATTCAGTATGAACTCTTCTGGTTTTTAAATCACATAGTGCATATTTTGTGGGAGTTAGAGTGCAGTGGATGAGTTGTTTGACTCACTTGACAGGACTTTGCATCCATTTTCTTCACACAGTGAAGACTGAATCTTAGTCTGTGCAGGGAAACTCGGAGATATGAAGGCTCAGGGACTCAGGTCCAAAAGAATTCTTAATTAATACCTTAAACTTGGCCACATATTTCAGTATATTGAAGTGAAATCCATGACAGAAGGGATGGTCCTTGGTAGGGTGGCTGATAACAACAAAATGCTCTGAGGATCAGTTCAAATTTCTTCCATGGACTTTCTCTATAACTTTGAGAATGAGAATTGACCTAGGAGGAGTGAATGATCTTGTGGAAGATCCTTGTCTTAGCTCCTGAAGTCCCTTTAATGCTTCTGGGTAGGGATTACAACCACCACACTACTGACTTTTCTCAGGCAGGTCTTTTCCCTTTGGCTTTTAGTGAAAAACTTTGGAAAAGTCTTGTTTCTACCTAGCTGCGGAGTGGAATTTTTTAATAATCCTGGAATGTTTCCCAGGATGGTAACTGTCATTGTTTTCCATCCTATAATCAAAGCTTCTCGGTGATATATGGTAAAACAAATTGTGATGAGGTGGATCAATGACACTGATTCTGAAGGAATTGCACTAGTTTTGCATGAGAATAATTGTAAATAGGATTTGTTGCCTATAATTTTCCAAGCTACTTAATTTTTCATTCGTAAACATAAACATTCTGTTTTGGTGATAAGTAGTTCCCCATAACTATGTAGTTCTTACACTAGTTGCCCTCCCAATAAAGGATTGCTCCTCCAAGAGGGATCACAATGCTTGGAAATACAATGCAAAGCTTGTCAGTCGTTTATAGTGACTTAAAATGATCAGGCTGGTATTTTGAGCTGCCACCTCAACAGAAATGGAGAATTAGAGTGACAAATGGGCTCTCATCTGGGAAGGATGAAACCACTCAAGCATTTACTTCTGAGTATGACTGTTCTGGTAAACTGTCAATGATTCACTCTAAATGCATCTACCTTCATTTGGAGCAAATAGGTGAATCTGTATTTGAAAATTTCTTTGGGAATGAAGCCAAGAGAGAAGGCGTTACACTATCGATATATAAACCATTGTTTGTTAGATACTACAACCCTGCTGCTTATTCCTTTCCATCAAAAAGAGATGACAGTTGCATAAGAATCCTGACCAATAGATCCAATAGGCATTATAGGCATTGCAGTCTTTGGCTGTAGAATTTGAACTCACTTAGAAGGACTGGGTTTTAAAAGCTTGAAAGTTTTCAAACACTTGAAAGCATCTCCAGATATGTAGAGTACAAAGTGGTTTTCCAAAAATCAGTGTCTGTCTCTTAAAACCCCGTGCAAATAGGAGGTGGTGGGAGTCTAGAAAGCACCTCGAGGCACAGCTTCAAATCATCTCTCATTTCTCTTTCATACACCTAACCCTAATCACATGAAAATCTTTCAAGGAGATGGTGTTAATGAATCGTTGTTCAAACATGACAACGTGCAAGTGTTTGTGAGTAGGCTTTTCCTGGCATGTTTAACATGTCACTACAGTAATTCTGTAAAATTGTGCAGTATTTTTGCAGCACATCATTTCCCAAAGCATCCGTATCTGACACTTAAAACACTCTGGTACTGAACAATGTCAGAATTTGTTTAATGCAGTGCATTGTGAAATATTTTTTTTTATATTTAGCAGCATTAAAATGTTTGCTTGGTTTTTTTTCCCCCCAAAATAAATGCAATTCCTTCCTGTAAACAAGATTTTAAAGGAAACAAAAAGGTAGATACAAATTCAGGAAATCAACAGCAATTCTGTTTGTTGTCATAGTAGAACTAATATAATTTTTGACTTTTTGATGCATTTTCATTTGTCAGGTTCATAGCGAGACTCTTTCTCACTCCAAATGAGAGGTTACTATCTCTTTGGTTCAGAAGGGCTGCAGGGTAATGCTGAAAAAATATGGAGCTAAAAGTTAATTTCTGGAGGAGTCACTTAGACAGGATTTTTCATTGTATAGTTTATGCTCGTAAATCTTCTGCAAGTCAACTATCATCGCTGTGGAACAGAGTGGCTTCTGTCCATAAACAACACGGCTATGAATCACAGGTTTTTCTGCACATTGTTGGAGCCAATTTTCAGATAGCTTTATCAAGATACGGGATGTGTCAGAATGAAATACAGCAGTTGTGAGGAGAACTTTACAGTTAAAAATGAGTTGTGCATCCTTCTGATCTTCTCAATCCTAAATGACAGCATTTTGATGCCTTTATAGTTCTATGAATATACCTGTTGGCCTTCTGTGGCTCCAGGTATATCTTTATTAAACACAATAGAATTACAAGGTAGTTGAGAATGGAAAAGATCTCTGGAGGTCTTTAATCCAACCACACCAATTAAAGCAGAATCAACTAGATCAGTTGCCCAGGGCTGTTTCTAACATGATTTTGCATATCTCTAAGGATGGAAGTTCCACAATCTCCATGGGCAACCTCTTCCAGCGTTTGATCAGCCTTACAGTAAAGAAGGGTTTTTTTATCCTCAAGTTGAATTTTCTGTAATTCAATTTGTGCCCTTTGCTTCACATTTTTAAATATTTCCTGCCCATTTTAGATCCAACACTCAAAGAGAAGCTGTTCTTTACACTTCTATTTCACAATGCTTTGTTCATGGTCATATCAGACTTCTGTTATGTCGTAACTCTGCAGTTAGATGTCATACTTCAGTGGTGTCTTATATGGCATTCCTGGACTGGCCTCTGAGGAGAAGTATCATAAGATAAATAATGCTTTAAATAAAGAATTAAAAATACCAACAGGAATTATATCCCTGACAAGCCAGCCGAGTAAGTGCAGTTTTAGAGCAGCCACAGTAGCATTATCAATTTTTGCTGATTCATAAATGTTACAGCTCCCCAAAACCTCCCATTTTAAGCCACATGCAGTGTTGAACTTGACAATTCTCTCAGCCCTACTGTCCTAACTTGCAGTCCATTTGCCTCCCAGCTCAAGACACACCTGCCTGCAGGCAGAATTGCAGCACACTTTTCCAGTTCCTCCACTGCACTTCTGAAAAGATAATTTTTCAGCTTTGCCTGCAAGTAGCACTGCATTTACTAGCCTGTGTTCACTGCCTGCTCACTGGTGAGTCTCTGATGCTGCCACCCTGCTCACAGTTACTAAATCTTCCCTTCAAAGAAAAGGAAGGCATCTTGTTTCTAAGTTCACCAAAATCTGGGAGCAATTTATGTTTGTGCATCAAGAGAAAAGCATTGTTATCCCTATTAGCGTGGAGATAACAATTTAGTGTTTTTTTTTCCTGTTCTTTTGTGGTTCTTGCTTTTCCCCCCACAGAACAGCTGAGAAAGATCACACAACCCCAGACTGGAATGCTCATACCGACCAGTTGGCCAAGCCTCCTATTACAGGAAAAGAAATGAAATGATAACACTTTCAAAGTGAATTTTTTCCATGTTGCTGAAAAAGGAAACAATGATTTAGAAAAGAAACAAAGCCTTAGAAGCATGAGAAAAAAAAGGATAAGGAAACAAGAAAAATGGCTAGGATCTTGAGGACATAGCTCCTGGGCATGACAGACGAAGAAGGTAAATGTCTGGGCAAAGACAGTGTCAAGGGCCTGCTACGCTACCTGAGCACTGAAAAGCTCCCATGAGTAAATATATCCACTTTCTTGTCAAAACCTCTCGAATTCTGGCTGTCCATTTCCTAACCCGACTGGGCAAATTCCTTCTTGGACCATGGAAATCCTAGGGAAATAAACCCAATTCAGATGAAAGGATTATGTGGTTAAAATTAATGTTCGCCTGACATTCTGGGCTACAGCCTTCGCCACAAAAACTTCATTGCAGTTTTTCCTCTCTCAACAAAGCATGGAATTTTTTTCCATTCCTTTGCTTTTTTATGTTGACTTGGGGAAGGGGTGAGTGGGTGTATGCTCAGAGTTCTCTTAAATTTAACCCACTATTATGTCCATTGAAATGCTTTCAGGTTCATTGCTTTCTAACTTAAACCATTGTAGCATATTCCTACATTTTTGCAAAATCCAGATCTAAGGATGAGATGTTTATAAACACTTGTTTAAACTGAATACAGAAATTCTTGCAAGGAATACTAATATCTGCATGAAACTTAAGGAAATTATGGACTTCTTTCTCATATATTTTATCTTAAATTCAGTAATCATAATTGAGACTTTGCACATGTTTAATTACCCTGTTGACAAATGGTGTCCATTTCCTTACAGGAGCACAGGGCACTCCTGGGTAGAATCATAGAATCACTATGGTTGGAAAGGACCTCTAGGTAGTTGCAAGGTTTTTTCGGAGCCATTTTCGTAGCTCCAGCATCCACCTCTTTTCCATCTATAAGGCTCTCTCTCCTTCAAGATGATCATGTAAAATAGCAGCAGTGGGAAACACTGGAAGCAAATATTACTCTTCAGCCTCCACCTTTGACGTCGAAGTCCTCGGTCTACTCTTCAGCCTTCTGCAGTCTTATGTTGCTGTCATGGTTTGGCAGCTCAGAGTACAACCAAGCAGTTGATGTTATCTCTCCAAAAGCAATACTGACTAAATGTGGACATTTACATTACCCAGTCAGCCTACACTCCCCTTACAGCTGATGCACATCAAGTCCAGAGAGTCAATATTCAGGGCATGATTCATTCTCTTCTCAAGTAAACCTGTTGCAATAGCTTCATGCCATAGCAAAATAACATCCTTAGCTGAAATGCTGAGCAGGTCCTTGGAAAGGAAGTACTGACATGGCTCAAATTGCAAACATTATAGTTGACTAAATGTGAGTAAAAGGAACACAAACTTTTAAACTGCCATCTCTTCCAAGAAACCTGCTTTTTCTACGTAATTATTCTCTGTCACAGTATTTCCTTCACTATGAACAGGGTAGGACAGGTGTAAAACATTTATGAAACAGCTGCTTTGCATTTTCAGGGAATTATCTGCCAAGATGTGTTTGTAGGTTGTTGTTATTTCATCAGCTTTCTGGAAGGAAATCAGAGGCAACTGAAATCATATGTGCTGTATCTAGGCATGATCGTTCGAACAGGTCCAGCTGCAACCTTTCTAATCACTGCTGTATATTTCTCTGCTTCACACAGGAAACAACTCAAGAACATAAACTTTTGGATTCCTAACAGTGGCTCCTACAAAGACTTCCTCTATATTTAAGGTAACCTGATAACCATTTGCTTTCACTTCCTTGAGGAACAAAGAAAAGTCTGGTTTTGTCTTGTTCAGAAAAATCCTAAAAGAGCCTAACCACAGATAAAAGAATTTGAAAGAATGATTATTCTTTTCTACTAAGAATATATTTACAATACAATCATTTACGTCTGTGTCGTTGATAAGCTGGTTAAAATTTCTGATGAAAAAAAGCCCTGAGTATATTTCTCCAAGATCAAAAAATGATTGGAGACCCAATGTTCTTCTAACAAACTTCAACTGAAGTCAGTGGCCTGAAACTAGCTAATGTGGCAGCTGAGCTGACCCACGAGCTCTCCTAGCTTTTGTTCTTTATTAGTCTATTTTCTGCTTATGACTATAAAAGTGTGGTGAAGCTTGTAGGGGAAGTTCTTGGTGTTTTGTGATACCTACTGATATAAAAACCAGGCATGCTTTCATAATTAAATGTGTATTTTGATTTCTCTTGAAACCTTTTGGAGCTGTGAGCATTCAGAATCTATGAGAAGTTTTTTCCTCGACTATAAATCATAGAAAATAATTCTTACCTGTCTCAGATGGTGAAGCCAAATGAAGTAGTTAATTGCTAATTTGTAGATAAAGCACTAGGCTGGAGTTGAGAGCCATGTGGTTGCCCATGTATGTTGCCCCTCAGAGAGGAACACTTTGAAGCACTCATTTAATGGTACAGCATCCACCTTCATTTTAGTAGCCTGTGGAGGATATCACCACCTTGGTCCATATATTTCTGTAACTTAGAGATAAATTCTTTACAAGTTTTCTAAAGAATTTACAAGTGCAGGGGTAGGAAAGGCTAGCAAATGGAAATGAAAAAAATTAAACCAAAACAACCAAAAAAAAAAATCCCATGAGTAGTAATGTTTGTTAAAAATATTAGACTTACTGATCCCACACCTCAGCAGGATGAAATCTGGCAGGTGAATCTTCAGGATGATTTACACACCTGTGAATCTCACCCACAGACTCTACCAGTAAATTGTAGTCTCTTTAGATTTAAAATGTCCTCCACTTTTCTGAACAGTATCAAAAGTTAGATCATATATTTCAGTAGAAGTTACTCTGGGTTTGACATAGTAGCAAGAAACATCCATGCCAAGTAATTCGGAGGATATGAGTAAGTATATGTGTAAAGATAGATTTAAAAATGAAAAGTGATTATACAAGATAAATATTCCAAGAAATAACTGTGCAGGGACAAGAGGAAACACTAAATCTATTTTTATTATTAATTGTGCATCAATAATGGTAGTAACAATTACTATTTTTATGTATAATCTATTAAATCTGCCAGCTACGTGGTCTTAACATTTGGAAAAACTATAAAGCTGGATTTTGAGGCTACACAAAATAACTGTGACAAACTGATCAGTACAGGAGCACTGATTCTTGTATTTATGACCATCCTGTAGATGTGAGCTTGAAGGTGACACAGGACCTGGAGCAGATCTGTTCCTTGTTGATGAGGCAATAGGAAGTCCAAGTGAGATCACCTGGGACATTTCTTAGGATACTGACATCTCTGTTTAGATACTGGAGTTCTGGCTCCTGGTTCTGTTTTAAGCAATCGTAGAGGCAAAGAATTCACTGTCTTACTGTAATCTCCTCCTCTGGTTATTTAGCCCTTGAAAAATATTTCTCTATTAAGGTTGATAGGAATGATAATAAATGATCAACTGTTGTGGGTTTGGGTTTGGTTTTTTTTTGACTCTGACTAAGGTCAATCTTAGATATTATGTGTATGTCAGAGAAAATAGAAAGAGAATTAGGTGTCAGTGTCCTGGGAGTGGGATTTTCTTGTTTAAGATGGATTCTAGTATGAACTTGCTAGATGAATAATATATACTGAACTCCCAGACACCAAGGTTACCTGCTTGCTGTCTCATTATTAGATAATGGGGGCAAGAAGGGTCAAGACTTCGTATTACAACAAAGACATCAGTGGCTAACCTGATATTTTGGCAGCATGGGTAATGCAGTTAGAGGGGAGAAGTATTTACCAGTGCAGAAAACAAAGCTGTGAATTGTGTTTCTGTCTATTCTCAATTCCCTCTTGGTCACTTGCTGTGAGCAGAGCAAAGATTTGATGCCACAAGGGAAGCACTGTGGATAATGGGGTACAGCAGCAGCTCCAGAGCCAGGGAGGACTCAGCAAGAACTGGGATTACTGGTGTTTTGTGTGCGAGGTCTCTCTCCAAACTGTCTCTGTAAAACATTATTTTAAAGTGCTTTGTCTTTTCGAATAGAAATGCATTTAATGGCAGCTCACATCCTTTTTTTGCTTACATTCATCACTCTCTTCCCTTTCTTTCCCTCCCCCAAACCCTTTTCCCCCTTCCTCTATGAAAACAGCTACGCTATGGAATAATTATCCTAAACCATTAAATCATAATCAGTACTCACAGCTGTAAAAACATCTGCATTATAGGCTCTGCTTCTTCCTAAGAGACAGAAATGTAATTGATTTTTTCATTCTGGCATGATTGTGTAGCTTCTGCTTTGTGTTATGTTGGGGAAGTGGGCGGAGGAGGTAGGAGGGAGGCATCTTGCCTGGCTTTCAACTGATTCATGTTCATCTAGTCATGAAACACATGCCTAGACTGAGAAGCAGAGCACAGAGCGTACTGCAGCAAGCAGGTTCACCTCTGACATCCCACAGCCCTTCTCTTCTCTCTTAATATTGCCGGGGTAAATAATTTCGCACGCAGTAAACCAAGCGTTCGTGTGCTCTGGGGAAAGGAAGGATTTGTGTTAGAGAAGCTGCTCCACAGCTGCCATAGGAGAATTGCTCCGTAAAACCCTTTCTTTCTTTCTTTCTCCCTTCCTGCCAGTAGTTGCCTTAGTGACAAAACTAATTGCCACTCGTGCCCCTGCTCCAGTGCATAAGAGAAAAACAAAGCCATTTGTATTGTCATTCTAGCAATCTTCTGCAGGACTAGCTTGAAGATTAAATGTGTTCATTAAAAAATATGTTACAGGCATTAGAGTAATGCAATGAAAAGACAGACTGAGGTACATGATTCTGCTCCTGGCTATGCCTTTTGAACAGCTTCTTGAAGTCAGTAGGTGAATCCATTGTAAGCCCACACAGGTGGAAAATTAGGAATAGCTTCTCTCTTCCATAGCAAAAGTAGAAAGACTGTTAGAATTGAAGTCTACGAGTTTTGCTGTCATCTGCACTTACATCAAAAGGCAGTTTCTGCCCATAAATTGCTACCAGGTTGTTGTTTTTTCTTTTCCCTTTGGGATATCTATGGACTGTAGACTACTTGGTAAGAGCAAAGATGATGGGAAGTATTTCCTTTCATGGTGGACTTCACTGTACAGCTTGATAGTGCATAGTTACTTACCCAATTCTTCTTCCACATTTAAGATTCCTTGTTTGAAGAAGTAATTTGCAGGAAGTGGAAAGGTCCCCCAGGCTGGGTTAATTTGCCTGGGGAAATCATGCCTGTGAAGATGCGCAGTGAAGATACTTAGAACAGATATCTGATTTAGAAAAGCTATTTTCAATGGATTTTCTTGCTGAGGACCAGTATCAGTCATGCAGAGTCACTGGTATCAGAATAACATCTGATCTTAGTTCACTAAAAGGGTGTGGAGCCACCACACATACATACCATAAACAGATATTAAGTGGGAGAGTCGGAAGACAGAACACCTGGGGAAGCTTAAATGTAGATATGAAACATGTTTCTGTATTAATTAAGAACATCTTACCTGAAGAAACATTTGGAAAAACGCTTTTCCAAATGTAACTATATATTTTAAGTGCTCATCTAGACTAGGTTATTTCAGGGACTTAGAGTGCAGATATGGAAGCAACAATAGAGGGTATCGAGCATCTGCTTTAGTAGGAGGAAAGGATTTTAGAGTTATTATTTTAAAATGCTTCATTTTCTGTGTTGGTAGTGGTAACATCTGCGTTCTCTCCTGCAGTGAAGTTATGAAATAAAAGAAAATGTAATCAGTAGGAACTTTCAGAAATTCAGCCCAAAGCTGGGTCAAAATTTGACTGCATTGGAATTACCGCACAAAGCAAGGAAAATGTTGTCATAGAATTTTTTTTAATGAAGGCAGAAAAAAAGTTTAAAGAAAAGAGAAATATGTCTATTTTATTAATGAAGATAAATCTCAGACTCTTGAGAGTCTATCTCCCGTGAATATGAGCCAGTTAGTTTGGAGTTCCAGCCCCAAAACAGAGCTTTATTTGAATAGTATTGGGCTCAGCTCAGAAGTATTTACTTGTGGTTTAAAGTCTTCGCAGGAATAGTTTAAAATCTCAATGTTGTGGAGGCTAAGAGGTTGCATTACCAAGAAATGTTTTTTATCATCTACCCTAAGAGGCAAGAATGCATGCAGCAGAAAGATTCCCCCACCCCCCACCCTAATTTCTCACTATATATTTAAAGCAACATTCTCTTGGAAAAATGCTTAGATCCATTGATTTTTTTTTTCTTCCTTTGCTTAGTTACCCACAGATGACAATTACCCTTCCTCCTGGCAATGGCTGGATGTGCTTTTCAGGCTCTAGTAGCCTGTGCCATGCTCACATTGTTACTCTTTTTCTTCCTGGTCAGCATTTTCAAAGATGTAAAAATGTGTCCAAACAAAGTCTGAAGGGTTCCTGTGGCATCGTTAAAGGAACAAATAAGTTTAAAGTATCTCAGTGATGCTACTCTGATGAAAAAAACAGAGCGAGCCAATGACATTCTAAATTAGATGCAAATTACTTTAAGAGGCATCGCCAGCCTCTGTCTTTAAAATATTTGCCATTGATTCCATCTGATAGAGGGCAGAAGGAAGCCATCAAGTAGTTGTTTTTTTCACCTGGGATCATGACCCCACTGCTCAGAGAGTGTAGTTTGTCTCTGCCAGGATCAATGGACTACACTATCTGCTGAGAGTCTGAGTCCTAAATTGCACATTGAACTCGGATCTCCCGAGTGGAAAAGCTAATGCACTAATTGCTCTGTGTCAGCCACTTCTGCCAGAAGACAGCGATGTACCTTACACTGTTGATTACCATTCAGTCAGACTCACATCCAGCCAGAGAGACACCAGTGATTCAGCTGAGACAAAACAAAACCAGTCCAGAGTTGTAATTTGTGCTGTGGCTTCATAGCTGTTTCCCTCTGGCAAGCAGTACAGAAGTCCTGTTTAATATTTTATAGAATCATAGAATCATTTAGGTTGGAAAAGACCTTTAAGATCATCGAGTCCAACTGTTAACCCAGCGCTGCCAAGTCCACTGCTAAACCATGTCCCTTCTTGGCCACCTGGGCACATACTGGCTCATCTTCAGCTGGCTGTCAACCAACACCCCCAGGTCCTTTTCTGTTGGGCAGTTTCCAGTCACTCTTGCCCAAGCCTGTGGTGTTTCAGTGGGTTGTTGTGGCCCAAGTGCAGGACCCAGCACTTGGCCTTGTTGACCTTCATACCATTGGCCTCGGCCCATCGATCCAGCCTGGCCAGATAGTTCCCTACCCTCAAGCGGATCAAGACTGACTTGGTGTCATCTGCAAATTTATTGCAGGTGCCTTTGATCACCTCGTCCAGATCATTGACAAAGATATTAAAAAGAACTGGCCCCAATACTGAGCCCTGGGGAACACCACTTGTGACCAGCTGCCAACTGGATTTAACTCCACTATAAAAAAAATCTGAATCTTAGTCTCAGTAACCCATTATAATTTCTAGTGATAGCTTTCTATCTGTGTCCTAAATGACTGTCCAATTGTTGTGAAATAGGAGCAAATGCCAAGGGAGTATTTTCACAACTAGAAAAAAATCAGTATCTCACTCGTCTACATGTAGAATTCATTGAAATAAAGGGATTATCCTGATAGAGGGAGGCAGGGAGAGAAATTAAAGCTGATCTTTTTATTTACAGGAAGTTAGTAATGCCACCATAGTAAAGGCTGCTTTTTAAAAATTAAAGAGATGTTGAAGATCTCTCAAATGATTAGAATGAGAAATAATACATAAATTGCATGAAGGAGCAGCCAGTGAAGAACAGGTATGCACAGCAGCACACAATGCATGGAAACCTAGAAACCGCTGAGTAAATATTGCTGTATTCTGATAAAAAAAAAAAAAATAATAGTACTGGAAGTCTGAAAACTACTGGCTCTAAAAGATATAACTGAACACAGTTTTATAGCAAATTTAATTTAAAGTTTAAAAAGTGTAACAAATCTAATCCACTTTTACTTACGAAAGTGTAGTAAATTGAATAGTTCCAAACATGAATGCCATGTTACTTGCCACTGTGATGTCATGTCCAGCACTAAATTCAAATGATAAAATTGAGAATAATATGTACTTCTGAAATTATTCACCTTTTTTTTTTCTGCTTAATCTGGCTGCCTAACTTAAGAAGCCTGAAGAGCAGAAGAGGTGGATTGGAATCTCTTTGTTTTGAGGACAGAATTGAACTCAAATCAGTCACTTCCCACCATGTGCTTTGCCTGGTGTTAGAGAATGTGGGGATGTGTTACTGCCACCACTACAGTAAAGAAGGTGAGGTCAGTGAAGTGAGATGCTGGCCACGAGGAAGGATTTGCCTCTGTTTGTGTTCAGTGGATGCCTGCATGGCACGTGCCCACCCCTAGTCAGAAAATGAGACGTTTTGAAGTGTCATTTGGCAGTGTAACTTCCCTCCCTGGCAGCACATGAAACCTCCATGGCCAAACGGGCACCTGGAAACACTTTTATGGGAATAGACTCCTAATTTTAGGTTCTCACATTTAATTTTTTTTTTCTGTTTTTTTTCTAATTTTTTTCTGATTTTTTTTTTTTTTTCAGTTCTTTCGCTTGTGTTTTTGCAAGCCCACAGCCTGATCTGCTGAATATTTATGAACACACACACACACAAATATTTATGAGCACAAACACACACACAGAGTTTATTTCTGCTCTGTGATGTCCACTTAAGTTCAGTTTGGTTGTAAACATCCTCTGGTGGGAAACAGGCCTCTGTGTACCCCTGTAGTAAAGGACCTACGCAAGGGACAAGTTACAGTGAATAAAATTGGACTATTCAGATATTTTATGTGAGTCCATGCACAATTTTTTTTATTCGAGGAATAAAACTTCAGGTGGTAAGCTTGTGATAAGTTATTATCTTTTATTTCTATAGTAGCCAATGCAATAATGTTAAACCAAGAAATGCTACACACTTAAAATGACTGGGCTAACAGGAAGATGAAAACTCCTAGTGAGAAAACTGTTTCTGGCTCTCTTCATAATCAAACCTTATTAATCTTCACATATACTAAGAACCCTTTAAGTACTCTCTCCATTTTACGAAAAGTAGATATAAAAAAGAGGTTTAAAAGAAAATAAAAGAAGTTTTCCTGAAGTCTAGTAAAGATACTTTGCTGCAACCAGTAAAGTAAAATGATATGTGCCTATGAAATTCTTCATTCAGAAGGGACCCAAACCATCATGCAAACAGTTTATACATACATTCAAGGCTATTTTAGGTGTGTATATGTACATTATTTCACTACGTAAGTAGGTAAAATTTTGGAAACAAAAGCAGATTTTNTACTTCTGAAATTATTCACCTTTTTTTTTTCTGCTTAATCTGGCTGCCT
>VWZK01001087.1:0-33313 GCA_013396935.1 Baryphthengus martii
GCCCTGAACCCTAAACGGAGACACCCTGCCCCAGCAGTTGGGGCTGTAGGGCTCAAGAGCACCATATAACAGGCCCAACGGGTAGAGAGGCAGGATCCCACAGAGAACCAGGCTGAGCCTCATCGTGGTCTCTCCCTAGGAAAAAACCTCTCGATGCACAGGGCCTTGGTAGATGGCACTGGTGGGGCACTGTGCTCCAGGTTCAGCTGAGAGATGAGTTGGTGCCAGCTTTATCCCTTCTGCGTCCCTGAGCTTGGCTATGAGATGTGTCCCTGCAAGGGTGAAAGCAAAGGCCAAGGCTGCCAGGGGCTGGGTGAAGAAAAGGCCAAGGCCACCAGGGAACAAGAGAGAGCAGACAGAGAACCACAGTAGGGGAGAGGACAGACCTGAGCTCATCGTGGTCTCTCCCAAGGAAAAAAGATGTGGAACGGGAATGGGCTTATGGCCGGCTTAACCATCAGAGCAGCCAGCTGGTTTGGCAGGTCCTGCAAAGCAGCCAAGATGTGTCCAGCTGGGCAAGGCAGGCCCAAAGGTGGCCGGGCAAATACAGCAGGTCAGTGGCCATGATCTCTGAGCCAGTGGGTGATTGCTGTTTGTTTTTACAGAAATCTGAACTGTTGAGAATGAGGAGTGTGATTTGTCTGGAATTATTCCTGGATCCACAAGGCCTTGGACATGCAGTGGCCACTGTCACCTTGTTGGGACATGGGCAGCCAGCAGGCATCTTCCCATGACATGGGCACCCTTCTCGGATGCAAGGCCATTCCCCCCAACAGTGGAGGCATTGTTGCCCTGCATTAGGCGCAGGAATTTGTCATCTCTGAAGGTGCGCTTGTCCTCGCAGGCTGTCCCCTTGGAAGATGATGAAGCTGTTTGTCTGCCTCCCTGGCAATGATAGACCCGGGAACACAGTGAAATGGGCAGGGGATCAGGGGTCCAAGAAGGGTCCTGCTGGTCTTGGCATCCTCTGGAAGAGCTTCAGCCAGCCTAGCAGGACTGCTCTGGGATGAGGAAACCCCAGACAGGCTCTGTGTCATGCTGGGGGCTCCTGGGGGGTTTCAGCCCTGTAGCTTGGTATTCTGTCCCTATGGGAGAGGCAGAGGACACCTTGGGGCCTGATGAGGCTTTATTGATGTAATACACCGAGCAGTGCCAGAGGATTGGCCTCCAGCTGGCAGAATACTTCACAGTAGAGTGGTGGTGTCCTGACTGCAGCAGCCTTTGGGGAGCTGACGCACCAGCTGCCTGTCACCATGAAGAGAATTCACCATTGGCTGGATGAAAATGCTGCCGTTGGACTTGTCAGCCACCCACTTCCACCTACACCTCTCTCCCATGTGACGCTTGCTCTCGCAACAGCCGCGAAGGCCCTTCCTCGTGGGACATGGACACCCGTGGGGCACCTCACGGCCGCAGAGGCATGTTTTCTCCTGCCTCGGGTCCCACCCCTCATAGACAGCAGCACTCACTTGCACCGCTGCCGTTCAGGTTGCCAATGTGACGGGCGTACGCTCTAGCTGGAGTCTCGTGGGGGGCTTCAAGTCTCTGCTCTGCTAACCTTATTGACACGTCTCCTGCTTGCAGCACTGCTGCCGAATTTCTTCCCGGAGGCAGCGGTGAAAGCGTCTTAAGTACTTCAGCAGCCTGGCATTGTGGGCTTCCATTTGGCACACCAATTCCAAATAGCAGGAAGTGCGATTGTCCCTGCAGTCGGTACCCTTGGAAGACGATGAAGCTGTTTGTCTGCTTCCCTGACTATTGTAGATGCGGGGGCATACTGAAATGGGCAGGGGATCAGGAAG
The DNA here is from genome assembly GCA_013396935.1 of Baryphthengus martii. Classification (NCBI taxonomy): domain Eukaryota; kingdom Metazoa; phylum Chordata; class Aves; order Coraciiformes; family Momotidae; genus Baryphthengus; species Baryphthengus martii. Next base: position 1,803 of record VWZK01001087.1, read on the forward strand.
TCTCTACTCTGCTCACCATCTGACTCGTGTCCTTCTGCTTGCACTGTGGGTGCCTGATTTCTTTCAGGAGATGGTAGTTAAAGTATCTTAGGTGCTTGAGCAGCCTGGCATTGTTGGCCTCCATTTGGTACAGCAATTCATGGTAGTCGAAGGTGCCATTGTCCCTGCAGTCTGAACTCGTGGAAGATGATGAAGTCTTTTGTCTTCTTCTCCTGTTGACCCGGGGACACACTGACATATTCATGGAATCAGGGGCCCCACAAGTGTCCTGCTGGGCTCGGCTTCTTCTGGAAGCCTTGCAGGAATGATTTGGGCAGTATAGTGGGTATTTCCAGAGGCTAAATACAAGCCAAGACAGGCAGAACAGACTCATGATCTGGATGGTATAGTGAAGCAGCTCGATGTCCAGTTGGGTGAGGTGGTCCCCAGAGAGGTTCAGGTCAGAGGCCGTGCTACCTGTGCAAGCGCACGGTTGCATCGTGTCCTTCTTACAGACGGCCGTCCTCATGCCGATCGAGTGCAGGAGGCTGTGAAGGCCCATGGCAAGGCTGCCCATCAATTTGGCAGTGCTGCTCTCAGCACTAACGGGCACTTCCTTCTGTCCCTCAGTGCTGACAATATTTGCTCTGACCCAGCACAGGAGGCTGCGAAGGCTGATCCAAAGGCTGCCCAGCCATTCAGAGGCGTTTTTCATAGCACTGCTGCTCTCAGCACTAATAGGCGCTTTCTTCAGTCCCTCACCGCTGTTCATCTTCGTCCTGACCCAGCGCAGGAGATTGCAAAGGCAGATGCTGCCCGGCCATTTGGCTGCCTTGTTCTCGTCTCTAACAGGTGGTTGTGGTTCCTCCTTTCCCAGAACTTTGGCCATCCACATATTGATCCAGTAGTAATTGGGCCTGTCAGTGTCAATGTTGCCCGGCCATTTGTCAGCCAGTCCCTTGTTACTAACAGCAGGTTCCTCCGGTCCCAGAGCCTTGGCGATGCACGCACTGTCCGTGTCGCAGTCATCAGGGCTGTAGGGCTCAAGGGCACTATCTAATAGCCCCAACAGGGAGAGAGGCAGGATTGTAGACAGAAGCAGGATGAGCTTTATCATGGTCTGCCGCTTGGAAATAACCTCTTGATGCACAAGGTGAGTGGAGCTATCACCCTGAACAGATGTGATAGCAACCACCTGAACACCTGAACTGCTCTGTCTGCACATGCCAGAGTTATTTATAACAAGTTCCGACTGATGTCACAAAGGCTCTGTGACGTCACAAAGCCTTTCCCCACCCGGCCGTCAGAGGTGGGAGGGAGCTGCGTAGGCAGATTTTGACGCCTGCTGCTCCCACCGCTATGCCTGCCGGCAGACACCGAGCCCAGTAGGCTAGCGGGACTGTGTCCCTCGGGATGTGGGCTGTGCCTGGACCTTCTCAGCGAGGAGGAGCTGAGCCCAGCGCTCCTCCCGAGCCGCCTTTAGCGCTGTGCCGCAGCTGGGCGTCTGTCACGGTCTCTNGACGGCGGTGGCCAGGGGTACGTGCCCCATTCCTCGGCCCGGCCCAGCCCAGTCTCCTGCGGGACGGGTTCTGCGCCCCTAGCCCGCCGCTTGCGGGCGTTTGGCGCGCCGCCGGCAGCCCGGCGGGAGCTCTACAGGGGTAGCCGGCAGTAAAGGAGCGCCGCTCGTCCCGGCTCGGAGAACCTGCTTGTCCCTGCCGATGCTGGAGAACCAGGGCCACGTTTTACTCGAAAAACCCTTCTTTTGCCCACTTCCTGACTCGCGGAGAATCGCGGACCCCGGACAGAAATGTTTATATTTGTTCCCCCTCCCGCCCCGCGACTTCTCATGTGGGTTTTAAGAGGACTAAATGTGATGCGGTCGGGGAAAGGGTCCTAAGAATAGCATTGTCCGCGTTTCGTAGCATGTGCAAAGTGCTCGGAGCGGCTTTGCGTGTCCTTCTGCAACACGGGAGGTTGTGGAGATGCGACTGTGCCGGGATCTCCTGGTGTTTTTGTAGGTGTCTCCTCGGCGCTGGTTGAGAGGAGCCTCGGTCGGGAGAGGCTAGGCACTCATGGCTCGGGTTTTATTTGGTACACATGCGCTAACTAGGAGGAATTGGCTTTCTTTAGTTGCAGGAAAGTATGAACCTGAGTAATTTGCCACTGTGGAAGATGGCAAGTCTGAGCTTATTCTTCGTTAACTGGCAAACTGCTCCGTTTGTGTTTCTGTGGTACTGTACTTAGAGAATGTTGCATGTGAAATAAGGCTGCTCTTCATGTAGCCAAAGAAAGCTATAGCCGTATTGTAGTTTAGTGTAAATTGTGCCAAAAATATTTCGGGTTTGATGGATGCAGGGCTTCAATCTGACAGTCTCAGTCTTCTGAAATTCTTCCTAAATTCAAGTTTTTCTATTTTAAATTCTACTTCTGTTTATTTTGAGAGTTACTCAGTCTCATTCTGTCATTGATTTTCCTGTCATTTCACTGGTGTCCCGTTTCTCACTCTCTGGATGGGAAGAAGTCTGTGACTATCAATATGGAGTAAGAAGACTCTTCTCTTAGTACTTGACGGAAAGGCTTACTGCTTTAAATAATGATTGAATTAAATTTATTCCTAACTGAATAGTCATTAAAAATGAAATTTGGATGAGTGATGCCCTTATAAAAAGGATTAATCTACTTTAGAATTAGGAGTTAAATATGGAATGCCTATGGAGTTTGCAACTGTATTCCTCTCAGAAAATGAGTCTTTGTAGTGAAAGTGTAGTGAGCCAGGAGGGAGAGTTACTTAAGATACTTTTTTTTTTTTCCCCTTGGTAGAACAGTTTTGAGGATTCAGGGAGACAGACCGTTTACTGACTTTATGATGTGTGTTCCACTTGGACATTATGAACCATTATGCAGCTGTGGTGAAGTGACTTTTAGTGATGGTTATATTTTCTTCTGCTTTATTCTCTGCAATCCAGACATTGTTAATCTAGGCGATGAATTTTATAGCTGGATAAGAGCTTGAAGATATATTAGTACCTGAACATGGTCAGTTTGGTTGTCCTAGAGCTGGATTGAAGAGAGGAAAGAAGGTTCTCTTGCTTCAGCATATCACCATTTATTTTTTTTTTTACTTTCTTTTCTTTTGGAGCAGGTCTTGAAGCATAGGGTGAAGTTTTCTTTTCACGGTGCATGGACGGAAAGCCAATGCGCAGGTAAGATATGGGAAAACAATCCAAATATGATTAATCATGTGAGCTGATTTCGTAAGTGCCTACACCATAAAATGTTATTTGATTTTCTTTTCATGAGTCTGGCTAGGAGAATTAGAATATAAAGCATTTGTTTTTAGTCCTCGCTTAAATGTAGTTTTCAATATTTACAAGGCCTTTAAATAAATATACTGTTAGGAAGACAATTCTCCATCCCCCTCCCTACTTCCCTTAGTTACTAGCATGTTTAAAATCCATTATTTAAATACGTAAGTATTCAACTGCTATGAAACGAAGTTCCTGGGAATAAATTTAAAGTTGATTTCTAAGGGGCGTTATTTTTCCCTTTACTGAAGCAGTTTAGTCCCTTTGGTGAGATGAGGTCTTGGATGGAAAGGAGATTTCCTTTTCCCTTCACAGATACCAGCTGCCTCAGGTCTCATGAGTTGACGATGCAGCTGAAGTTTAATTCAGGGCAGTTCTTGCTGTGGTTATGTCAGAAATGTTATCTGTTATATAGAGAAAAAATTATCACAGTAAATCAGGTTGGCAGATGGGATTGTCTGCTAATTGTCGTTGCTTTTCACTCTATGATGGCAATCACATGGCAAAATTTAACAGCAGATATATTTCTGTATGTGATACAGGCTGTGTGGTAGCAAGGTTTCCTGAAGTTCTGCACCTCTAAATGAAATAAAGAGAACTCAGGCAAATTGCTTGGTCTGGCTGTACGCTCTGGGATATTGAAAGAAAGGAAACTATTATGGATAATTTTGTTAAAATTACTTGCATTTTCCTACATGTTTTTTTTAAATCACAAATGTATATAGCTGCAACTTTTGCAGAAACTATTGCCTGGGTTCTATGTGGTGGATGAAGGTAAGAAATAATCATTTAAACCCTTGAAGAGTGACACTATGGTGTTTAATTAAACAAACTCAAGCGCAACATAAAAAGACTGTGCTGCTGCTTCAGTTAAGCTAATGAGTAAACCTTGGGACATGATATGGGCACCACCGGGGCTCTGTATTGTTCGATATTTTTGCCAAGATAAGAAATGTGGTTTAGACGGTGAGCTGTACGTGACTTTTACAGTGAGTTCCGTTTTCTCCAAGATGGGTTATGTAGCAGACGAGCTCTCTTCCATTGCAGCTTTTCAGGTTCTTCCGTTGTACTCCGTTGATCAAAGTGTTTTTACCAAGTGACATAACATTGGTGATTGGCTTGGTTTGTGTTCCTTGTTTTCTCTCTACGTTGTGTTCCTAATGGAAAAATTGAGGTTTTAGATTTATTTGTACGTCTGCTGTTTTCCGCATATCCCATTGAGGCAGAAAATGGGGAGTGCTGAAGTTCGTATGTCCTTTGTGGGTTTGTGGCCTTGGACTTGGTGGTGTGGAAGTTCTGTCTGCTACTTGAGACTGTGTAGTTTCAGTGGTGAGCAAAGGCACAGGGCAGAAGACGTGGAGGTTTTCTGTTGTGGTGCTGCTGAGGCACTTCAGGGTTTGTGGTTATTTTTAAATTTCATTCGGATGATGGGTACAGACAAGGCTTTTCAGTACCTTTTGTTTTCCCTCCCTCTCTGGTAAACCAGAATAGAGCACGGCTGACACATTTGACACATTTACATGGCTTTACTTTTGAGCTAACCTTCCAGCCGATGTCTGTGCCTGGATATGTATTGTATTGCCACAGTCTAGCCTGACAAGCACAGCTCTTAGTGTGAGCTGTGGACTTGACTTCTGGATTTTGCTTGCATGTTTTGAGGGCCTTTGTGTGAATTGTTAAAATTTCTGTTTGTTATTCTACTGTGTGTCTTAGCAGAAAATGATAAAAGGTCCCTGATTGGATTTCAGGCTCGCAGATCTTCCTAGGAAGTCCAGCTAAGCAGATGGCATAGCCCTTCCTTTTATCCTTTTACTCAGAGCTCTGCAGCCATTTAACACCGCACGCAAGAATCCTGTTAGATATTGCAAGAACTGGGGAAGGAGACTTGGTCAGTCTTGTATTAGTGAGTTTGTGTCAAATGTGTACAGCATTCAGAGGGCGAGAAGTACAATTGGAACAGAAAAGGAATTATTGGGATGACAGTAGAGAAAATGCATTGATGTTCAAAGGGGATTTATCTCGCATTAGAAATGAAGTGAGAGCTGGGGCTGGCTGTTCTTTCTCACTCTCAGGGAGCAGCAAGAGAACATTGTTTTGCTGAAGGTAAAAGCAAGGCAAAGGGGACCTCATTAGTGAAGGGCATAGTCCCACAGTACCCAAGCAAGGAGGTCAGAGCACATCTGATGACCGTGATCAGTCAGGAGTCTGGTGCTCACCTGGCAAGTCTGTAGCAATGAGGAAAGGCTGAGGTCAAGCCAGGAAGCCAATTCAGCAGGTCAGTATCGGTGGGGTCCATGGTCACGTGCAGATCACAGAATCACAGAATATTAGGGGCTGGAAGGGACCTCAGAAGATCATCGAGTCCAACCCCCCTGCCAGAGCAGGAACTTAGAGTAGATCATGCAGGAAATCTTCAACGTGGCTCATGAGGGCTTGAGCAGCTCCCAGGCAAAGTGGGGAGACCTTCTCAACTCTTTCCTGGCAGCCTGATGCCAGGTTACAGCTGTGCTGTATCCCAGCACAGGTGGCCAGACCCCACAGAGGGGGAGAGGCTGTGGATCCCATCGGTGGCTTGGGGCTCTCCTCTGCACTCAGAAGTTAACGTGTTGCTTGGATATAATTCTTGCCCAAGACAAACTGCAAAAGGCTTGGGAAGGTTTTGAAGACTCCAGCAACGACCTCATCTTTCAGAGTATGGGCACCCTCATTCTTGGTGAAACTTGAGTTTTCTGGGCTTGCTCAGTGAAAATCAAACTCAGCAATGTAAATAGAGACACATACACCAGATACTTGCTGTTCTCCTTTTGAGTAATGTAAAATAATATTGCTGTCAGGCTTATCAGCTTTTTTGCATAACTCAACCATGTTGAGAACATGCACCTAAACCTTACTGATTAGGTAAGAAAAGGATCCAGTGCTATTTTTACTAATAATGAGACTTGTAACTAACTTAATTCCTGGAGTATCAATAACCATAATAAAGCATTTCCATTTACTTAGTTGGCAGTGTTGTGGTGGTCATTTCTGTTGCTGGGTGTATCACCTTTGGCTAGGCCAAATCAAAGATGTTTGTTCTATAGTTCTGTAGCAAGTATAGCAAACAGTTTCTTTGCCTATGCGTTAAAGTTGAAGCAAGGCACTGACAGGAATCACTGCTGGTATGGTTCCATATTTTCATTTGCTACTAAAATCCGTTGCTCCTGAAATCTGCTAGAGCTAGATGTGATTTTGGATTTCAGTTGATTTTCTTCCTGAGACTTGTTCTGTTTCACAGGCTTTAGGTCAGCCTGTTGTTTTCTGCTGAACTGTGTTAAAGCTTGCTTGGAATCTCATGCTGAAACATACAGTGGGTTAGACAAAAAAATTGCAGACTGCTCTGACTTGGAATTTAACGAGCTCAGTGACAGCATCAGAGAGAATTTTTTCTTAGATATGTATTATTAGATACTTTTTTGAACTTTCGAAGAAACTGCTCAAGAGGGTTGTCTCCTAGATGCCTGAGTTAATAAAGTTTTGGAAACTGGCATAGCTGAATAAAATGGAGACAGAGCAGCCAATTTATTTAGCTGACTGTTAATGTTGCAGCCTGCCTGTGTTCCCATTTCTACTTTTCATCAGCAGCGCGCTACAAAAACCCCATCCTTTGTTAGCCCTTTCTTAATCCCATTGTACTTGCTGATTTCCCCAGCCCTGCAGTTTGATGGCAACTAATCCCCAAATATCTGCATAGCTGAGTGTGAATCTTTCATCCTCATGCACATTTCCTCTCCCATCTTCAATCCTTCTTAATCACCACGAGTATTCAGGAGCAGCTCTTAGCTCTGTGTGTGTGTGTGGGGAGGCAGCGAGCCTGCCATGTGAGAATCAAGTGCTGCTGCCTTCTGTCTTTCACACCTCTAAGCTACTGACTCATCATTTCGTTCTCTATGCATATATATGCATAATGCACACATAATGCAGTCAGATTATTAACCTGGTGGAGACACATGCCATCAGACATTGTCCGTTTAATTCACAGTTCTGTGCCTGTCTACAGCAGCAACCCACAGTGTTTAACATCAAGTGTCTGGTTTGATCCAGTTTGGAAATTCCCAAGCCCATTGATCACTAGCTTCTGCATTACCCAGAGATGTGGATGAATCAGGAGTGCTAATTTGATTATTACTCTTTTTTTTTTTTCTTTTTCCCCATCCATTCCATTTTCTTTAATCATTAACCAGCACTTTCTCTCCTGGAGAAAGGAGGCTGGATACAATGCAGGCGCTTGGATAAACTGATGAGAACAATGCAGGAGTGCCTCCAGTTCTTAATAACCAGATTCCTTTTCAGTTAGTTAAGGCTGTGTTCAGCAGTCTCATTTGAGCAGAAAAATCCTGTTCTGTCCTGGCTAGAAAGGACTAGGATTAAATTAAAAGGCCTAAATCTGGCCAGCTAATCATGTGGCATAAGATGGTCCGTCCCATTGCTCTGTGTCAGCAAAGAGTCTTGGGTGGTGGGATCGATAAGGTACGTGGTATTCTTTGTGGCATCATAGCCTTAATCTACTCTTTTTGTACTTAGAATCTGCCAGTCTAAAAACCTATTTGAGACCTGCTTTAGAGGCTATTTTTAGTGGGCTTTTTATTTGAGGAAACCCTGCAGGTGTAACAGGGATTCTCCTTTCCAAAAGGAGGTCCTGTCCCAGACACCAAACCTTGTGATCTGTGGTTATGGGAAACGGGTTTTTATTTGAAGAATACTTGTGCTTGTGTGCTTAGACACTTTGACAACCTAGTCAAGACAGTCTGTCCAAAATTATTACAATAGCATGTGTTTTAACAGGGTTCTTATTTTGCCTCTTTTTTTTCGCAGGGTTGGTTTGACATAGTTGAAATCCCTAATGCACAATAAAATCCATTTGGCTTGCTTGGCAAGAGCTAGACTCTACAGGGGGACTTTTTATCACTACCTTTCTCCATCTCTTGGTAGAGGGATTAAATTCCTTACCCTCTGGCCTTATCTTCTAAGGACTATGGAAGTGAGCCAATTAGGTAAATTACTCTTTCGTCAAGGTTTCTTGGGGTTTTTTTGTAGGGGTGCCATTAAACTTGGTTTGTGCCTGCTGCTCGAAGGAGTGCTTAGCTTCATTGTTCATGAGGAGCTTGGCAGAGCTTTGAAAATGGTTGTCAAACTCCCCAGGGTGAATTTGGATTGTGAGGGACAGGAGTGGGTGGAGGAGAGCGAGAGGCAGTGTAACGGCAGAAGGATTTGTCAGAGGTGTCAGAAAAGGAGAACAGTGATGGATATAAAAAAGATGGAGTAGGGATAAAAAAACTCCAACGAAAAAAAAAAAAAACAACCAAAAAACAGCTAAGGCATTTAAGGTGCAGAGGCTGAACAGGAGCAAGCAGCAAAACCCAGAGGGGAGACCCAGCTGGATCTGCGTAACTAAGATATGAGGAAGAGGTAATGGTCTGAAACATCTGAATATGATGATCAAGGAGAGGGTGTGTGGGGAATGGAAAAACAGGCTAAGATGCAAGTGAATAAATTTGAACTGGTGCAAAGAGACTGGTTTCCCTGTGGTTGGAAAGTGCATTTGACATAACAATGAGAGGAAAAGCTGAGAGTTATTTATTTTTAATTCTTTTCTTCAAGCATGCTGCAAAATACATTGAGCAATGGCAAAGCGAAGTTAGATTTCTTTTTAACTCTTAATATTAACAAAGTGAGGGAGCGACAGCTCACAAATACCAGTGTACCAGAGAAGCTGCTGTGTTGAGTCTTTCAGGGTATCTCCAACAGCCAGTGCATTCACTGGGTAATTCATAACCATCAGTGTGCTGATATTTTGCTCAGTATGCTTTAATTGCCCTAAGTGATTGGTTTTTAAGTGGGAAGAGGCAATAATTTCCTGTATTTTCTTTATTTTCATAGTAATGGATATGTCACTGGTGCATCTTTTTAAATAATTGTGGGTATGATACATGGCTGTGAGGGATAAAGGAAAGGTTCCTGAACTTTTGTAAAGGACTGCAGATAGCTAAAACATTGCATGCGGAGCTGCACAGATCGTGTATTTCCCTACTCTGTGCCAGAAACTTGGTTTATTTATTCTCATGTGGTTCTTCATCTCTAAAATGGCAATCTTGACTTTATTTTCTTCCTTTTTTGGTAGACGTAATCGTGGGTGCTTGGATTGTTTTGACTTTTTATTCTGATGGGTCTGATAACCCCAATTGCCTTCTTGCAGTTTTTAGGCTGCCATTCTTTCGAAAGATTAACCTTTTCTTGAAACATGTCAGGGAAGGTGGATTGAGTCAGAAGCCTCCATAATTCAAAAATCAGGGGTGATGATTAAAGTGATACTCTGTGAACCTGGAAGATAGGCTCACGGTAGGCTGCAAGCCATTTTAAGTTCCTGACGTCTGTGCGACAATTTAGTGTGTTAAGATATCGCAGTGATGAGCGACCCTATCAAAAGCGTAGGTAGATGAGCAGAATTCTTTGCAGCTGGAATTCATGCAGAATTCGTGCAGCTGGAATTCTTTGCAGTGGAAATCCCTCTCTAGCTCTGTCAAAGGAAAACTCAAGTGACAGTGGGCAAGTCAGCTAATCTGCTCTGCTTTGAGTCACTCTCTGAGAAATGAGGATAATACTACTTTACCACACAAGGCTATTAGGAGGTTCAGTTAATTAATATGGATGTGTAGTTGGGTATTACAGCAGTGTGTCATAGAAAGCACATAAAAATAGGTATAAATACAAGCCTGCTGCAAGTTGGCTTTTGTTTACTTCTAGGTGTGCTTTGGTTTGAGATGGATTTCTTTTTCACGTGATCACATGCCTGTTGCCGCATCCCAGTGGAGAGCTACTGGCACTGCTGGGTTTGTGCTGGTAATGAGCGCGAGCCCTAGAGATTTGGCTGACACAATTGGTGGTAGAGTAGTTGATGATGGTCCTCTCTTACGGCTTTCTTCGCTGCAGGTGTACCAGTACTCGACCAGGAGAGACCGGAATGGACGTGACCAGCCGTTGCACACTGGGAGATCCTAACAAATTGCCAGAAGGGGTGCCGCAGCCCGCTCGCATGCCCTACATTTCCGACAAGCACCCTCGACAAACTTTGGAAGTGATCAACCTTCTCCGGAAGCACCGGGAGTTGTGCGATGTGGTGCTGGTAGTCGGTGCGAAGAAGATCTACGCCCACAGGGTGATTCTGTCGGCCTGCAGCCCTTACTTCCGAGCCATGTTCACTGGGGAGCTGGCAGAGTCTCGGCAGACAGAAGTCGTGATCAGAGACATCGATGAAAGAGCCATGGAACTGCTGATTGACTTTGCCTACACTTCTCAGATCACGGTGGAAGAGGGAAATGTCCAGACCTTGTTACCAGCTGCTTGCCTTCTCCAGCTGGCTGAGATCCAGGAGGCCTGTTGCGAGTTCCTTAAGAGACAGTTGGACCCTTCCAATTGCCTGGGCATCCGAGCTTTTGCTGACACTCACTCGTGCCGTGAGCTGCTGAGGATTGCTGACAAGTTCACACAGCATAACTTCCAGGAGGTAAGAAGCTTGTGCGCCGGAGTCACAGTGTAAAATGTATGAATGTGTCCTGGGAGAGCTTTAAGCAACTTTCAGTTTGTGCTTCTTTCCAAATCCTGCCTTCACATCTGCAGTGTACCTTAATAGTGCTGGGTGCCAGCTAGTAAGTGGGAAGGAAATAGATAAGAGGTGCTTGTAGGACTGTGTTGTATGGTTTCTGTATGATCTGTAGTGTTTCTTCTCAAAGTTGTGTGGCGAGTGCTTCGTGGAAGGCAAGGTTGCTGGTGTAGTCGGAGTTTGGTATTGAATCTGATGCGGCTGCACAAGGGCATGATATTCCACTTCCCTTGCAGAAATGTTCTGGATTCTACATGATTGGAGTGTAGACAGGTGTTAAAGTAAGGGCAGTATGTCAGTTGAACCAGAGAAGCTAATGTTGAGTTTAGAGACTGGAAAAGTTGGATGTATGGGGAAGCTTAGAGCTGCCTTAGGGGCGACTTCAACTCCCTTGCTGCAGCAGATCTAGGGTTTTGCATCTGTTATTCAGCAGCAGTTTTTAAAAAATAATTCAAATGTGTAATTTTGTAGCTGACCTTTACAAACTCAAGTCTCCCTTCCTTTGTTAATTCTGCCTAGATGATTGTTTTTGGGGGAAAAAGGTGTCAGCAACTGGTTCAGGGAAGGATCAGCATAATAATTAAGAATTATGTGAGCAATAGTCTGTGAAGAGTGGGTCTTTACTGAACTGTTACACACAGGTGCAGAAAGGAGGCTGATACTTTTCAGTGGTGTCTTTCCTTAGCTGTGGTTAGAAGGGCAAGGATTTGTGTATGTTTTGGAAGTAGCTACTCACAGTGGATGCACTCCTAGAGAAGGTCTGTTCCCCTCTCAGAGAAACTGATCTCTTTTCTTCTAGAAACTTCACGTTTCCATCCCTTGGAACAGGTAGCCTACCGCAGAGAAACCTCCTCTTTCCACCTGCTTCACAGGTAGATCCTTTCCAAAGGGAGAAACTCCAGTTTTGACTCCTGGTGCTAATTTAGTTTCCCCAGAGAAGCAGCAGTGTTTAAGTGCTGCGACTGATTGCAGTTTGCCAACTTCCCCCTGACCTCCTGCAGGGATTAGATTGAAATTATATTAATTTCAGTCAGATAGTACTTAAAAATATGAGCAGAAGCAAACACAAATGAACTTGATTGTTGGGCATATTGAAGACAATATTTGGTATCTAACTGTAGACGCACAAAACGAGTTTGCTCTAAAATTTTCCATTAAATACATCTTTCCTAACGATAAATACTAGAAAATAGTATTTGCTGTTTAAGAGCTTGGGGTTTTTTTTGTAGAACTTGATTATTTCCCAGAAGCTCTGCATTTTAGCTGGCCGTTTCATGTGCTCTCTACTTGCTCTGTGTTTCATTTCTTCTGCATTTTTTCTTTGGGAAGCAGAGTGGTAACCAAATGGTCATTTATTTTCAGTGCTTGGTTGTTTTAATGGTTAGATCTGTGCTTCTCCTGTTAGTATATGAGTAAGACATGCTTATAGGCCTCTAAATGGCTTTTTAACAGCATAACAATTTTGTTTTAAAATGTTTTAGCATTAATACATAGGGCTGGCTGTTAAAAGAATCCTGTAGCAAGCAGCACTTATTTTGCAGTCCCTCAATGACATTTTCTTGTCTCTTATTCCTGTTAAAGCGCACAAAGCTTGGACTCGAAAACATTCTCCTTCTAAAAGAGGATACAAATTATAACTGACTTAACTGTATCATGGCCTCTGGAAAACAATTGTGTAGATTAGAGCATTGGTTCTTTGGCCTGGGCAGGTTTTAGCGTCCCTTTGAGCTGCAAAAGTCCCAGGGCACTGTTGATCATTAGTGATGGCTTCTTTTGCTTCTGCTGTTTCTCTGCAGACAGCCTTAGTGGTGCTGCTTGTTGAGGTTGTGTTCTGCTCTGCCATCCTTTTCCATCTGAAGAGTGGATTGGTTATCCCTGATGGAAGCCAGTGACTTGGCTACTTAATTATCCTCCACTGTGGAGGCTGAGAAGTGATTAAAAAAAAAAAGTGCCTTCCTCTGCAGAGGCTGTATGGTCATCCTGCCTCCAAGTTGGCAAAAAGAAAAATGAGATGGGAATTTCCTGAACGGCGATGTAAAATGTAAACCACTAGGCATCAGGCCAGCCTATGCAGTTACTTTGAATTGCTTCATGCCCTCTGCTGTGCTAACTTCTAATTCTATTAATTTTTATGTGTATTACTGCATTACATCATTAACTTCTCGGTAAAATGTTTTTCCAAGTTTTCTCATTCCCCTCAATTTAATTTGTTGCCGAAAACCCCTAGTGAATCTTGTGTGTGTAATGTAAAATGGTTCTATTAACAACTCCACTGTACAAGAACAGCCTTCATCCTTTTTTCTTTTTTTTTTCTTGTTTGGTCTCTGACATCTGTGTGAAGAGGAAAAAAAGACACTGAAGGATGAACAACTTGTACTTTTACGAAGAGACAAAAATCGCACTCCATATTGTATACTCTGACATTTATTTTGTCTGTTGGTAAAAGCACGTGGATGCTACAGAGGAAAGGAAGCCCATCCAGTTCTTCTTTAGTAAGCAAGTCAGTCAGATAGACCATTAATATTAGTCAGGTAATTATGAGCGTCCTGATAATTAAGCCAAAATAAGCCAAAGCATTTAAAATAATTATTTGTTTTACTATGTAAACCAACAAGTAGGAATAATGTGGTTTGCAGAAGTGCTTCCAGTACTCGTGAGTTTAGTGAGGCCATCAATGCAGCGGGGTTTTATGAGGGTGGAAGGGAGCGTCTGCACGATCATCCTTTACACAGACATTTCCAGACCCTCTGTTGTTCTCAAGAGTCTGAGGCTGCGTTTACAAACTGTTGGGGTAAAGTTTAGAATTAAGTCCATGTAGAAGGGAGGGAGACTATGGAAAGATGCTGGTGAGATCTGTAATGGCCAACCCAGTTCTTACTCTAAGGCTGAAGAAGTTTGTGGGCTAACCTTGTTGTGGCTCTTACTGCTCCTTAAAGTCTGAGGCATCCAAGAACAAAGTGTGGTAACTGATCTTGTTGTCTAATGTGTTCTTTTTTTTTTTAACAATATTTTCTATTGCCAGTAACTTGGCAATTTTTGCATATTTATTCAGTGCTTTTAAGTATTTTCTTTAGGTAATTAAAAGTAACTGCACGGCTGCCTGCTGTTCAGACGGTCGTGTCAAAGAATATATTTTTCTTTATGCTGCAAATCATAAAATAAATCATGAAATTCTAATGTGGTTGTAAATGATGAGGAAAACCCAGTATTCAGTTATTTTCTGTCACTGAACCTCTCGGATATTACAGGCTACAGACTGGGAATGCTTGTAGAGAAGCCAAGCTGGCAGTTACCAATCAGATAATTTTTCTGCAGTTCTCTGTATTTTGATTCTTGCATCTTTCCTGTCTACCTGATATCTGTGCAGAAGATGTGGTTGTGCGTGAGTGAGCTCGGTAACTTCTCAAGGCTGAGAATGACTCTCACATCTGCTCTGTGGTGAGTGGTGTGAGCAGTGCTCCCCTGGCAGCTCAAGCCTCCTGAGAAACTCAGTCGCTATCTTTGGTAATGAAGGAATTAATGTATTTGCAGGTTGTCAGTGGCTTGAGTTTCACAAGAGATCAGTCCTTAGGGCCTTTAGGAGGCTCTGATTTCCTCTTCAGTGCATCTGGACTTAGGCGTCCTCTAGGTATATTTAGAGGGAATGAAAGAGACAGGATCAGATGAGTCTATCTCCCTCTCTTGAAGTATTTTCTGTTCTGCCACAAATGAGCATTCAGAAGGGTTCTCCCTATTCTCTACGATGCCTCTGGTAACTTGTTTCTGAGACTTATTTTTGTGCTGTTTTGGATTTCTTGTGAATCGAGCCTCTATTCTGGTACTGCTTTTCAGTCACGTTTATCACCTCTGCAACATTTTTATTTGTTTTATGTATTAGACGCAGCAAACAAGGACAGTGATTTTAAGGAAGGGGTTTGCTTTTCCTAAATTTTGAAACCTGCTCAGTGTGTTGTGGTTTAACCCTTGAAAAGCGTCCTACAACTCTATGTAAAATTCCCTTTCACTTACATCCCTGTCTAAAAGTGTCTTTGTTGTGTTGCTAGGGACTGCATTCTGCTCTGTGCAGCAAACCCTCCACATGTGTTGGTGTCCAAACTGGTGGGTATTTGGCACTTGACAGGGTCAGTCCATTAGATTCTAATTCAAGTGGACTGTACCCCCTTTAGAGTTATGCTGAAGTGCTGGAGTGATGAATAGCTCTGGTTGCTTGGGCCACTGTCCTTAATTTATTTTTTCCTCTTCCATTTAACCAGGTAATGGAGAGTGAGGAGTTCATGCTGCTTCCTGCCAATCAACTGATTGACATTATATCCAGTGACGAGTTAAATGTTCGCAGTGAGGAGCAGGTGTTCAATGCAGTGATGGCCTGGGTGAAATACAGCATTCAGGAAAGAAGACCCCAGCTGCCACAGGTAATCTTGAGCACGGTAACATCTGTGGAACGAGGGCTGAATGTCATGCAAAGCCACGGTAATTCTCTCACTTCCACCTGTGATAGGTGGTTTGCCCTTTCCCTTCACCTAGGTTGGAAGGTGCATTGTCTAGAGCCTTCAGTAGGGGCTGCTTTGAATTGTTTCCAGGTAGGACTTGCCATACCAGATCACTCCAGCAGTCTGGCCAGACAAACCTGCCTGCGTTTCTTTGAGTGTTTTATGAAAAATACCGTGGATAAGAAAAAGCTTGTCTTCATTTGCAGTGTATCTTGAAGCTCTGCTGTTTGAGTTACGCCTCAGCGCTCCTGATCTTGCACTGGAGCTTGTCAGAATGGTTTTGTTGAAAGATGATGCTTCATCTAAGCCAAGCCATTTCACGGAGAAGTACCCATTCTGACAAAGCTGTCAGCTGGAAAGCCTCTGAAGTCTCAGGCTTTCTGATCAAAAGAGTTGAGAGTCTGTCTGCCTCAGTGTTTCTGCTTTGGAAGTAGACATTATTTCATGGAAAGCCTTTGAAAACTGTTTTAGGTAAAAAAAACAAACTAGAAAAACCTGCTGTTCTCAAGGTAGCGTTTAATTCTCTTATAACTGTTTATCTTTTTTAGGCCCCTCTGTCTATACCTGCTTGTGCCTCCAAATTCTAAACCGTTACAAAGGGCATATTACATGTTACTGTTCATTTACTGCACAATACCACTCAGATTTAAGAGAGCTAAGTGACTGGTGAAGCTTCAAGCTAAACTACTGTTTCAGGCAATTATATATTTTGTATAGGCTTTCAGTTGTGACCGTGTTTCCAGCTCTTGGCAGATCTAGTGGATTATCCCATTTCAAAGACTGATTCTTTGCTGGGTCTCTAAATTGCTAGATTGAGAAGGCAGAGGTGCTGTAAAATGAGCTGCCAGGGTTTGGATGTGTAAATGACTGTGCCTGTTTGCTGGAGGAATTAACTTTTAAATCAAACTTTGTTAGCTGTTACTGTTTTCTGTTTGGCTTCTCGCATCTCTGTGGATATCTGTGGTTTACCATCTCTGTTCTGCTTTGTGTTTTAGGTCCTGCAGCATGTCCGTCTACCGCTGCTGAGTCCCAAGTTTCTTGTGGGTACAGTGGGTTCTGATCCGCTTATTAAGAGCGATGAGGAATGCCGGTAAATCTCCTCACTGATTTACAGAAGTGGATTTTGTGGCTTTTGCATCTGTTCTTTAAAACTCTGCTGATTTGTCAGTGGTACAGGGTGATATCTCACCGTTTCCTCTCTTGCAACTGAGGAGGAGAAGAGGCGTAAGAAAAAGGGTTTTCTATTTTGCGTAATAGTCAATAATGTGCCTTACAAGAGATTTTGTTCTTTCAAGCTTTCAACGAAATAACAAACTGAGGGTGCAGTTTGACTGTAGGTAAAATAGGCTTCTGTGGATTGTTTTGCAGTTCACCTTTTTTGTTTCGCTCCTTGTGGCCTTTCATTACAGCTTACTGCTTGTGTGGCGTTTCGTGAGCTCAGTAGGACTTAAAGTAGTTTTTCTGTGTAAAAAGTCTGCACTTTGATAAGTGAATCAGACTCTGGGGTTAGAGTCTGCTGTTTCCCACAATGCTAGTGCAGGGAAGCTGTCATTTCTTCCTCTAGGGTGTGAGTCTCTCCTTTCTGGTTCTGTGGAATTCTGTATGTTCTATAATGCACACAGCTTTTCTTACTGTGCTTCATGTAAAAAAGTTCAAGGGTTAGGCAAAACTGTTCTCTTCCTGAGTAATTTTCATACTGGGGGAAATCCACATTTGTAGAGGAAAGGAAGACTTCAAAAAAAATATTTTTTTATTTTATTTTTATTTTATTTTTTTTATTTAAGGGTTTGGAGTATTAGGATTAGTCCAGGTGGCAAATCTTGAATGGATGGACAGTGTGATCTGATGGAGAAAATATTCATCAGAAGGGTACTATCTCCATCTCTTGGAGGTGTATGTATTATGTATTTGTGTGCTTCTCGACTCCTGTTTTGTTCCTAGACAAAATGACTGTCTGTTAAGTTTTAGCTTGAGGCAGACTGGGTTTTTGCTTTCTGCACAGTAAGCCTGACAAATCTCCTGTTGGAGTTTATTGATCTTCAAAGCAAGTAATATTTGTTATTAACTGTGGCCAAATATTGATACTGGTCTACTGCTGTCACTGTGTAAATGACTTGTAAACAACTGCTGAGCATTTAGGTGACAGTGAACATTTTAATTGGAGCTATTCATGCCCTTATTTGTGAATACCTGAAGTGCACGAGCAATGCTGGCTGCTCTTACCATCAGTTTTGATTCATACCTTCTCTTGACGTCAGTATCGGTTGAACTTTAGAGAATGAATATTTTCCTGTCTTGCATAGGGATCTAGTGGATGAAGCTAAAAACTATCTGCTGTTGCCCCAAGAGCGGCCACTGATGCAAGGACCAAGAACTAGACCACGCAAACCCATCCGCTGTGGAGAAGTGCTCTTTGCAGGTGTGTAATGCTCCTGATGGCTTAGGTCAGGACATTCAAGTTTGGGTTTTCTGGTAGTGGTAAGGCCAATCTTCACAACATACTTGTGAAATGACCTGTGCATTAATATTTGGAGGTTTGACTTAACTTTCTTACTTGTGTGATTTTTAATATATATATATTATATATTTATTTTTGGTGCTGTGAATGCCACAGTACTTCCAAACTTAAATTAATCCTCTTGAAAACTGCATTCTTCCTTCTAATTATAATCCTCAGGAGGAGTGACTCAGAGATGGGTTAAGGCTGACAAAATCCAGAGGGATTATTTGTACCAGGTGCACCTACACTGTAACATCGGCTCAGCGCGTTGTTTTGACGCTGTTTCTTGTGTTTTGGTTCCTGCAGTCGGAGGCTGGTGTAGTGGGGATGCAATTTCCAGCGTTGAGCGGTATGACCCTCAAACCAACGAGTGGCGGATGGTGGCCTCCATGAGCAAAAGACGGTGTGGTGTTGGAGTCAGTGTTCTGGATGATCTGCTCTATGCTGTGGGAGGCCATGATGGTTCCTCTTATCTTAACAGTGTAGAAAGGTAGGTCTCCACAAGGCCAATATGCAAAAATACTAACTCTGAATGTTTAAATCTGGGTTAAGAGGCTGTTCAAGTCTCTTAAAAATCATAGAATGGCTTAGGTTGGAAGGGACCTTAGAGATCATCTAATCCAACCTCCCTGCCATGGGCAGGGACACCTCTCAACTAGACCAGGTTGCTCAAGGCCTCATGCAACCTGGCCTTGAACACCTCCAGGGAGGGGGCACCCACAACTCCTCTGGGCAATCTGTTCCAGAGTCTCGCCACCCTCGTATTGAAGGACTTCTTCCTAAGATCCAGTCTAAACCTATTCTCCTTCAGCTTAAAACTATTTCCCCTTGTGCTATCGCTGTACACCCTTGTGGAAAGTCCCTCTCCAGCCTTCCTGGGGGTTCCCTGCAAGTATTGGAAGGCAGTTACAAGGTCCCCCCGAAGTCTTTCTTCTGCAGGCTGAACAATCCCAACTCCCTGACCCTATCCTTGTAGCAGAGGTGCTCCAGCCCCTAAATCGTCTTTGTGGCCCTCCTCTGGACTTGTTCCAACAGATCTATGTCCCTCTTATGGTGGGGACACTAGTGTAAGAGTTCGTTTTGCCAGCTGTGTTCTCGTTCTGCTGAAAACCTGAAATTTATATTACCTATTATCTATATTTCCTCTTCTTTTGCATACTCCTTGAATACTGTGTCGGTTTAGGGCTGAACTAGGATTTCATGTGTGACAGCTTGGGTCATGTTATCCCCAGTTTAATGAGCCAAGACTTAGCTGTTGGTGTAAGGAGGGCGTGTTTAAGACATGGGTCTGGGTATAATTGATGGGAGGAGTGATGATCCTGGTTAACCTTCTTTGCAGTTGCTGGTTTGTTTTTGGCATAGCTGAGGGGGTGAGGTTACAGTAAGGATTTCTTAGAGGTTGAGGAAAAGATGCTGGAAGTTTTACTGTGGAGTGGTAACCAGGGAATTAAGGAACCTTGGCACTTACAAGAGGGAAAATAGGTCAGTTTTAGACCTGTGAAAGACTTAACAAGTTTTACCAAGCTTCCTGTTTCTGGGAGCTGTGCATGGCAATCCCCACGCCTCAAAGCCACATGACTCAAGCCCTTCCAGGACTCTAAAACCTTGGCCCTGCAACAAAACCAATGAGCTATTACAAATACCTCCCTACTCCTCCAGCCTCCCCTTCTTCCCAGATATCTCCTTGCATACTCCTAACTTCCCAAATCATGATCCTGGCCTTTCATCTTGCACTTTTCTGCTGTGCACCGTATTTCCTTGTCTCTGAATTCCCAAGTCCATCTGGTTCCTTCATGTTTTGTTTCAAACTGCAGGTCCCAGTGCTGGCTGGTTTCTTGTGTGAACTGCAGAGAACATAGAGCAGAACAACTCTGGGTGCTGCTCTTTGCATAAAAGCAAATTACCCCATGCCAGCCAGTCCCTGGTAACCTGCTGTCTTTATGAACCTGACCCTTTGATCTTCAGTTTGAATCATCTCAAGCTGCAGTTTGAACATCCCTGGAATGACACCAATTGGATGCGTTCCATCACTTCAGGGATTTTCTTCAACTTATGAGTAGCTCTGTTGCAATTTAAAGCTCAAGATAAGCAAATTTTGTTGCCTTAGTAGTTCCCAAGCATGGGAGAGTCTGAAGCATACCTAGACAAGCAATTTGTGCTGTTTGTGTTTGAATTTTGTCTTTCTAGATATGATCCAAAGACCAATCAGTGGAGCAGTGATGTGGCCCCCACCAGCACCTGCAGGACCAGTGTTGGAGTAGCAGTTCTTGGAGGCTACCTCTATGCTGTGGGCGGCCAGGATGGTGTGTCTTGTCTCAACATTGTGGAAAGGTACTTTAATTTAAAAAAAACAAAACAAAACATGGGGCACAGGGAGAAGAGGGTCACTTAGAAGGTGCAGATGAGTTGGAACAGAGGTAAGTACTGTACAAATCTTATGGGAATTTTTGTTTGGGGACAAGAAGGTCAGTCTTCCTGTCCCTTTGTGAAGATGTCGACATGTCACTAAGCTTCAGCATTTATTCCTTTGCCAGATATGATCCCAAGGAAAACAAATGGACTCGAGTGGCTTCCATGAGCACCAGGCGGCTGGGAGTTGCAGTGGCTG
Organism: Baryphthengus martii; assembly: GCA_013396935.1. Taxonomy (NCBI): domain Eukaryota; kingdom Metazoa; phylum Chordata; class Aves; order Coraciiformes; family Momotidae; genus Baryphthengus; species Baryphthengus martii. Next base: position 22,321 of record VWZK01001087.1, read on the forward strand.
TGCTTGGAGGCTTCCTGTATGCTGTTGGAGGGTCTGATGGAACTTCTCCTCTCAATACTGGTATGCCTTTTGCTGTCCCTTAATTGCAGCAGTTTGTCCTTATGGCCATTTGAGTATATTAGTGATCAGTTTGCGGTGGTTTTTCTTCTTTAAATAAGACTTTTGCCATGTAGTAATTCACTCTCAAGGCTTGTGAGCCCCTATTACATTGTGTCTTCTTTGGTATTTGTGTGTGGGTTTTTTGGTGGTTTGTTTTTTTTCCTTTCTTGATGCTACATTTGGCAGCATGTCCTGAATACAACATTTGCATAACAGTTGCCGGCACATCTTTTTCCCTGCAGTAGCCCTTTTCTGCTGGAGGAAGGTGCCAAAGGTGGTGGTGCAGGTCAGTTTGTAGCTCCTTGAGCGAAGATGCTGAATGTGATACTGTGTAGGGTTGGAGACAGGAGAGATCATAGCAAGCGTTGTGTAAAATAAAAGCACTGAAGTGAGAGGTAACAAACTGGTTCATCTTATTGTTTTGGTGTGTGGAAATCATAGTGTCTTCACAGATTGAGTGATACTTTGGATGGAGGTTCTAAAGCGCTAACCCCGCACTGCCTGCCAGCCTCGTTGTCCAAAGGTGTGTCGTTTCCTCTGCAGTGGAACGCTACAACCCCCAGGAGAACCGCTGGCACACCATTGCACCCATGGGGACGAGGAGGAAGCACCTGGGCTGTGCGGTGTACCAAGACATGATCTATGCGGTGGGAGGCAGAGATGACACGACCGAGCTCAGTAGTGCCGAGAGATACAACCCTCGAACCAACCAGTGGTCTCCTGTTGTGGCCATGACATCCCGCCGGAGCGGAGTGAGTTTAGCTTGGTTTGCTTGTCTATACTGTGCATAATTACATGGGGAGAGCAGAGGGTGGAGCATCATCTTGTGAGGTTTTTCTCCTCTTGCTTCCTCTGTACCTTCACCCCTCTTGCTTGACATGCCTGAGGATGGAGAAATGGAGTCATTTGAGGGTCTTTGTTCTTCTAACAGCTTTGGTCTCTGACATGGAGTCAACTACTTAGGCCTGAAACAGAGACGTTCTCTAGGTTTTTACTTGGTGATATAGCCATACTTGGTATGAGATCCCATTACAGAAGATTATAAAAGTTAGTAACTGAATCTTTTTTAATTAAATTGAAGGTAAACATACCTTCTTGCCCAAAGAGTGAGGAAACCAGGCGAGTGTGTGTTTAGATACAAACTTCCAGTGAAAATCTTTTCATTGCCTTGATGTGTGTGGGAACAGAATTTCTGAGCTTTCACTTCCTATGTTGCCTCTCTTCACCAAATCCAGTGAGTATGGGGAGTGACAGCATGTTGTCATCAGCTGCTAATCTCTCTGTGCTTTCTGTAGACACGGGAACAAAAGATTAACATAGTGTTTTCAGTAGTCATCGTGTTTGGGCAGATGCAAATGTTATGAATATTTATGACTGGCTACTGGATTATATAGTAAAGAGTGGATTAATTCTGTCTGTATGTTAGTATTTCAGTGTCTGGTGAGGCAGGTATGAGTCATCATTTGAGCAACTGCTGGTTTTGGAGGCGGAGAAATAGGTATTTATTTCCATCCTCAAAGGATAGAGTATGCTGTCCAGCACCGTCCTTTTTAGTTACTCATTAGGCATTGACTTCTCATGAGCTGCTTCTAAATTTGCTTTCTGTAGAAACTGCTAAACAGACGCGTCTGTATCTGCAGCCCCCCTGAGTTTTCTAACTTCCTCAAAGCCGAAACAAGGACTATTTTACATTGTGTGCTTGCCATCTTTTCTCTGTTATGGCTATGAGATCTTGTCACTGGAAGTCATCTTCCTGAACCACAGAACTGTTTGGGAGATCCATTTTAAGCTTCATCAGAAAGGCAAAATGGAAAGACTGGAGGCCAAGGTGCTTACAGATGGTTCAATCCTCAGCCTGAGGGGAACAGGCCAGGGGCTTACATACGGTTCTCCTGGTTTAAGTGAGCATTCCAGGCTGTAGACTGGTAGATACTCTGGTGTATACACATCACACCTGGTGAAGAATTTCAGTCCAGAACATAAGTTTTGGCTGATAGAAGCTTAGGTTCTCCTGCATCTTGCTGAATTCAAGCAGTTCTATTTCTTGTAGCAGGTAATAAGAGGAACTTCCTGGTTTTTCTTTAAGAGATTGTCTATTTTGAGATATATATATATATATTTAACTTCTCATGTCTTTTTGTGTATTGGGTTGATTTTTTTTTTTTTGGCTATTTTATGTGTCCTTTTTCCCCTTGGACAAAAAAAAAACCCGCCTGCTGCAGACTGCCTTTCACCAAACATGGTCGCTAAACCCTTCCATTAATATTAGCATTGTAACTCTTCAGGACCTGTATTTTTTCAGGATATCCCAGCTAAATAGCTACTATCTGTGGTGCTTGTTTTGCAGGTTGGCCTCGCCGTGGTGAATGGACAGCTGATGGCAGTGGGCGGTTTTGATGGCACAACTTATTTGAAAACCATTGAGGTGTTTGATCCAGATGCTAACACATGGAGGTAACTGTTAAGTTTGTCAAACAACTGAATAGTGATCACCATCTGGAGCTGCTGCCACCCAGCTGGAGCTGTCCCAGCACCGTAGCGAAGAAGTTGAGTGTGGTAGCCACCATAACAGGATTGGGCAAATAAATTGATAGGACAAGAGGAAATGGCCTCAAGTTGTGCCAGTGGAGGTTTAGGTTGGAGAATAGGAAAAATTTCTAACTTAAAGGGCTTGTCAAACCCTGGCCCAGGCTGCCCAGGGCAATGGTGGAATCACCAGCCTTGGAGGGCTTTAAAAGATACGCTGATGTGGTGCTGAGGGACATGGTTTCTGCAGATTTCTGCTTGAATTCTAGCCATTGACTCCATTTTAAGTAGAATGGGACCAAGTTTTCCATAATTGTTTCTCATCTGAGTGTCCCAACAGATGTAACCAACACATTTAACCAACACTTAATGAGTAAAGTGGGTCTGGACATGATTCTATTGCAGCCTGCTCAAGGTGACCCTGCTTTAGCAGGGGAGTTGGACTAGGTGATCTCCAGAGGTCACTTCCAACACCTACCCCATTCTGTGAAAGGCTCATTACATCTTCTGCAGGTTGGAAAATGGTGTCTAGGTAGGTTATTGAGACCCAGAGGAAATAAAGAACTTAGCAGGCTTGTTGGGTAGCAAGCAGAAGGTCATACCAAAACCTACTTTGTTATGCTCAAAAGCAGTACTTAAAAAATGGACCCGAGCGATATATCCCTTCTGTTTATTCTGGGCTGATCACTTCTGCTTCACAAAAAAGTGAAGCTTGCCCTTAGCAGAAGGAGGTCACAGTCATGATGTAGAATTTGGCCTACTCATTTTTTTGCTTTCAAGCTGAGGCTCTGATTTCCAGATCTTTTTGGAGGAGCTGAAGCAAAACACTTTGAGCAGATGATGTTCTTCCCATTTAAATCTGCAAGATGGCAATTAGAAGAATTTCCTATGATTTACAAGCTGAAATAATATGAAATTGCTGATCAAAACCATGTACTGAGCAGAAAGGCTATTTTTCCTCTTTCTTTTCTAGTCATAACTACACTTGAAAGCAATTGCCTGTGTATTTATTCCCAAATCTAATTAGTATTAAATTTCAAGATCCTGTCTGTATTCTTGCTGCTTTAGTAATCTCTCAGGGATGGGAAATAGAATTTAATATCCTTACTCCTTCCAGCCTGGTAATATTAGTAGAATAACCCTTTCATAAGAATCAGTGGAGGAATTTTCTCCACTGGTTTGTTGAGCTATGGACTTTTGAACTGCTGAGAAAACCAGTTGAGTAGAGAGTAATACCTATTCCATATTCTCTAGCTGAGTGGTGTCAGCCACTTCCAGTGATAGTGGCAGTAATAAGATGTCTGGAGTTAGGAGCTAGTGCCTGGGGCAGCATCCACAGACATTTAGGAGGTTATTCAAGGTATTAGCTTGTGGGATTTTTCTCCCACTCTCGTTCAATATAGCTGATCAACATCTGTGGCCTCCTTCTCTCTTTAATTTGCTGAACAACTCACTCTGTGAAGGGGGCTGTGTGTGTGTTTTTTAAATTTGTGTAGCCTGACCAGAAATGCTTCTGATGCAGTTTGGATTTAACAAATTGCATTAGTAGGAGTTGTTTGAAGAACTTGCTCCTCCTGTTTCTGCCAGCTGACTTCAGTGGTAGAGAGGGGAATATGTCACTGAAGTGAGTAGGATGCTGGAGTCTATAGGGATCAGATTTCCATATGAAATGCAGGCACCATTTCAGTAATATATTTTGGAGAAACAGATGGTGCTTGGAATGTGTTGTCTTGGCTAGATCAGCTGAATTTAGGGTATTAGAAGTATAAAAGAAATTAGGTTTGCTACTTAAAATTCAACTATCCTATGGTACCCAAAATGTAGCCTGAGGTCAAGCTGCAGGCTGCTGAGTTCCATTTTGCTCATTACCAGGCAGGGAGAAAAGAAGGCAAGAGATTACTGGGGTTACAGAAATCTGCAGTGTCAAAATGAAGAAGCAGTTTCTGTTTTGAGAGAGAAAGGCACCAGCAAATACAGCTGTTGACCTTGGAAGTGTGTAAGATGACTCCTACGCAACTTCTTACTTGTCATGGTCTGCTTTAACCAGAGGTTAACGTGACATAACCATGCTCACAAGGGCTGGTTTCATCTTTCCCATGGTAGCTCCATGAAGAAGCTGAACCAGCGTGACCACTGAAACCTTGTCTTTGCAGGTTGTATGGTGGGATGAACTATCGACGGCTGGGAGGAGGAGTAGGTGTTATCAAAATGACACACTGTGAGTCCCATATATGGTAAGCATCAAAAGGGAGGGAGACCCCTTGGTTCTCATTCCTAGAAAAAAACTGAAGAGACTTGTTGACACTGGACCTCTTTACAGCTCTAGTATGCACGGTCTAGATCCAATGTAACTCTTTGCCGGTGACTCTTTCTATGGAATTATCAAAATGACTTCTGTGAGAAGTGTGCCCAATGGGAGACCACGTTGTCAGACTCCGGGGAACCACTGGACAAAAGTAGAAGTGTTGCTTATGTCCGTATTTTTTTCTTTTTTTTCCAAGTAGTCTACATTTTCGAATACACCAAACGGTAAAAGTTTATTGTAGCGTAAACAATGCTGATGTAGAGACTACACGCTGTACTTGGGAGTCTGGCAAGGAGGGCGGGTTTCCTGCTGCGTGAGCAGTGGATGTGGCAGCTGTCGGGTGGGCCAAAAGAGGAAAGCGATACAGAAAACATTGCTTTTGCCTTATTTACGGAGAGCTTCAAAAAAAAAAAAAAAAAAGTACTTGACCTGCAAGGTGCCACCTTTGCGCAGAAGCTTTTTCTGTGCACAGAGTATATTTATTTTTTCATTTAATTTGTATCATGTATTTTCTTTGTATCGCTCACGGCGATAATTCCAGCTTTTTATAGACATCTATATATGTGCATATATATATGTATTTTATATATGTATATGCGCGTGTGCGATTTGAGTTTTAACAAGCTGGTTGGTATCCTGCCAGCTAATGTGGTTCCAACCCTTGTGGTATGTTTTAGGGTCTCTTAAGAGTACAGGAGAGCTATGAGGATGGGTGTCCTGAGTTGTCTTTTCAGTCTTGCTGGAAGCAAGAAGTAGAACTGGAACTCTCCTCTATCAGCTTAATCAGTGAAGTGCCCAAAAAAGGGTGAGAGTGAAAAGGACTTAATATGATGCCTTTTTTCTGTAGTGTTATGGTACAAAAGTTCAGCTTTTGTCTCTTTCCTCTGCTGTATATGAACCTAGAAACAACTAGTTGTTGGTTGCTTACAAAACAAACAACTTCTCCTGGTGTTGCCTGCCTAGATACCAGCGTGAAGCTGGGGTGTGCAGGTATCCCCTGTTAATTCCAGCTGGCCTAGATCAACACTCACTCCTCAGGTTCTTGCTGGAATGGCAGACCTGCTGCAAATGTCAGCTCCTGCTGCAAAAACCTTGGACCAGCATCACCTTAGCTGCCCTCCTTCCTTCTACTCTGTGTCTTGAGAGCTGCTGTTGTGAAACAGTGACGGTGACGAGGTGGTGTCCTTCCTTCTAGTGGTTTTTATGCACTTAGCCTGTGCTTGTTTAGAGCAGGGAAAGGTATGAGGCTCGTTAAAGAGTTTGGAGGGGAGGGGCCATTTACTGGCACTGGAAGTAGCTGTCATGTTTCAGTGACTGCCAAGGCACCCAGGGTAGGGGGAAGAGGAAGGAGGAACTCTAGACTCAAAGGTTCTGATATATTTGTACTGTAACTTCTGTTTATTATGAAAGAACTGACCTTTTGCACCTGATAGAACCACCTTACTATCGGATTTTGAAAGACTTAAGAAGACTCTAAAGCCTCGAGATGAAAAAAGGCAGTGCTGACATCTTAAAGTTCTTTAACTTCATAGTTTGGTTCACGTAACTCAGATTTTAATGTGCTTGAATATAGTAAAAATGACATTACAGTAATAAATGGGTCATGAAAACTTTTTTAAAAAGCCCCTTTTCCCCTAAAGGTCGGTATTCTTGTGTTTACATATGAAGATCATTTGCACCTTTACAAGGAAAACAAGTATTCTGTAAACAAATGTTTACATGTATCATTTATGCTTTTTTCTAGCATGAGTAACTTGTATAAATAGTGCTATCTTAATAAATTTCTTCTATGCTGTTCTTTGTTCCTTTTGGGTGAAAGCAGCAGACTATGCTTTTGTGGAGTTTGGGTGGACGCAGATGCTGGGTTGGTTGCTTGTTGTTTGTGAGTGTGTTTTGTGTGGGGTTTTGTGTGGTGTGGGGTTTTTTTTGTTTGGTTTGGTTTTTTTTTTTAGATACCAGTCCAAATAAAATTGGCTTAGAACTCTGCTCTTACGTGCTTCTAAGCAATGAAGGGTAACACTATTCAGAACCAGCTTTTTCTAGAAGAAAGCATCTGCCCACTCTGGCTAAATGTAGCTCTGTTCACTTAACTGCAGTTATGAGGGAGGGCTGTACCCCAAATTTGCAGATAAGCATGTAAAAAAAGAGACTAACATAGCTTTTCATTCCAGCAGTCCCTTACAGTGGAATTCAGGGTTTTTTGGAGATTATTTATGCACATATGTTGGAACAAATTTACATACAGTTGTTGGAAAGAGCTGAGGATTAGATTTAAAACTAAGCCCTGGGTGGAACAGTCCTGTTTTCAAATGAAATAGAGGTGATTGTTATGTCAGACCCCCTACTCCTGCTTTACTCAGTCTTCCTCTGAATTGAGATAGCAATCTTGGCCTAAGATGTTTCATAAAAGGAATAAAAAGCACCAGAAGTGATCGTTCAAATTAAATAGCTGCTGAGCTGTCAAGACTTTCCAAAGCCTTGCTTTGCTGCTTCTGCCAGGGTAAAGAGTTAATTCCTTTTCAGACTGCAACCTTTACACACAAAAATCATCTATCTTCAACTAGTAAACAAAAAAAGGTGCATGTTTCTGTGGCTAATTCTGGAAATAGATATTAAAAGTACATTAGGAATGAGGCATGCAGTTATGTCTGGCAGGTAAGGTGGTTGCATGGCTGGTTCACCTCACTGTTGCTGGGGAAAATGTTTTTAGTGACAGCTGACAAATAAATCCTAAAATATTAGTTGGGCAAAGACAGGAAAACTTGCATCCCTGTTAGGAGATGGTCATAAAGTCATCATAGTTTAGAGGCGCTGCACAAGGGTGAAGCTGTTACAAGTGAATTAGTATTTTTTCCCATACAAGTATTTTTAATGCTCACAGAATTATTTAATAGGTAACAATTAATAGTTTAATGAGAAGCTGGAAATATATACTTGTACGGTGTTTATTTAATTAAGTATAGGTGGTCTTTGTTTTGCTTGAGACCAGTCCCTTGGCAAAAGAGGGCAAATTTTTAGTACTGTAATAAAAAAATTATAGCATGGGAGATGTTCCTACATCCTTTCTTCTTGTTTAAGCTACAGCAGGGCACTGGGCACTAACTTGCTGTTGTAGAGGGGAGAGATTTAGTCTAAAATTTTAGCACCCATTGCTCCAACCCCAAGACTTCTCTCTGGCCTACAGTTGCCAAGACAATAAATGACAGGCAAAGCATAGTAAAATACTCAGCTTATACACAAAGCTCAATTTCCTGTGTATTAACTTGGCTGAGAGGACCAAGAGGCTGGACACAAGGCAGTTGTCAGTCTGATGCTGTTTGCCTTTGCCCAGCTGGGACATAGGTGAACACTCTAGCTTGCTAATGGTCATAAAAAGGAATTTAAACAACTAAATTTTCATCCCCTAGGTTCTGGCTGGTATCTATACAGAGTGGCTATGATAAAACAAAGGTGCTTAAGCTATGAGAGGTTTGGACTCCAGCCCTGCTAAAGGCAAAATGTCTGTTTGTCTTCACTGTGCGTGACATCAAATTACAGTTAGTTACAGAGTTGAGGGCTGGAGTTGAGAGTCCAACTTCGGCCAGCCAGCATGAAAGGAAAGATGTTGTTGGAGGGAGTTTCCAGTCAATTTCTGAGCGTACATCTTCCCACAGGAAGCCTTTTGAGCCTGAAGATTTGCTGAAGTGACTCTCACTGTATCTGTGAGATGGCTAGTTCTGTCAGTAGCATCAGCACACCAGTTAGGTATTGGCTTTGGAGAAACTGCAAAAAAAGGAAAAAAAGGCAGGTCAAAAAGTGCTTACCTACAACATAAAAAGTTGTTTGTGACTTGTAAAACTATTGTAAATAAAAACAAATGATGTGTAACACTAACATTTAGTGGTTTGCAGCTGCCCTACCAAAGGCAGGATGTTTGGATCTTTCTAAAGCTAAATTTTGGCCAACAGGCAAAGTAACTTTTGTGTTCATACTGCAGCTGATACACCTATTTCTGGCCCAGGACCAGGGTTAGTTGCTTCTCCTGCAATACAGTAGTAAAAAATACTGCATTGATAGCTGCCCCAACTCTAGAACTAATAAAAGCTGAGGGATTCACAACTTCTTGTAGGAAGTTATGGACAAGAAAGCCAACCTTCATTTTTAAAAGTGAGGCATTTCTAGACAGGTACAGCTCTTCTATTTGTCCAGCATTAGTTAGGACAACCTGGGACTTAAAACCTCACCTTTATAATTCCATCGCAGTGTGCTGAGGCAATTGCTGTAGAAACTTTCACCAGTTTTGTAGCTGACAAGTGGATCTTAAAGTGTCTGTGGAAGTGAGAGTAAAGGCAGTCCATAAAGACATTCACCTCTTCTTGAGTGACCTCCCCTGGAGTCTTTTGAACTGTGTCCCACAGGGCTTTCGCATCCTCTGGATGAATGGAGTATGAAATATCCAAAGGCTGGGGCAGGCAGGGGATGGAGAAAACGAGTTCCATGGCAGCTGCAGTTTTGTCCACTTTGCACGCAGTCCACATGGCTGCCATCCAGCTGAGAATGAGAGGGCTGATGGCTAAGCGACGGAAGCAGCAGTCAAAAGTCTTCTGAAACCAGCTTCCAACGATGGACGTGTAACTCTCTGCCCCATTAGCAAGAAACAGAGGTAAACAAGTGAAGTCCTCTGGCACGTTCTTGGAAAGATCCTCTCCAGACACACAGCAGAACCAGCCCGACCATATCACTTTCTCTCCTTTGTGTTTTGAGGAAGCTGCTGATCTTGAAGAAAGCTGGGATGGGGAAAAGAAGCATTAGCATACTGCAGAGCAAGTTTAACTTTTTTTTTTTTAGCCATACATGGGGTTTGGTTAATAATTAAGTGTTCAGTAGAAGATTTTTCTCAGGCCCCCACATTCATATTCTTTTCTCTAAAAAAAACCAACACACAGTTCTCATTCAGCCTGGCCATTACATCCCCAAAAGGTGTGTGCAGTTCTGTTGAAAACAGCAGAAGCAGTGCTTGTTACTTCATTAGAAACAGTCCTGAGAGATGAGTTTACGACACTTCATTCACAAGAACCAATCTGGAGTACGTCCTATAACCATTGCCATGCTGAACTTGGCATTTCATCAGCATCCTTCACTCAAGGCAAAGTGTTTCAGAAAAATTAGTTAGACTTGAGCCATGGCCAGGAGGTGGGATTATACCAGGAAGCAGTAAACTGACTGCTGAACTAAATAAAATAGCCAAAGGTTGCTTCTTACAGTTTTACTCCGATCTTATCAAAGAGTTGAACTCAAAATTGCAGTTGTGTATCCGTTGCTCATGAGATGTTCTATTCCAGTTAAAAATAGGACTCTCTCTCATTGTCAACAGGTACTATAGTAGTTAGTCCATACAGCTGGGAGTTCAGTGGTTCGGAGATGGTTTTTTTTTTTTGAGATGGGAGTATTAGACAGCAAAAGCAACTTGTCAGGTGCCAGCCTCAATCACAGCTATCCAAACAGTTCGGAAGACTCCTTACCTGCACGAGAATGGCAGCTGCGTCTTCCTCACTGCCTTTCAGATCTGGAAGGACAGAGACAGCCACTTTGATGTCCAGCTCAACCCCAATTTCCACTGCCAGCCCTTTCTGCTTCTCGGCAGCAACAAAGGCACTGAGCAGCCTGGCATAATCCTTCAGGTGAGCATCAGAGAACCTGTACAGAGGGGTCACGCTGTATAAGGTCCACTGCTTCTGCAGTAGAAACACATTTTTCTGTTGATCTGCGTTTTCCTAAAACGAAAACAATTAAGAAAACCGCATTAAAAACCTAACAACCAAGCACGGCTCCCCGCTTCGGGCCTTGCCGAGGGACGCACGGTCCAGGCTGCCGCAGGCGGGCTCCCTGCCCGAGCAGGGGCGGCATTCCCGCCCGTCAGCGATGCCGACGGAGAGACGGCGAGCTCCGCACAACGGCAGGAACAGAACGGGGGTGAGGTGGGACGGGGGACGGGGCCCGGCGCGGCGGCCCGGCTGAGAGCACGGGTAGGCCTCGCTCTACCGCGGCCCTACCTGAGAGCGCGGCGTCGGCGGGAGCAGCCGA
>VWZK01001087.1:33638-96043 GCA_013396935.1 Baryphthengus martii
CGAATTTTTACTTTGCTTTTTACCTCTTTCTTCTCTAGCACACAGTCGGTACCCGACAGAGTAGAATACCTGATGTAGCAGATGGAAAAAACACTTTTCTGCCCTCTACTTAACTCTTGTAAAGGCTGTGATGAAAGTAGTAAGGGAGATTAGTTCATATAATTGTGTACATGTTTAGCTAATAGTATGCTTCAAATTTTTCCTTGCAAACCGAATCTCTGAGCACATTCTGTAAATAGCATGCTTGATTTTATAACAAAGTCGTGATCCTGGGCACACTGGGGTCTGGGAAAAGTCTTCTATAATCACGGTTCAGGCCTTTTATCAGTAGTTGCAGGTGGGAATGTGGTCAATTTACACCCACCTGGTGGGTTTGGATAGGTTTTAGTCTTGGCTTGCTAAGCCCCTTTCTGCTGCTCTTCTGGATTCCAATGTGAAATTGTCAGTGTGTCTCAGGATTGATCTGCAGCTTTCCCTTCTCTTGCCCCTGAAATTCGTAGGACAACAGCTTGCAGCAAGGCTATGTTCAGATTTATGTATGAAAGTTTGGCTGGGACATAGAAGTAATTTCTCTTAAGACCTTGTTTAGAATAATTTAATACCGTATTTATGTTCTGATCCGTCGTATTGGGGATATTTGAAGTAATTTGTGTATGTCTAAATTCTGTTGGTGCTGGGGGCAAACTCTGTGACTGTTTAATGTTGCTGGTCTGCAAAAGCCACAAAATAATTATCTTTATTCCAGACTTCAACAGCTTCGTCCCTCGGACCAACACGTGTGGAGAGCTGCGTTCTGCTCACGTGGGACAAGAGGTCACCCTGTATGGGTGGATTCAGTATCAAAGGTAAACTCAAAACAAGGTGAAAACAGAGTTGCTTGTTTGCCAGATCCAACATCTGCTCCTAAGCCTGGATTCAAACACTTTTCTAATGCTTCAGGTTATCTTTTCGTATCCTCTGTGTCCATCTTGTTCGTAGCAGACGCTTCTGAAGTAAAACAGTTGAGAACTGTGCCAGATCAGTGTTTAGAGTACTGTAGAAATGTTAATTGATCCTCCTTGCAACGCTTTAAAGCAGTTAAATATTATCATCCTCGTTGTTTAGGAAAACAAAGCAAGTAATGGCATATTTATGGCAAATCTAGCAACTGTGAGCAAAGAATTTCTTTGTTTTTTCAACTCCAGCATCTAATGAAGCCATTTTAAAGTATGCAAGCTTTGCTTAATAAAAAAATATTAAGAAAAGGTCATGAGGAGAGAATGAAATGATAATTCCCACAGTTTGCTGTCAGTGGTGTGATGTAATCACTCCTAATGGAGTTGAAATATAAATGTAGGGTGAAAAGCCTGTCTGTGAACAACGTGATGCTCCGAAATGTTCTGATCCTGGGTCTGTGCTTGTAAAATGGAGATAGCTCCCATGGCTTTGAAATTTTCTTTTTATCAGAAGTCTCATTTTTGCATTTCACAGCCCAGAGAGGGTGTTTTTTATCCAGTGATAGTCTGCCTGGATTTCTTCTTTGGGACAGGTCCTGAGCATCTCATTTTTGACCAGTCGTGGGTGGTGGTCTAGGAAACTCTGTTAGGATTGTTGCTGTGTGCTTGTTGCTCCCTGGCTTGGAAAGACAGCCGGAGTGCGGTCCGTTTGACAGCTTCATGATGGGCGAAGTACAGTGGTAGCTACTGCAGCTGAACAGGTCAAGATTCATGATTCTGGTTCTAGGATTGTGGGTTGTTCATGTGCAACTTCTTATGGGACCGATGTTCTCCTTGTTTTGTGGTTGGATTTTCTTAAAATTTATGTTCATGTAAACTTTGGTTTTATTGCACATCTAAATGTGTTTATCTGAATGTTTCCCAGAAGGAAATTACATGTGTTCAAAATCCCTGTTCTACATTAATTTCGTGTACAAACTAAAATTGTGCCCCTCCTGGCTGTTTGGACGTTGTCTGGGACTGGGCAAAGTCTGAAACAAATGGTTCCGATCAGATTCCGATCTGGGAACAGTATCTGTACATACAGCACTTGGGACTGCTTTGAGAATAGTCAGAAGGGAACGGAAAGTGACTAGTTACAGTGTGATTTGGCTTAAAAAGCAGAAGACCTGAATTCTTGGGGAAAAAAAGTGTTTCCTTTTGTGTTTTTCATGGCTCAGACAAGGCCTTTTTCTGGTTTTGAGGGATTTCCAGGGACTGACCCAGATCATCATTCCCCAGGATGAGGTAAGTGCTACCAAAATACGAATCCCTATTCTTTTTATTTTTCCTTTGGTAACTTGGTCCAGCAGACATGGAGAGCAGAGCTGAAGTACTTTGTCAGACTAAGTGCCCTGACTCACAGGTCTGTTTTCAGCCTTAGGAGAGCCCTGATCTGACACAGCCACAGAAACGTTAATGCCATTTCCTCTGGTTTATGAGGAGTAGTCCCAGATTCCGACGGGCCATTAAGAAACAAGGCCCTTGAGCACAGTCCATTAGTGCTGTTCTTTGAATTTCTGTTAGACTTTTCGCTTCTTCTTGCAGGCACATTCCCACATAAAGAAGCTCCTCTCTAATGCCCCAGTGGAGTCTGTCGTTCGAGTGACTGGAATTGTGTCCCCTCGGCCCCCAGGGCAGGAGAATCCGGTGAGGATGTTGGGGTCTCTCAGGAGTTTTATTCCTTGTGGAAGAGCACTGGATAGTAGGATTATGGTGGGTTTTGTGTCGTGGCTTCTGGGTGCGTGAGAGCCTGTCCTCGGATAACGTGAGGTGAAATAACTTAGGAGAACATCAAAGCACACTAGACACCCACAAATTAAATGGTATTCCAGCCCTTTGAAAGGGTAATGATGAGCTTTTTCAAGACTTTCAAAGCGTGGTTGAGATAATTTGTTTTTTCTTGAAAATAAGTATTGTCATCACAAGTTCCGCAGCATGTGATGACCTATTTCTCACTCAAGATACTAATTTTGCTGTTTTCATTGTATAGGAAATAGAGGTTGAATAATTTTTTAAATATTATGCATTCCTCAGCTCTCTACTGTAATCAGCAGTAGATGAATCTGTCAGGATTGTACATATCCCATCACTGACAGGCCTAAAAAGAGAACCTGGATTCGTAACCATAACTTTTTCTTGTTTTTGTTCTGACTGCTTACGGGCATCCATAAAGAATTCAGGCTTTAAGCCAGGCTTCTATTTCTTTTAATCCTATATAATTTTCTTGGAAGGTTTTATAGACTTTCCCCTGGTAAATAGAATGAGTTCTGCAGGATCCAGTGAACTTTGATGTGGCACAATGAAGCTCTGTCCTCCCACGGGATCTTAGGAAAAAAAAGAGACTAGTTCATTCTGAGAAGCGGTGTTCAGAACTGGAAATTCTGAGAAATTCCTCACAAGTTGCCTTTTCTGACTTATATTAGGGGCTGGTGGTGCTGCTGCTGCTAATGCAGATTAGAATGTGCGCTCTGCGGTTTCACAAAAGCTGATGGAACATGTCGTTTGTCCAAATGCACGTGCCCTAGAAGGGTCTGTGCCTGACTGTTCCTCTGTGCTCAGCATGTCCTTCATGGAGAAGGTAAAGTAATTATGTTATTGGGAAACAACAGGCAAGCTCTGGTGAGGTGACTTGTGTTCTTCTGCACAGAGGGGAAATCCAGCAGAAATCTCTCCTGGAGAGAAGTTCTCCGAGTTAAACTGTGTTAGAAGACAGGGAGGATCATCATATGGGTTTCTTTTTTTCCCCTCTCATCATCTGTGAAATACCTTTGTCTAGCTGTTTTCCTCAAGTTTTTAATCTAATTCTTTTTTTTTGCCGCCTTGCTCCAGAAAATGCCAACAGGGGATATTGAAGTGAAGGCGGAGACAGCAGAGATCCTAAACTCCTGCAAGAAGCTACCTTTTGAAATTAAGGATTTTATCAAGGTGCCTGTATTTTTTGTTTGTGCTTTTTTTTGTTTGTGTCTTTTTTGTGGTTGTTTTGGTTTTGTTTTGTGGTTTGCTGTTTGGTTTTGTTTTTTTCTCAGTTTTTTTTATTATTTTTGTTTTTTTCACTAAAGTGGTGGCTTTTCAGTAAATGAGGAATTTGCCCAGGGTGATGACAAAACATCTGAGAGCTTTGCTTGGTTCTCCCAGCTGTGCTTTAGATGAAGGATGGCCTTTAAAATAGGGGTGCTGCTTGTTTGCTGTGGGAATGTATTTCTAATTGCAGTTAAGCAGAAACAAAGTCCGAATGATTCCAGCGCACGGGATTTTCAAAGATCGTTGTAAGAACAGATGGTAAGGGGAAGAACGAAAGAAATCAGGCTATGTAAGCTTTTTTTGAGTGTAAAAGAGAACCTGCCAGTGCACTGCTGCGTTTTACAGAGAATTTTCTCCCTCTGAAGTCTTACAAGAGGCTACTTTTAGTGCAGTGTCCATGTTGTAGGAGTGATACTGCTGTTAATTTAAGATATTCTCTGTGCCACTGAAATTGTGGCTGATACATAGGTGTTGGAATTGGGAGAACTGGGTCCTGTTCCTTCTGTGTTACAGTTCCTGGAGAATTCCACACTACTTTAGTTTTCTTGTCTGTAATAAAGATGTGTCATTGAGTTGTTCCTTTAGATCTGCGTACGATGCTCTGCTTAGAAATCACAAGGAGACTTGCTACAATTTATTGCAGTGGACTGAGAATTAGAAGGGCTGAAATGCGGAGCTTTAGCAGAGTAAATATCTGGTTTGTTGTTTGTTTTGGTTTTGTTGTTGTTAGTGGTGTGTTTTGTTTGTTTGGGGTTTTTTTTAAAAATCATTTTTATGCGTGGAAGTGCTCTCAGTGGCTGCTGGCTGTGGATAATAGGTGGTTTGTGGCAATTGAGCTGCCTCCTTTTTTAGCTTCCCCCTTTAGTTCTGTGGATTTAGGAGCAGCTTTGTTGGACGTGTAATTTGGCTTTTTGTCTTAATCCTAATTCTCTCTCATCTCCAGAAATCCGAGGCCTTACGAATGCAGTATCGCTACCTGGACTTGCGTAGCTTCCAGCTGCAGTACAACCTGCGACTGAGATCACGGATAGTGATGAGGATGAGGGAATATCTGTGCAACCTCCATGGTAAGAAAAGAACTTGAAGGGTACTGTGCACAGCAAACAACATTTTAGCCTTCCACTTTTCTGTTTCCTCGAGCTGGGAGATGTTTCCGATCGGCTTGCTACTCCAAACTGGTCCCACTTAGTAAGGACATGTCTGCTTGCAAGTGGGGGTTTTAGAGGGATGTTGGTAGGCTTGAAAAACAAATTATGTTGAAATCTCATAGCATGCTACCAAAGAGTTGTTTCAAATGAGATATATCCTGTGAGAAAAGGCCTTTTGCAGGTAGTTTCCCTCTTTCGGTCACCCAACGTGGGACGTGTCAACGGGATGGATTAAAATTTATTTTTTTTTACTAGGACTTTTGCTTATCTTAAAATCAGGAAGTCCTTTTTGGAAGAGCAAAGCCTAGTTCAAAATGGATAGAGAATAAACCATTTTTTCAGCCTGTATGGAGTCCTCTGTCATCAACAGACATCAGGGTAGCTTAGGTAGCTCTAAATCTGTCATAGAATCATAGAAGGGTAGGGGTTGGAAGGGACCTCTGGAGATAGAGTCCGTTGCACGAGTTATTGTTATATGCAGCAAAATGTATAGATTTTTTTTTTTGGAGAAGCTGCATGGTTTGTTAGATTACCTGTTTTGCTGACTAACTCTCCTCTAGCCTACTTTGTGTCTTACTAGTTCTCTCTGCTCTCAGCATGTTCTGTGCCTGAAGGATGTGTTTGTTCCTCAGGGTTCGTGGATATAGAGACTCCAACGCTCTTTAAGAGAACCCCTGGGGTATGTATTCTGCCAGTCATGCATTTTAGCCTCCTACGATTGCGTAGCCAGTTTATGGTCAAATTATTGTCATTTACCACTCTGCCTTCATTGCTGTTCTCTCATCAAGTAACAGCTTGTGTGCAAATTCCTGATAGGATATGTGTATCCTTTTCAAAGTAGAGAGAGTGAAAGCGAAGAGATGACATCTTGCGTCTTCATTTTGAACCTTCAAATGAATAAAGCTGCTGTTTTGTAGAGCTCATGTTGAATGCAAATCCTGGGACAACCTCCAAAAACCTCCAAAATTTCCTCTGAGCACTGTTTCCTCAGCATTTCTCTCTTAACTAGTAGGTTACTGTAATGGCACTAGTCACATAATTTTAATTTCTGACTTTATATTGCCTTATTTCACGTAAAATAATTCCTGAAAAGAGAGCTGTCTCAGGAATTGTTGAGGCAGCTAACACATGGAACTCTTGGATTTAAACCCCTGTCTTGGATGCTGTATTGTTATGCATTAGTCTCTTGGAGCAGAAGGTGGAGAAACCTCTTTTGGGATATTTTGGGCCAAGTTGGTTAACAGATTTAAGCGTTAACATCCAAACAACCATTTCCTCACAAGTGGTATTTCATAATGGGGAAAATAGGGCCTTTCTTCTCACACTTCTAGTCTGTGCTCTGTCAGACATTGAGGCCACTGCTGAACTGTGTAAGGTTTTTTTTTCGTAATCTTCTTTTCTGATGCCAGGGAGCGAAAGAATTCCTTGTACCCTCAAGGGAAGTGGGCAAGTTCTACTCTCTACCACAGAGTCCTCAGCAGTTCAAGCAGCTCCTCATGGTTGGAGGCCTGGACAGGTAAGAGTTTCTTGAACTCCTGTTCTTTGCATGTCTCATCCAGGGCTTGCTTTGAACCGTGAGGGTTTTAGATACTTCCCCAAAAACTTACTCCCAATGGGTTTGTGTTTTGAAGAGGAATCTTTAAATACTTAGGACTTCTCAGGTAGACCAGACCCATTTTGCATGGCCCTTAGTGTAGAGTCCAGGTTTGGAGCAGAAGGTGGGAAAGGGGTTGTGTCCTTGTTGGGACACAGCTCACCTGGTAGCCGCCGTATGCCTCTGGAGTTATGGTTGGAGGTGAATACAGCTGATGATACAGTTGCTTCCACTCAAAATGTCATGCTTTTGAGGGGATGGGAACAACTAGGGCTATGATCACTGGCTGCAGAGAGGACAGGCCTCTCTGTTTTGGTTTGCCGAGGGTGTTTTTATGATCAATTCTATAGCCACAATTTAATTTAGAGCCCTTAGTACTTAGGTAACAATTTTATTGCAGGTACTTCCAGGTTGCTCGCTGCTACCGAGATGAAGGTTCACGGCCTGACAGGCAGCCTGAATTCACTCAGGTAACCAGCTCACACCCTCCTCCTCCTCACCCCAAACAGAGCTTGTAGCTGTTTTCCCTTCTGAAGATCTAGTTTCCAACAATTCTTGTGCTGCTTGGGAGGTACAGTGTTGTTTGCTGCCTGTTTCACTGACACAGCCCTTTGAGCCTAGTATGGGATGTGCACAGGGTGGTTCTTGTCCTTGACTGAACAGCGTTGTCCCAGGTGCAGGAGCTGTGGGAGCTGTGGTGCAGTGGTACTTGTCCTTGATGATGCAGTCTCCTCCTGTCCTTCTGGGTCATGCAGAGTCCATTCCTCAGCCTTGAGATCCCAGGCACTGTTAGCCTGGTTCATTCAAGGTTTCTCTCTCTGTCCTTGTCATCATTACCTCATTCAGTTCTCTTGAGATCGTTGCCTGAGTCATGAGGTTGTGGAGACATCGTCAGCATGTTCTCAGGCTAATGCAGTCACACTCTGATTTCACATAGTATATTGGGATTTTTTTTTTTTATGCTTCACTTACAGTCAAGAGCTTCTGCAAGCAGCAGTGCAAATACAAAACCTGTGGCTAATGTGAAATCTTCCCCCCACCGCCTCCTTGTTTTCTTTTTTAAGATAGATATAGAGATGTCATTTGTCAATCAAGCTGGGATCCAGAGACTGATCGAGGGCCTCCTGCAATATTCCTGGCCTGAGGAAAGAGGCTCCATTACAACTCCTTTCCCTTCCATGACCTACGAAGAGGCGCTGGCTGACTATGGGACTGATAAACCAGACACTCGCTTTGGGATGAAGGTGGAGCTTTGCCTGTTGCAGCTTTTCCTTTCTGTTAATGTTTTTAGTAATCCTTGGATTGTGTATATTGTGATTGGCTGGGGTTCTTAACGCTGTAGCTTACCCGAGGTTTCTACCCCATCACTGCTGCCTTGTGCAGCTGATGGGAGAATCTCTTGGAGAAGAGAGGGTTTGGCTAGTTGGCTGTGGAAAATCTATGTTTTAAGAAAACTGTATTTTAGAGATAATGTAATGTTAGGAAGCAATGCATCTTGTCTGACTTGGGAACAGAAGCCCATAAGGCATCCACAGATCCCATAAGTGCTTTTACCTGCTGCACTCCAAAGCACGCTCCTGATGAGTGTTCTTCATGAGATGGGCTTCTCTAACCTTCTAATGACCAAAGATACTGTCAAGATAACTGAGTGGTTGTGTGCACACACTGTTTGTCTATGAACTAACAGTATGAAAAGCATGAAATAAGAGTGTTTACAAATTTATGAAGAGGAACAGTGCTGAAAAGCAAGAAAGCATCTTCTGTTTCCCCAGGAATTAATTCTGGGGAGTTCTTTACAGTCTACAGCTCACTTCACTGTAGTAGGATGTCACCACCTCAACCCCGTGTTTTCTCCAGTTGTCTTGCATTCCTGTGTCCTGCCAGTGCTAAGCCTCCTAATGGATTATTCCATTGGCCCCATTCATTTCTTTCTGTGAATTGTTTGGGTTTTTTTCCTCTCGGCAAAGAAATGATGTCCCAGGGAATGATGTTGACAGTGTTAAGACACAGGTGCAGGATTTTCACTTCGTGTCCCTACCAGCACTGCTTATACTGTTTATTCCTTTGCTCTCTCCTTTCTCAGCTAGTGGATATCAGTGATTTTTTACGAGGATCGGACGTTCAGTTCGTGCGGAATGCCCTCAGTTATCCACGCGGCGCTGTCAAAGCCATTTGTATCCCTCAGGGAGCGGTAAGTGCTGCTTTTTACATACTGCTGATGGTTTACGTGAAAGAAATAAAAAGCCAATTAGAATTCCTTTGTTGGTATGGAAATGTTCCTTGGTATTACTGGGAGAGTGGTGTCCTTCAGGGAACTTGGCATTGGTTGTAAGTGATGTCAGGTTGGGCTGAGTGGTGTTAGAATCAAGTGACAGGAAGAATAGATTGTCCTCAGGAAGGAGAGTAAGAGAAGTGAACTGCATTGAAGGTAAGGAAGCCTCTTGGGGCTTCAGCTTGGTTTTGTCCAGGATGGTTTCTGAGGTGCTTCTCAATAATGTGCACTGTGGCGAGAGATGAGCCAGATGTGGCACAGCTCTGGTCTGGGCCGGTGAGGGAAAGGCCAGGTGGTTACGTTGCCCTGTTTATGGGCATGACTCCTGTCTCGTAATGAGAATGCTCCAAATCCAAGGCTGACAATAGATGTAGAAGGCTATTTGACACAGCCATGTATTTTGGCAGGGAGGCAGATTTCATGCTGGCTGTGGGCTTCGTTCTAGCTTGGGCAGTTTGGGAAAAGCATCCATTAAACACTGAGTTTTATCTGGGGAATAGGACTTTCCCACCATGGTTTCTCATGGGATTCCTTTGATTTTGGCACAAAGTGCAAGCTACTGTCTTACCACGAGAGGGCACTGAGGTGTGTGCTTGAGCAAAACGAGTGGCATCTTGAGCCCCTCGAAATATCAGAGTAGCTGAAAACAGTCAAGATCCTGGTGCAGGTTCTTGTTTATAGGAGAGTCAGCCCCTTTGGTTTCCTTCTGTCGTTCCTCCAAGTTGAGGAGAATGCCTTCCCTATCCAAAATGGGGTTTTCTAACCTTGCTTTTCCACACTAGAGGCAGTTAGTTGGTGTGATCTGACTCTGCTGACCAGCTGCTTCTGACTTGGGAGCAGAGAGGGAAAACTGGAGCCAGATGTGAAGCCTAAAGGGGCCCCTTCCTGAGAGGAGCCCTTGAGGAAGGTGTCCAGCTGCAGTCTAGTGCTGTGGGCCCTCTCGTGTTCCACAGCCCTCACAAGAACTTGCACTAGAAACAAAAGAACTGGAAAGGTTTGGAAACAGCTCAGTCAGTCATCTGAACCCTGATCAGGCTTTCCGTAGATTTTGCTGATGTTTAATGTGTCTTCTGTTGCTCTTTTCCCCAGAAATATCTTAAAAATAAAGATCTGGAGGCATTAAAGGAGTCTGCAAAATCCCGGTTTAACCAGGTGAGACAAACACTTGCCTGAGGCATTGGGTACAGTGAATGACAAAGTGTTTAAAGGCACTTGCAGGCAGAGGCAGGTAGAAGAGCAGCTTTTAACAGCCGAGAGTCAGTGCCTGAGCTTGCAGTGCTTCAAGAGAGGGCAGCACTGCTCTGAACATACTCCTGTCTTTCTGTAGGAAATTATGGAAATCATCCGCAGGCCTGATGGAAGCTTGAAGTCTCCGCTTACGAAGATTGTGGGTGAGAAGCAGCAGTCTGAGGTCATCCAGGCGCTGAACATGCAGAGGGATGATGTGGTCCTGCTGGCAGCCGGTGAACACAAGCGAGTGGTAGGAAGCATTTCTTGGGTGGCTGTATGAGTTGAATGTTTCTGGTGATGGCTTTGATGTTATCTGACCTTAGTCTCATTCTTCCTACTACTAAAATTAGGTCATCATCTAATTCTGTGTTTCTCTGAAGCTGTAACAACAGCAAATAATGCAGGAAACGTGCCTATTGCTTTTATTTCCCCCGGTCAAATTCTGGGAAGAACTCGTTACTGGAAGGAAGGCTGAAATACAAAACTGGAACAAATCAGTGCCTCAGTTTTTCTCACCATAACTTAATTTTTAAAGCATCAAACAGCGATTGGGAAACAAGGTCTACTAGGTAATTAGGTGTCCCGTAAGCAGATGATGAGAGCGGATTGCAGCTGCTTATTAGCAGCAATGATGGGAGATTCTGGCCTTACCCTTCTGTGTAGTCTTGTCTCCAGGTGTTACCTTCCAGGTTTAAGACAAGGTGTCATGCTTGGCCTCAGAGCCACAATTTTCTCATATTCTTTCTGTGCCTTCATTTCTCTGTCTGCAAAGTGCAGATCTTACCTGTATTCCCCTACTTAATCCACATTTGTGTAGAGCTTGCGATTAATCTAGGTAAGTTCTGTGAAAGTGAAACAGTTGGAAGAAAATAGGCTTTCCGGCTCCTTATTGGTCTTTGTCAAAGCCTGGAGCGGCTCCTGCCTCAGCAGGAAGGCAACATCTTCCGGGACACAAGACAAAAATGTTTAAGGTGACAATGCAACCGATGCTGTCTGTGATTCTGCCTTTGTGAAACGCTCTTTCCCTGCCTCATGTTGGAGTGATTTCCCTGATAGTAGAATAGTCCAGTCTCATTCCCTGCCTTCTCTTTTGCAGTGCTCGGCTTTAGGAAGCCTGCGCTTGGAGAGTGCTGACCTCCTTGAGGCAGCTGGGCTGCTGCTTCGTGATCCTACAACTTTTCACTTTCTGTGGGTGGTGGATTTCCCCCTTTTTCTCCCAAAAGAAGAGAATCCCACTGAACTGGAATCTGCTCATCACCCCTTCACCGCTCCTCATCCTTCAGATACTAGCCTACTCTATTCTGATCCCACAAAGGTAACTAACTTCTTGCCTGCCACGCTGACTCTCTTACAGTTGTGTCATGGAAAACTAGGCAAGTAGCTGCTGGTTTTAGTGTAAACAGAAGTTTCTTTCCTGGAACTGATTGCACGTTGTACGTGGCTTCCAGATTACCCTGAGTAGCAAATATCCATGTGCGTCCCTGACGAAAAGGGCTTATAGAAAGCACTTGTTTAAGGTGAGGAGTCTTATCCTCTGCCCTATCCCATGTTGCTCTAGATTTTGATCAACTTTGCAGAAGGATTTGTACTATTCTCCCATCTGTCAGCAGCAGTCCCTGCCTCCAATAGGACCGGTACCTGAACTTGCAAGGTACCGCTAAGGGAGCAGTGTTGCAGGACGTTGTGGCTCCATTCCCAGTGTCTTTGCTGCCTGTGTGCAGATGGTTGTTGGACGCAGCCGTGCCCCAGCCTCGCTGAGGTACTCGCTCACTTCTTTCTGCAGGTTCGTAGCCAGCACTATGACCTTGTGCTGAATGGCAATGAAGTTGGAGGTGGCTCCATCAGAATTCATAGTGCAGAACAACAACGTTTTGTGCTGGAGAAAGTGCTGAAGGTAACACCTACAGATGTCTCTAACGTTCTCTTGGAGATGCAAAGGATTAATTAGTTTAAATACCTATTTCAAATTCTGAAAGAAACACTTGTGTGCTTCTCAGATAAAGAAACATAGCTCCTAGTCCTGAGTGATGGATGACTTCATCATACCTTCATCTTGTGTTGCTACAAGGAAGAGCATTGCTTGTGCAGTGACACTTCTTATGTAATTTTTGCAGGAGGATTCTGAGGTGCTTTCCCATCTGCTTGAGGCTTTGGAGTTTGGAGCTCCACCTCATGGAGGAATCGCTTTAGGTGAGCGCTCTGTAGCTCTACAGGTACAAGTGTCTTGTGACTTTTTTTTTGGGTTTTTTTGGCATATTAAATCCCAAGAACGAGCCTTATGCTTCTTAGCCAAAACCTTGCCTCCTCCTGACATAGATGGCAGTCCTGCTGCTGCTGTTTGGCATACCAACCTGATTACCTTGTATAAAAGGAGTAGCTGCTTTGTAGAAGGATATGGAGGTATTGTCACCAAGAGCAGAATGTTTCCGTGTTCCTCCTCAGCCTTATAGTGTGATTTAGTTCTTATGCAAGGACCCAATCACATCTTGGTGACTCTAAGGACGATTCTACAGAATATTCATTAAGATTAGGTCATCTTTGTTCTCATTCCTGTGCAGCCGGAACAGGATTGCTGTGCTGGAGGCCTGGGACAGCCTGATACTCTGTTTTGTGCCCTGAATCACTGCCATAACCTTGATCTCTGCTTCAGTCTTGCTTCCCTTCTTCCCTATCTAATTATAAATAATCTGATGCTATCTGTTTTTTCCTAAACCCCTGTAAGTTTGTGGTTTTAAATGGGGGGGGAAAAACCAAACCAACAACAAATGCCACCAAAGCAAACAATCCACCTGCAAAAAACAAAGGTAGCATTTTAACTTGTGGTCTTCTAGTGTGATTTCCCTCTGTCCAGTCACCCAGAGGCTCTGGTTCTTTATGAATTCCTCCTAGTTGTTGTAATCCTTCAGAACCAGTTGATCGAGAGCTTTGAGCAGTGAAGCAGAGCCCTGACAGTGTATCTGCCACTTAGCTGCCCTGGTTTTGTCATGCTGTCTTTGCAGAGGCACTGTCTCTGACAGTCCTCGGTGTGTTGCAGAAATTGCTGTAATACTGGAAAGCTTTATGTTGCTGGGCATTTCTGCTCTTCAGGCAAGTCTGTTTCTCTGCTACTGGTTGAGATTAATTTTCCCCCCTGATTGGTTTTGCTTTTATTCTTCAAGCTGAGTAATATCTCCTCTATCTGAACTGGAGGAAGTAATACAGGACCATCACTCAAGCGAGTCACCGTTTTGTTTTCTGCTTCTAGGACTTGACAGGCTGATCTCTCTCATCGTCAACGCTCCAAGTATCCGAGATGTCATTGCTTTTCCAAAATCTTTCAGGGGACGAGACCTGATGGGTGGTGCTCCAGACTATGTTACTCCAGAAGAACTAGAGCCATATCACATCCAGGTTTCCTGGCTTCTTGCAGAAAAAGAGGCAAAGAAAAACTGACTTAAAGCCAGTGATGTAAGCTGATCTGCTTAACTTGCGGTGGTTACAGCTTCTAAATACTAGAATTTGGTTTGGAAAAGATCAGCTGTTATGGGAGAGTGGGGAGCAGTACAGCTCCACTATACTCTGGCAGTTTCAGGGAGAAACAGATAGGAGGGCTTCCTGACTGGAGTTGACCTTTGGGTTGATAACGGAAAGGAGAAGCAGAAAAAAAAGAAAATAATGTACTTTTAGCTTAGGATATTGAGACTGTTGGCTTTAGGGTGTCCTATTGGAGGGAAGATGTGATCTAGTTGGTTTGGTTGGTTTTGTTTTGGTTTTTTTTCCACTCCCCACTTTTTACGTATTTACATATCTTGCAAAGTATTTCTCCTCCTCATCTGGAGGAGATGGTGTCAACTTCCCTGACAGGATGGTTTGTATTCCTGATAATCATTGAATCTGTGAGCTGAGGATTCTCACAATAGAGCAGTGCTGTGCTGGCCCAAGAGCTCTGGACTCTTCACAGCGAAACTTCAGTGCAGCCAGCAACTTGTCTCCAGATCATCCAGAACTTGTCACAGGGAGTTCATATTCGGCTGTGCTCCCTCTTCAAGGAGGGGGAGAGAAGCTTCTGTAACATTTGCAAGGGTTGTCCTCGTCATACTTGTCAGAGAGGTGATGATCTGTCTTTGGGGCCTGTGGTCCTGGTGCTTTTAGCACACTTAATTCTGAAGCGTGTATGTTTGTAAATAAAGTTTATCTGGCAATGTGGGCTTGACTGAGCTTGGCTTTGGGCTTTCTCTACAAGAGCAAGCTGTCAGTTTTTCTTTGTGATCCCTGATCCATCCCTCCAGGAGATTACAAGAAAAGTGTGACAGCATAGCAAGCTTGCCAGTCTCTGGGAATTCTGCCTGATCCCGCAAACCTGCTGGTAGAGCGGTGAGTGATGCGGCAGCAAGTTCCTCACAAGTTCGTCTCTGTCCCACACCAGCACAGCCACAGTGCAGGGCCTCTTGTCTGAGCTGATCCTGAGCTCCAGCCTTTTGCAGGAGAGCCTGTCCTGCAGATTCTAACAGATTCTGGGCTGCTCCAAGGGTTAGCAGCTAATTCGGACTCCGCAGTGTGGGGTAACATTTACATGGTGGATTTGGGGTCACATTCATTCTAGCTAAACACTGCGAATTCCTTAATTTTTTTTCCTTGTATGAGCTATTCATTCATATCTTGAAATTAATTCACTTTTGTTTTGCCATTTTTTTTCCTCCCCCTGAGTAGAAGCTGTCAGTAATGGAGTGAGGACCAGTTTTCAGAGAGAAATTGAGCTGAAAATTTGATCTCTAAGCAGATTTAGGTTAAAAATAATTTAATTTTGTTGTTTCTGCAGGGAGGACAGTCACCTTACGAGAGTTACATCACCTTTTTTTTTTTTTCCTGTTAAATTTTAAGTGTTGGTATGGAATACAGCCACTACAAGGCTAGATATTATATTCAAACTGCTTTTTTAGTGTTGAATTTTGTATTTAATTTCTTTACTGGTAGAGAGATTAAGATTTATTTGCATGGAATTTGCTGGAGGATCATATGTGTTCCTGAAGCAGGGGTGTCAGAGGCTTGTTTGGGGAGATGGAATCACAGAAAATAACATTTATTCTGGAAGGTTCTTCACTCCCCCCAGACTGTTATTTCTAGTAGATTCTAGTTATGCACACATAATGTGCAGAAGTTTGGGGATTACTATTTTTTTAATTGCGAAATAAGGGATACTGTATTAATTTGGTTAGTAGCTGTTTGCAAAGGCAAATGCTGTTTTTTAAAATGCTCTTTAAATTAGGATTATCATCAAGTGCTGAAAGGATAACCGATGCTTTAAGAGGCTTATAGCAGAAATGTAACTGCCTGGAATGTTCTTTTTGAGAGCACTTGTTAAAACATGTGAGCAAGCTGTCTCTGAGGCACAAACATCCCTCCTTTTTGTGCGAGCTGCTTTGTGTGGTGTTTGTTTACCCCCTGCTTTAAGGACTCACTGCAGTTATAAGTGTGTGGCACTTCCAGCTACAGTGAAGAAAAATGCAATAAAAATATGTCATCTGAGCTGCTGCCATCCTGCCACAATTAGGTCAGAGGAAAAGATGTATCCTAAATTTCCACAAGCCGTCTGTGCTTGGAGTTGTGAACAAAGGTGGCTTACACTGCAAGGGTATGAAATTGCCAGTGGCTGTGTGGATGTGGCCAGAGAGAAGATATTAATTGTTTTGGTTTCCATAGGGCACCGTGTAAGGTTTCACCTGGGCTTGTGGAAGCCTGATCTACAGAAAGTTGCTTTTAACCCAAAATCTAGTTGGCACATTAGTTGCATATTTTGGTAGAAGCAAGAGTAGATAAATATTACAAAGACGTACATGGAAATAAGGGACGGTCCTATTGCAAAGCACTATCTCCTCTTTGCTGGAGAAAAGCTGCTGGCCTGTGATCCTGAAAACAGGTGTGAAAACCACTGCTTCAGTTCAGCACAACGTCCATCAGAAACACCAGCTGAAACTAAACTACAGCATAACCACCACCAAGTGCAAGCTCTCACTGAGCCCTTGCTCCTTCTGCTCTCCTTTTCCCTGTGAGAGACATATCTATGGAGAAGTATTGCTACATCATCTATGCTAGAAGGTGCAAAGTCCTGCACTCCTCTACGAAGAGTTAATCTTTCATTAGAGGTATGATGTTCAAGGAAGGGCTGGTGGCTCTGTATTGGTGTGAGTTCAGGTCTGTTGGGTTTTTTTCTTCCTTTCATCTTTCAACACAAGTTTCCAGGTCCAAGGCAAACTAGCAGTGTAAATCTGTGTATCAACTTGATGAGAGTCCAAAGTCCTTGAATGCGCCTTTATATTACCCCTTTGGGTCCTAGAGTTGGCTTCCTTGGGAATAGAATGGCCAGCTGGACACAGGTGCTTCCTGAGGATTTGTTGTGGGTCTTTGCTGGTATAGTTCAATGTGTTCCCTGATATGAAACTTGATTTGACTGGAACAACCATCCAGGAAGTTTATACTACCCTTTGGTAGCATCAGGGATAAGTTTTTTTGGTCGTGTTTCAGTGGTGGGGTTTTTTCCCCTTCCAGAACAGTAACGTAGCATGCTGGTCAGATTCTCAGCAGCCAAAGTGTGAGTTGTTGTCATCTTTTTTTCTGAAAAGTTTCCAAGCCTATTGAGAATATTTCAGGTTGGGCCAAATTAGGGAGACTGCAGCATTTGATTACAGCTTTCCCAGATGACTTAGATGAGTTTAGCTGCAAGGGTTTTGTACAGGAGCTGTTTTCAGAACTCAAGCTGGAGTTTAATCCTATACCATGTTGATGTCTCTCTCTCTGTTGGCTAAATTACAGTAGAACTTCATAGCAGCTTTGTGTAATCCCATGCTGCAGGTACACAGAGGTTCAGAGTGCTGATGAATTCCCAGTTCTGTTGAAAACAGATGGCTGCTGTACGAAAACACTGTCATGCCCAACAAGTCAGCAGAAATTTTCAAAGAGTGGCTTCAGTTGTTTGCAGCTGGTTTGTCCCCACTGTTTTACCCTATGGGGAAAAGGAGGAGACAGCTGCTCAGTACCATCACTCCTGTAGCCTGAGTCTGACAGAAGGACACTTGTATGTATGTTTTTTACTACATGGAGAGCCTGGGGACCTCAGCTCAGACCTAGTGTAACGACACTCAGGGTGGTGGAAGACCACCCTGCTCTGTATTGCACCAGCACCTCTCCCACTGGGAGGGATGGAGCTGCACTGGCGGCCGGAGTCTGGTGAATGCGGGCAAGCCTCCAAAAAAGTCTACCATGGTAAGACCACAGAATGTTAGGGGCTGGAAGGGACCTCAAAAAAACATTGAGTCCAACCCCCCTGCCAGAGCAGGAACCTAGAGTAGGTCACGCAGGAACGTGTCCAGGCAGGTTTTGAACGTCTCCAGAGAAGGAGGCTCCCCAACCTCTCTGGGCAGCCTGTTCCAGTGCTCTGTCACCCTCGCTGTGGAAAAGTGTTTGCTTGTGTTTAAACGGAACCTCCTATGCTCAAGTTTTCACCCAAGAGCAGAAGAATGAGGAGAGATCATGCCCTGACAGATAAGGGTTACTTTAGACCTGTAGCTGCTTGCACAGTGATTTGTTTTGGCCATGCTTGCCATTGGTGGTGCCTCCTGAGGATACTTGGCGCTCTCTTTGGCCCAACAGCAGCAGCAAAGGCAGGAGACAACTGACAGCCACCTAAACGGCACCAGATGGAAACCCCCTATGTAAGCTTCACATGACTTCACCTCTGAATATTTGGGCTCTTAATTTAGGCTTGTGTTCTAATTTGGTGGTGGTGTTTTGTTGTTTTTGGGTTTTTTTTTTTGACAAAGGATTGTTTTATGTAATTAAAAAATGTTGATTACATGCAGTCACCAGCTGTGCCAGCCACAATTTTACAGCAAACAGAGCTCCGTGACAGATCTGCTTAGATGGATTGGTCACATTTGCCTCTAATAATCCATCAGGCTCCAGCTTCCTTGTTATATTTTCATAGCCCTTGTGTTTACTGTAATGCTAAAGCAGAGTTGAAGACAAGTGTCACGGACAGTCTCCCATTAATTTGATCATGTTTTAAATATATTTCTGTAACCGTGAGTTCTCTTAAATCATATGTTACTCTAAAAAGTGCTTCCTCTGGCTTAATTTAAATCTCTCATCTGATCATTTCATGAGGTGCCTTCCCATGTAGGTTCTTAGAAGGAACAAATACTCAAATTTCTTTTGTGTTTTCCGTTCCACTCATCACTTCGTGAATTAATAACCTCTATTTTTCAGTCACATCAGTTTTAAGCTGTACAATTCTAGGCAACGTCCCCTGCATTCCTGTGGAAATACCTACACCCATCAACAACTGAAGTGGCCGTAAGTTGCTGCTGTTGTTGTAGGCTATTTGGAGTTTTGTTTGTTTGTTCCCCCCCTCCACGTGTGTTACTGCTTGTATTTATCAACCTTCACTTTCTGCTCTGCAAAGGTATTTGATAACTTTTTTTTTTTGGTGTAAAACTTGGTATTAACCAGGTATTTCAATTAGTCATTTTTTTTAAAAGATATAAATTCTCAGCTCACAAAGTACCTGAAAAAGCAAGCAGCCAGCTTTGGCAACACCTTGCCCTTTCCCAGGTGGCCGGTGTATACTGAACCGAATGATATAAAAACATTTCTGAGAACAGTTAGCAAAGGGACATGTACAGTTGCAGTTTTCTCTGGAACAACAATCACTGTGTACTACTGGATTTTTATTTTTTATATTATCCTCTATTTGGCTAGATTTAAAACACTCCCGGTCCTGAGAATTTTCCTTGTTTGCTTCGCAATTTGAAGAGAATTGTAGTTGAAGGCTTCAGCTCTTTGATGGTGTCCCTTGAAATGCAGGCTACTCATTTGTCATCTATTGAATTTTTCTTGTCATTAGATCTTTATTTGTGTGTAAAGAAAAAGACATCCAGTACGTTTTTTTTAAAAGAAAAGCCTTAAATGTTGTTTTCTTTTAGCATGAACAGAACTAATTTGACAGCAATTACAGTGCCAGGGCTCTTAGTAGGGTGGTACAGAGTGACTCGAATCCTTTCAAACAGCATCACTTCGCTTTGGCACAACAACAGCGTCCAGAGCAAAGCGGGTGCGATGTTTCTCAAGGGGTCATGGAGCCCCCACTCACTGTAGAATGCCATTTTTTCGCAGCTCTGTACAAAAAAAACCAGAGAACAAATAGGTGGGTGGATGACAGGCTGACTAGCTCAAGGTCACCCAGGGTAGAGTCCTAGAGGGAGCATCCCAGGAATACTCTTTAGTGGCTCATCTCTAACCTCTTGGGCTTCTTCACCAGGAAAAAAAATGCTGGAGTTTAAATAAAAAGTACTCGGTTGTAGTCCTAGGAAAAGTTTAAAAAAGCAATTATGGATGGGAAGTACTTGATTTGGATGTTTAGGAGGTCTTGTAAAAATCCCAAGAATGCTTTAAATAGAATTTAAATGAAAAGCATATAAAGCCATGAATTCTCATTTCACATTTTCACTGTTAATGTTGTGTAACTAAAGGCAGATCCAGGAAAAAAAAAAAAAAAAAGAAAAAAAAATTAATAGGAGAGGCATAATTTTAGCACAGCTGCCACAGAAATACACAGGACCAAGCTCTGCCCACAGTTGCCTTTGGAGATAGTTTGCTGGATTTAATGTGCTCGCAGAAGCCACATGAAGAAAATACCTGACATGCTGTTGCTAATTTCATTTGTGGAAGATGAGATAAATATTAATGAATATAAACACCCATTAAATGTAGACTCACCAGTTAAATAACTCTGCTGACTAAATTAGTACACAAAGAGGTACTTTGTAGTCAGGATGACATTCAGCTGGAATGATGCTTTCTGAAAGGCAATTTCTGCAAGTTTTATAACTTTGTTAATGCTGCCTGAAAAAAACCCTTCTGTTTAAATCTAAGCTGGGAGTCTGCAGACTCTTTTTTTTCATGTCAAGGTCACTTCTGTTCCTCTTCTCTGCCCCGCAGGGCTTCTGTGGCAGCGCCAATCAAAGCATTTGAGGGATGCCCGGTGAGCAGGCCTTCATTATCTCAACTAGGACCAGTTTTTGGATGCAGCACGCTGCACAGCCTTGGAAGCAGCTGCTGCAGCTCAGCTGAGGAATAGGAGTAAGAAACTGAGGTTTGGAGAGTATAGGAATGAGCTGACTGGAGTGAAATAATGACAGTCAATTTGTGCTGGCACCTTGGGGCTTCTGCTTCAAAAGATTAAAAAGTACTGAGAAGTGTCAAAATAATCAGAAATACTGAAGCTGTTCCTTAAATAGCCAGTGACACAGACGATTGATTGATTTTATTTTTTTTGTGTGTGTTTTCCTAGGGGTTACTGTTCCCTTTGAAATCGTAAAATAGGTTGCTGTTTTATTCCTTAGCAAACTCAAAGCTGGAGTTGCACAGTGGGTGTTTATATATAAATCTTTTGTGAGACTGTGCATCTTATTATGGAGAGCAGCCATCGTATGTGGTGCAGTTATAAAAGTTTTTATGCATTTGAACAAATTCATAAGCTGAAACTGTCATTTAACATGGAAGTTGATTTATAGTATTCATTTACTTAAGTATACCTGGAGGGTAAGTAAAACCAAAGATGAGAGGTCTTACCAAAGGCTATCTCTGACCTAGTATCATAAAAGAAGAAACAATGTGAATGCTCAGGAGGGTGAGTTGCTTAATTCTCTTTACTTTCAACAGTCAGGACTTAGATGTGATGCTCCTGAACAGTCGGATGTTTCTAATTGGCCTTAATACTTTTATGACCTCTTTGGCAGCTCTTGTATTTCACTTGACCTTGCTTTTGAACTGCTGTGGGTTCCTTTGGGTTGCTTTGTTGGTTGGTTTATGCTTGTTTTTGTTTGTTGGTTTGGTTTTTCCCCCTCCCCAGAGCTAGGATTGCTCTTAGTAATATCTCAAACTTCTCTGCCTGTGGGTGACTCCCTCCCATGTTGCAGGCACAGGCAGGAACTTCAGGAGGTAAAGCTTCCTGCCAGCTCCATGTGCTTATCCAGATCTTTTTTTTTTTTTTCAGGGCACTCTGTGCTTGTACAAATGGTTACCAGTTAATGGTCACCATTTATAAAGGTTCCAGTAACGTTTCATAGATAGTGTGTTGGATAGTGCTGCGTAGCTTGCATGGCCAAATGAAACTTTAATTTCCACCCCCCCTCTCCCTCTAGGTTTCTATCTCAGCATTACAACTTGGTCCCTTCCAGGTCGCCTAAATTGGACCTTGCCTCTTGAGCAAAGGGACCGAGGTTTTGGTGACAGCGCCCTAAATGAATCACCACAATTCTCCCTTTGTAACCGTGGGATTAGTTTCTATCTGTAGGCCTGCTGGACAAATGCTTTTTGCTTCATCACAATCCCTTAATATAAAAAAAAAAAATACTAGTGACAACTGTAACAACCCTTCCTTTCAGTAGCCCTGGTGAGTGTGACATGTGAGCAGCTCAGCACTTTCCTTGGTCCTCCTCGTACTGTTGATGTATATGTGGGATAATCATGGGAACAGAAAGACGTATTGAAAAAAAATAAGAAAGCCAAAATATTTAATGCTTTCTTTTTTCATACCAGTTCTCGTCCGAGAGAAAGAAGGGCTGACTAAGCACTGCTGGTGATAATGACAAATAGACAAGTAGTGGAATATCTGCTTAGAAGAGAGGAAAAAATACATTTAAGAGGGCTCCTGGGAAATTAGGTGGGCTCAAACTGTCTTGGTGTCAGGAATTCTAATAAAAAGTTAGCTGAAGTGATTTGAGAATAATTTGTGGTGATTTTTTGTAACAAATTACAGTGGAGAGGTGAGCAACCTGACTGCTGTAGAAGTTGTGCGGTACCAGTCTCTAGAAGGAAGAAAGAGAGGACCTGAGTGATTACAGATCAGTTTACTTTTCATTTACGGAAGAAAAAAATCAGAAACAAAAGCAGTCTGGAAGATGCTGGGCAAGTAAACTGTGTGGTTTTTCGGAGGAACGTCATCTCAAACCAAAGTAATATAATCCTATGATAAGATTAAAAGGTTTTATTGCTAGAGGGGAAGTGGTACGTGACAAATACCAAGTCTTTTTGGTATACTCGTACCTAATGTGACTTTTCTTGAAACTGGGTAGAAAATGGTTGGATGATGCTACCCAGGGGGGAAAAGAAATTCAATGTGTATTTTCAGGTGCTTGTGCCAGGAACATTTCCTCCAATCTTGGGTGGTGAATAGAAAATTTAGTTTCATATGTTTAATAATAAATCAGTACAAACTTGGAGCATCTGTAGGCTATTGGGAAAAGGCTAAGCCTGGGATTCAAACCTTGGCAAAGGGAGAAATGATCATGGAAAAAATACGATGCCACACAATACAAATGCAAAATGCAAGTTGCTTTTTTTTTTTTTCAGGAAAGAAAAAAGCCCAGCTCTGTAGACAGCAGCAGACTGGCCGTTCTGACAGCAGAAGCTGCTGGTGTTTATACTGGGTCACAAGCTAAACATAAGTCAACAAACTCATCCTATAGTGAGAAAGCAAATACCATGCTGAGGTGTAAACAGTCATGCAGACAGCAAAACACGTGCTGCTGTCTCTTCATTCTGCTCAGCGTGGTGTGGTCTCTGCTGCAATACCTGATTTTTGAGGGTTGGAGCAGTGCCCTTGAAGAGAACCTGCATCATTCCCAGTTGGTGCTTCTGGACCAGTTCGTTTTACATGTCACCATTCTGTCTTCTTTAGGAGGTGGTTATGTTTTCCAAGAGGAAGAAATATTGATATTCAGGTAGTTGTGAAAGTCTTCTGTTTTTGGTTTTTTTATAACGTAATCTCATTGCATATTTCTTTCAGATTTAACCTCACAGACCCAGTGGATGATCATATTCCTACTAC
Source organism: Baryphthengus martii (assembly GCA_013396935.1). Lineage (NCBI taxonomy): Eukaryota > Metazoa > Chordata > Aves > Coraciiformes > Momotidae > Baryphthengus > Baryphthengus martii. The sequence continues at coordinate 56,746 of VWZK01001087.1, forward strand.
TGCATGTTTTTAAGAGCAGAGAGGCTCTTCATATAGTACCTTTCTTGCAGATTCTGGATGTGACCTGAAGCCCACAGGGCTCCTGGAACTTGCATCCACACTTGCCTTTGTAGGTAGCCTGAGCTCAGGATTATCTGAGTATGGATCAACTTGACTTGCCTGTGCAGATGTGGGGACTCAGGAACTTTTTACTTGCCTGCTCTCAGGCAGTTGACAGAAAATCCTGAAATATAACCCTCTTTCTATGGGTCACCTTGTCTGGACAAGCAAATCCTTATGGCGCTCAGTTTCTGTCTTCTCCCTCTGCGAGTATTTCCAATAGAATTTTCAATACTGGTGACTTTCCCTGCTGCAACAATCCAGTAACTCCATCTTATCTGGCATAGCTCTATTTTAATATTTTTTTTTTTCCACTTCTTGGCAATTCTGCCTTTTTTAGGGAGCTGGGTAGGGTTGAAGTTAGGCATTAGACCCTTGGACACTGCTGAACTGCTAAAAGAGGAGGCAAAAGATTCCTTCTGCTGCCTCAGAGCACAACTCTGGGTTTGTTGGGCTGGTAGTGATAGAAACGCAAAAGAGGAATTAACCTATAGGTACTTAGAGCTAGCACGTGGTTTTCCAGCTGTGGATGCCAGTTCTCAGGGTCTGAATAGCTGGGCTGCATTTATATATCTTTGCCAGTGTATGAGAGCATCTAAATGTAACAGCCTGGGCACTGGAGAGGGATGTTCCTGAGTCTCTTGTTCCTTGCTAAAGGGTACTTGGGTCACACCGTCTTCCACGGAGGATAAAGAGACAAACGTCTCCTCTCCAATGTACCACTTTTTAAACAGAGGCTCAGCAGCTTTCCCAGATGTTTGTTTAGCAACGTAAGGGCTAAACAAACAGCAGCAGATGGGAAGTCCGCCGTTGTCGTGCACCACAAATGGCAGAACACGACTCCAAAACACATTTTGCAGAGCTGCTGCTCACAGCGGGTTGGTTGGAGCGAGCGGTGAGCTACAGCCGAAGGAAATGAGAGAGCAGCAGGAGCGTTGTGTTATCCTTTTCAGTTCTGATTCAGAAGGAGCACTGGAAGATGCTGGCTCATCTCTGAACTCTGTGTGTTGCTGCTGCAGCAGCAAAGGGCAACTGCAGAATTAATAGCAGGTTTTGTGAAGACTTTTTTCCTCTAGAAACACTTTATTGGGAGTGTTGCTCCTAGGAATATTTACTTTAGGAGAAAGAGAGGTTATCTCAAGAGTCCTTTCCTAAAAGAGTGATGTTTTAGAAGAAAGGCCTTCTCTTCAGACTATGCTTTCCCTCAGATTAATCTGCTTTGCAGAGCTTTGCCTTGTGTGTTTCAGAAAACTCATTTCTGTCCCCGTTTGTTTGAAAACAAGTTCAGATGAGTTGTAGCCCCTGGCCTGTTGTTCCCCTGCTATGGGGCGCTCTCTCTTTCCTCCCAGGCTGGACTTCAGTCACGTTGAAGTTACAATACGGTCGTCTGCTGTCAGTGCCTTTGTTCAGGATTGCCCCTGGTTCAGGCTTTGCTTACAGATATTGTGTCACTGTCCTTTCTGGAAATATCTCTTGCTGTCTTCAGGTAGATAGGTGTCCAGGAACATGGCCCCAGGATCGGGGACTAGCGGAACCAGAGGTTACGCAAGCAGCCAAAATTCAATGTTTTTTTTCTCTTAATCTCCCTTGGGAGTGTATTTGCCTTTTCTGCCCTTTGCACACCCAGTTTGGCCAATAAAACGTCCCAGGCTCACAAATTCAAAGCCAGATGAGTAGAAGTATTGTGCTGTTTCCCACTGGCTCTGTTATGTGGTGGTGTCTGGAGTTAAAAGACCTCTTAGCAGGTGGAAACTCTGAAAAACACCTGAGTGACTGGCTCTGGGGTTTATATTTCCAAGGCTGGGTATTGCTGGGTTCACAACCTGGTTTAAGTAAGACAGAATTGGTGTGTGTGTGAGGGGAAGGGGAGGGAAACGTCACGGGCAGGCGGACTGTTGGTGAAGCTGCCTGCTCCTGCAAGGACCAGGGTTCCCGAGGTGGATCCACACCACCAGATTTCACAGCCAGGACGAGCTGCTCATTTCAGTAAAGGCACTGCCCCTGCTGCCTGCTGTGAAAGCTGCTTGGGTTTTGTTTAGGCACAAGGCAGTTGTGTTTTGTGAGCACCCCATCCACCACGGGGGATGTCTCCGTGCGCAGAGGGCCAGCACTAATGCCATCCTGCATGGCTGTGAATGAATTCACCCTTTATTCGGTGCTCTCCACCCCTGCTGAGCCCAGAGCCCTGCACCGCTTGCAGGCGGCCGGAGACGCTGCCATTTGCAGCGTTCCTTCAGCCAGGCTTCCACACCCTGGTGCCTCTAATCCCGGACAAAACCCGGGCCATGGACCAGCAAACACAACGAGACCTCTATTCTTAGCCTGGAAAGCGTTAAAGCTGGTTCTCTGGGGTGTCGGGCAATGAATATGCAGCTCCTGGAGCTCTTGACAAAGCTGAGTGAATAGCAGCATTTGTCGTTAGCCCTGAACATACACTCCTCTCCCATTGGATCCGTAGCCTTCACTGCAGCTTTTCACAGTTACATAAATATGGCCTATTTTCCCCCTCACGAATTAACATCTTGCTCGCTAAGTTTAGGTTTTCACACACGTACAAAACAAATCCTCTGATTTTTTTTTTTAAATATTTTTCTTTTTTTCCACATTCAGCTGGAAATCCTGGCTCACCCAGGGAGAAGCTCTCCCTGCCCCTATAAAACCTTCACAGTGGTGACAGACAGCAGCACTTGATGGTGTCCCCTTCCAAGTGGCGTGACCCTGCAAAGTCCTGGACACAGCACATTGCAAATCAGCTGAGGTGCCTTGTCCGTTTTTTGTTTGTTTTTTTTCCCCCCGCCCTGGGAAATTCAGACCCCAGCCATGTAGATGTGAGGATGCCGGAGGGTCTGCCTCCTTGGCAGGCTGCACGACGTCCCAGAGACTGGAAGGCTGGCTGTATGCTTTGGGGCACAGAGCAGATGGCTCCTCGCTCCCCCGAAGACACAGATTTGGCTATTATTTTCCCCAAAGATAGTTGATGCCTACCTCCCCCACTATTGTATACTGGGAGATGGCACTGCAGTATCTCTGCATTAAAAACAGCCTTATAACGAATGGGTGTCATTTGGAAATCTCCCAGCCCTGGGGTGTAAAAAAGCTGCATCCACCGAGTGGAGTTCTGAGTGGCTTTATTAGTGATAAAAGTAACACAGCCACACAGGCCTGGAAAACAGATGCCCACACCCACCTTGCAGTGATAGTACTCCCTACTTCAGCATCCTACAGGGATCTGGCTCTGCAGTGCCGCTGGAGTCTCACCGTGGTGGGGGAAAAGAGTCAGGAGCTTGACGTGCCATCAGATCTCATCTTCTTGCTCCCCTTGTGCTGGGAATAAGAGTACCTGGGGGTAGGTCCCAAAATGATCATCCCCTGGGCATGTATCTTCCACTACAATCAGAGAAGCCATGTGATCTTAGGTGAGTCTTGAAGGTGTTATTGTTGAAGATAATCATTTAGAGATGAACCTGGCAATGTGGTGTACTCTCAGGTTTACTTCTGTTGAGGGTATTGACTTGGAGACTTTCTACACTTGTAATTCAGTGCATTACCTGCCTTGATTTTTACTTACTGCAGCCCTGGGCTTGGATAGCTGCGTGTGTCTGAAGTCACAAGTGGGAAACCTTAGAGTGGGAAGATGCAGTCAATGATGACTGGGGGGTCTCAGGGGAGGGTAAAATAACTTAAGTATCTGATTTTTGCTTTCATTTTAATCCTTCTGACCAAAGAGCACCCCAGGTGAGCCTCAGCCCCTCTGAGTGGTAAACCCTTAGGGCAGGAGAGGGGAAGAGGTGTGGGATCTTTCGAAAAGCTGGCAAAGACGTTAGGCACAAAGCCCTCGCTTCCTTCCAAGGGGGCACGCGCTTCTAAGCATGTGATGCTTTAGAGAAGCACATTGTAAAAACGCGTGGAGTGAGGAATCGGTGCCCCTTTGGGGCTAGATTCTGGCTAGATCTCTGAATCCCTGGTGTTTTGGGTGTATCGTTGCAGACAGCAGATCAGCAGAGTGTCAGGAACTGCTGGCAGCTCTGCGCGTTAACAGCTTTCTGTGCAACACGCAGAGGGGAGCTCTTACGGTTGAAGTGTCTGCCTACACCCTCCAACAGCCCTGCCAGGCCTTTGGACCTCTATCGGCAAGACCCAGATAATGGGAATGAGGTGGGAGAGGCTGCGTTTTAAATGCTGCTGGTGCTTTGGGTCTGTGTAACCCACTTTTCTGCCTCTCCCGATGCGATGCCATCTTTAAAAGCTCTGGGTCAGACTAGCTCTGTGCCATCCCTCAGAGCAGGTGAGGAAGCCTGGGATTGGAGATTTTTTTTTTTTTTTTTTTTTATGTTCATAGGAGGAAAGGAGTCATCAAGCAGAAGCTGAACTCTCTATCACCGCAATCCCTTCCTGCCCTCTGGCACAGCCCTTCCCCTCCCAGGTAAAAGCAAACAAAGACAACCCTGGTGCCCAGGCGGCAGTTTTCCTTGCTCTGATGGTCCATGAGGTCCTAATCTCTTCCCTTGTCCCTTTCCCCCCCACTGTGGCCCCGGTCAGCAGCGGATGCTGGCGAGTTCTCCATGGGCAGCAGCCAGTCTGCGGCAATAATGAGAGCAAGTCAGGCAGTGCCATCCTATACAAGCCTCTGTCTGCTCTGTGTGTGTGCATCTGCGAGAGAGCGCGCGCTCTCGCTCTCCCTTCTCCCCCTTCCCTCTCTTTCGTAACCCCCCCTCCTTCCACCAGCTCTTGTTCTTTTCATGAGATGCAGGGCTAGCGAGCCAGGAAAAGTGGCACAGTGCTGCTGTTCCTCCAGAGGTAAACTGTGGCTGGGCTGGGTCTTTCTCCCTCCCTGATGCACCGGGAGTCTGCAGACACTGTTCCTCAAGGTCCCAACCAGCCATGTCCATCAAGCACCAAAAGCCACGTAGCCACCACCCTGCTGCCAGCTGCACGACAGGTAAGAGCCAGGACGGCCTTGGTGGGTTGAGGAAAGGCCCTGTGCTCCTCCAGTTGGTTACAAGTCCCTGGGGGAGGGATTTTTCCACTTGCTTCTGCCCTCATTTTCTGGGGGGAAGGATGGCTCCAACAAGGCAAAGCAGGAGGGAAAGGGTGCTGCTCAGATGTCACCCCTATTAATGTCACGGCAGCACTTCTCCCGGCGCATTGGTCTTCCCGTGGCATCTTACGAGCGGTCAAAGGGACACAGACACTGCTTCTAATTAGCAGGCGGGGAAGGGGAGCACCGGATTTCTTATGTGAAGCCCAGCCCAGCCCTGGCTGGGCTGATAAAGGAACAGGACTGGTTCTGGGGTGATCTCCGTTTCAATGGGATTAGCAGTGGGCCTTTGATGCTGAGAGAAAACATCAATCTGTGCTGGTGCCTGCAGCTCTGAGGTCTTGACCATCTTTTCTTCTCTCCTTCCCCTTTTGTCATTGTTGTTATTTTAAAATGGTGGATTGTATTTTCTTTGAATATTTGGGTATCGGTGACGTTGTGACTGACATCCAGGCTGAACACTGGAGCTGAGCTAGTTAAAAATAAGACTAATTGGAGCGAAAGGAGAATGTGTTGGAGGCAAGAGAACTGCACTGGGGAGAGACTGTCGCAAAAACTTGCAGGCGGCAGGAGCACGCGTGCTCCATAGGGGAAGAACCTGGGGATAACCCGTGGGGGCTTGTTTTCCTGCATCCCTGACTGCAGGGCTGCTGTAACTCGTAGGGATCCCTGCAGGAGTGAGGGCTGTCTCTTTGCTCTTTGGTGGGTCTGAATAAGCTGGTAATTTGGCACAGCTAAGGAATACAAGGGTCCCGTTGTGCTGGCATGTTCTCTGACTAACGCTGCACCCAGTCCCGGAGGAACGCAGCCGCATTCTGGCATCTGGGGAGCGGGCATGTTGCAGGGCTGCACTTTCTCTGCCCTGTTATGCTTGCCTTTCTCTGAGACTCGCTTGTTCCTGCAGCTCCTGACTCCTCCAAATCAGCACTGTCTGCACTGGCAGGGCAAGCCTGGCCTCTTGCCCTGCAGACCTTCCATGTGGTTCTGGAGATGTTGCCCAGTCCTCAAGGGCTTGCCTGGTGCAGACGTTGACAGAGCTCGGCGTGCAGCTCTGCCCAGACTGGCAGGACACAGGCCAATCTCCTGAGGAGAGATTGATGCTGGATGCAGCAGACATTTTTATAAAGAAGGAGGATAAGCCCATCTAACTCGCTTCATTTATGTTTTAATTAAGGCTAGAGCAGCAGCCTCCAGCGATGGAAGAGAAATCCCAGCTCACCCATGCGGTTAACTCTGTATTTCTTCGTGCAAATACCCATTCAGCTGCTCACGTGCTTAAAGCTGAGCACGTGCTCAGGTGTTTTGCTGCAGTGGGAATGACCTCGCAGTGCCACACTGGGTATCTGGATAGTAGTTAATAGGCCCAGTAAATCCTTGTTGTGGGACCTGGATGCTCTGTAAGCCCAAATCTTGGAAACAGCAGCGATAAGAGCAAAGAAGCATAGACCTTGTCCGTCATAAATGGATTTGTGACTGCAACCCCGAGATCTCGGGGCTGATTTCTGACATTCAATAAATGACTAATTTGCAGCGTTCAGCTTGCAAAATGCAGGCTGCTTGCAAGCACCTTGCATGAACTCTCAGCAGAAAATTAACTGCAGTGGTCAGCAAGCCTCACTCCGTGGCCTGTATCGAGCATCAGATCTCAATCAAAATGTGCAAGGGATGGAGCATCTGCAGCAGGGGATCTTTGTGGAGCTCAGTCTATCGGAGTGGATCCGTCTCGTCTTCCCAGCCGTACGCACCGACTGCGTTACAGGCGCTGCCATATTGAGAGCAGCAGCACTGCCGAAAGCTGGGAGGACTCCAAGGCTGCACAGAGCAGCTCTGTGTCAACTCCAATCCTTTCTGCCTCTCTGCTCCACGCTAACGGCATCCTCTCCGACGCAGAGGCACCGCCGTGCTGCTCTACATCTAACTGCTCCTGGCGATGGGAGCACGTTTCCTCAGAGAACAATTATGAAATTGTCATAAAGTACTTGAAAGGGGGAAATTCTTCCCTTTGATTTGTGTCTCGCACGCTGCCCTTCTCAGCCTGGAGCCTCCCACGCTGCTTAGCTGTTGGTTTTTTGCGTCCTACCTGCCTGGAGGAATTGGGGAGGGAGTGGGAGCGCCCAGGCTGGGTGGCCAGGAGCCATCTCGCAGCGGAGGCATCTGTTCTGCTGCAGCAATCGCAATGCCCAAGAGCCACAAACATGTCCAGGAGATGCCTTTATCATTGACAGAGAGGAGAATTTAAAGAGCTGCTGTGCTCTTGAGCTAAGCCAGAGACAGAACTGTGGATCACGTTTTATGTAACTTGCTTTTATTTTTAAACTCAGCCTTTTCTTTTCCAGGGGAGTTCAACTTAGTGGGTGTCTCCTACCTCCTGCCCTGCCTCGTTTGCTCACGTGAGGTGGCTTCTTTTATTGGCCCGCCATCCAGTATATCTGCTGCTTGGTTTCTTTACCTACCCCTGAAACTCAAGCTCTCCTTGTTTCACCTTTCAGGATTTCCTGCCTGCCTGGCCTGATGTGGAGAATGATTTGAGGTTTAAGGTGAATAGGAAAATTAACCCTTTAAAAACATTCTGAGCTACATCTGTGGATATTTCCTGATGTTACTGGAGCTCCTTTGTAGAAGGGGAAGAGGGGAAGCTGTTCTTGGGGTTCTCTTAACAAGTAAGACAAGTCTGTGATTTGTTCTGCTATTTAGGAAACTATCCAACGTCAGTCATAATTCCTTCCTGCCAAGAGAGTCAGCTTGTGCTGGACCAAGTGTATTTTCCCCTGGACCTTCAAACATGGCGTGGGCGGGTGTACTCTTCGCTAGGTTAAAAACTGTCTGGATGGCTGAGCCCAGAGAGTTGTGATAGAACAGAGTTAAATCCAGTTGGTGACAGGTCACTAGCGGTGTTCCCCAAGGCTCAGTTTTGGAGCCGGTCTTGTTCAGTATCTTTATTGATGATCTGGGTGAGGGGATCGAGTGCACCCTCAGTAAATTCACAGACGACACCAAATAGAGCAGGAGTGTTGATCTGCATGAGGGTAGGAAGGCACTACAGCGAGATCTGGACGTGTTGAATCAATGAGCTGAGGTCAACGGGATGAGTTTTAACAAGACCAAGTGCCGAGTCCTGTACTTGACACTGGTGAGGTCACAGCTTGAGTACTGTGTTCAGTTTTGGGTGCCGCAGCACAAAAAAAAAGACATTGAGTTGCTGGAGCAGGTTCAGAGAAGGGCAACCAAGCTGGTGAAAGGTCTGGAGAAAATGTCTTATGAGGAGCACCTACAGGAGCTGGGATTGTTTAATCTGGAGAAGAGGAAGGAAGCTGAGAGGAGACCCTATTGCTCTCCACAACTACCTGAAGGGAGATTGTAGTGAGGTGGGTGTTGGTCTCTTCTCCCAGGTAACTAGTGATAAGATGAGAAGAAATGGGCTGAAGTTGTGCCAGGGGAGGTTTAGGCNTGATAGGATGAGAAGAAATGGGCTGAAGTTGTGCCAGGGGAGGTTTAGGCTGGATATCAGGAAAGTTTTCTTTACTAAGAGAGTGGTGAGGCACTGGAACAGGCTACCTAGAGAGGTGGTGGAATCACTATCCCTGGAGGCGTTCAAAAAACGTGTGGATGTGGCACTTCAGGACATGGTTTAGGGATTGTGTTAATTTTTAGTAGATGGTTGAACTTGATGATCTTGAAGGCTGTTTCCAAACTTAATGATTCTGTGAGTCTGTCTAAGTACCCGTCTGGATTCTGGGTAAATTTTGTATGGGAAACATCACAGCAGTCTGAAGAACTGCTTTCTTGACACTGGGGAAGAAACTTCTTGGACTAGCCAATTGTGAAGCATGTTCTTGCACGAGCTCCTCACAGCACGGTACAGGAAATGAGAGGTGCTGACACAGATCCAGGACAAACTTCAAAGTAAGAACCAATGCAACCCCAAAGATGTTCAAAGCCCTTGCGGCATGAATTGCTGTGAACACAATGAGGCCACCAAGTCAGAAATGAGCACTGGAGGTGACAGTGGCAGGCTCGGCATGACGACTTGTTAAGTGTAAAATGGAATCACAGAGCTGCAGCAGGTCCTTAAGGAAACAGAGCAAGAGTGAGAAGATCAGAAGTCGTCTGCTTAAATGTCAAAGTGAAGGAGTTTGCTTAAGGCAAACCCATTGGAGATGTGAGCCGAGGAAACGAGCTAGTTAGTGCTTCCATCCTCAGAGCTTCCAGCTCCAAGTTAAAGAGAGTGGTCAACTGCCAGCCCTGGGAGGAGCATTCCTGTATCTGAAGAGGCAAAAACCACACAGCTACCAGCCAGAGCTGCCTTCCTGATCCAGATGGATATACGAGGGCAGCCATATGGAGAACACATACCTTCAGGCCATGCAATTTTATCTAGCTCTTGCGTGGAAGAAACTGGGAGCGAGCGAACCTGGTGGAACACTTTGGTCCAGAAGAAGTTTTGGGTAAAAATTACTTAACTGATAATCAACGGACAAAACACATGGAGTAGGCAGGGAGGCGGTTAAAATAATAGGGAGAGTGAAAAGGACCTTGGAGATGGTGGAGAGAAGATTACTGTCCCAGGAACAGGCTGACAAATTCTCTTCCAACCTGTCCAGTGACAGCCAACACTCCCAGTGCTGCACATGTTCACCGCTTGTGTGTTTGCTCTTAGCAGGTCATGAGGAAATGGCTTTAAAGTATTTCTTGGAGAGATTTAAAATTTTGGATGGGATTCAAGCCTAATATCAAAATGAGTTATTTTATTAAAAGCTTTTAAATAGAAGCTACAGACTAGTCAGAAGCAGGAGGGCTATTTCAGAAGGAATTTGCTATAAAGCTCTTCTACTGCACAGAAGCTTTCTAAAATATTACCTTGTAAAAAATATAATTCTCTTTATCTGCAATTTAATTACATTTCCCATAGTGCCTGTGTCAATACAGTTCACTTTTTTTTTTTCTTCTTCTCTATTAACTCACACCTGGCCTAGGAAAATAGCAGAAAAAAAATGTTGGTCTTCAGAGTTGTTTGTGTGTTCCTGCAGGATCTCAGCGAGGTCATGAAAAGGTGTGCTGGAGAAATAGAGACTGGGATCTGTCCATAGTGGTGATGGCTATGGGATGACAATATATAAAACTGGTATAAAAGCAGGAGGAGGAACAGGAGTGCTCATGTGGTCCTCTGATCTATGCCACCCAGTTAGTGGATGAGAGTTTTTGATCTGTTTGCGACTGCTGCGAAGTCCGGTTAGCTGAATAACGGACCAGAATTATCTTGACTTTTGTTGACTGAACACTTGGTTGACCTTCCCCACCCTACAATGTCTGTGTGTGCAAATGAGATCTGAGGGATGTCCTGGAAATATTATGGAAACATTGTCCCTCGTGACATACTGTGGTTGCCCAGAGAGAACCTGCAAGTGTGGTAATGCGTTAAAGCAAAAATGACATGTTAGAAGTTAAACCCTTGGTGATGTTGTATTAAATTCGGCTTGGGTTTGGGGCAAGTGCTGAAGCTGACTGTTATTTAACTGGAACAAACCAGGCTGTTGTACCAGAGGCATAAGATGAACCTCAACCTTTGACCTTGGCTGAGAGGAGATTGTATCAGCTGTGGCATTTTTTTCAGTGCTTGTCTTCTGATAACTGGAGACACGATTAATCCGAGTCAGGATGACCTGGGCTTTGTGAAGGGAGGATGAGAACAACGCTAATATTTCCTTGCCGGGATGAGCTGCGAAGGAGAGGATCCAAGATGACGGAGAACTGGGTTCGCTGCGGCAGGGCTGCTAATCCTGGTTGTTTTGTAGTAAGTTTTGCGGGACTCTGTCTCTCCTCAGGGATATCGCATGGTCATAATGTGCTATCTCGAGATGTGTTTCCTGCTTGTGACAGAAGCGATTTAGCAGAGGAGAAGCAGGTGATGACAAGTTTCCAGTCAAAGGGCAGACTTGTTTAACTGCAGAGGACTCAATTTTTTTTAATTATTATTTATTACTTTTTTTTAGTTTATCAGCTTTGTCAGGGCTTGAGCTTTCAGTGAGTCAGTCACCCAGAGTGGTGCCTGTGCAGCCTGCGTGACACCCAGATGTTGTTACTGGTAGCTGGGCTAAGCCTGGAGCTGGGAGGGGCTGTGCTGCAGCCCCACCATGTCAGTGCTATGGGTAAGCCTCTTATTAGAGTCACCAGGGTGCCCTGGACCACCCCAGTTACATCCTCTGGAGGATGGAGGTGTGGGGACAGGAGAGAAAAGGGAATGGGAGATTGTACGATGGAGCGAGCGCACCAAGGGAGGTTGCAGGGAGCGAGCAGGACTGCGCGCATCTGGTGAGGGCAGGGGAGATGGATGCAAGGGGTCAGTCACATCACTTGACTTGCCAGGTGGGTTGTTGTCTTCTGTCATCTCATGCCCTGCAATAAGGTGCTCCCTTGCCCGATAATTTTATTTGGCCCTGCTGACACCAGGGCTCTTGCATTAAATCCTCTCATCCCTTCCATCTGTGGCAACTCTCAATGATCTGTGATCTGGGGCAGCAAACCTCTTCCCCAAACCCCAGTGGAGCCGGTAGAAGTGATGCAGGCGGATGCTTTATTTCAACATACCGAGGGTGACAACAGTGAGCGCTTTTGCAGGCATCCCCCTCCTCCCCGCCCCCTCCGATGCTCCCTGCCAGCCTTTGGCATCCACTACCCGTGCGGAAGGGTCCCTCGTCACCAAGAGGGGAGAAGCTGGGATTCTGCTGCCAGGTGGGTGAGGAGACGATGCAGCAGAACATGCTCATCTGGTGGGCTCCTGGGCAGTGCTGCTGACGAGCGGTGGGAGCCGGCTGCGCAGCCGAGCTCCAGCCTGCTGGGTTGAGGCTGCTGAAGGGTTTTGCTGGATGCCGGAGAGCTGCTCTGAGCGCTGCTGCTGCCCAGAGAGAGGTGGGGAGGGGAGGGGTGTCCAAGTGTGACTTTCACCCCGTGCAGGGGGTTGTCACTGAAGAAGACTGCTCTGCTCTCTCCTCAGAGCCTCTCTGACCACGCTGTCAGCACAGACCCACCGGGAGAGACGACAGGTCAAAAGCAGTGAGTATCTTTTTCTCTGTGTCTGCAGTGCCTCTGTGTTCAGGATTTTTTTTCTGGCTTTCTCTGCATGTGAATGGATGTTCTCTTGAAGCCCCTGAGATTTCATGCTTTGGTTTTTGTTTTTGTTTTTTTAACCTTTGTGCTGCTAATTTTTTACTGTTTTTTTTTTTTCTGTTGGGATGGCTTCTTTATCTTTGCTCAGGTGGTCTCCTGGGGTGATTTGATAACCTGAATGTCATAATCACACCCGTCCCTTAATGTCTCCCAAGGAGAAACCCCCAAAACACATCCATGATGAGACTGGCAAATTCTCCTTGACCGGGGTCCTTTTATAGGAGGGGGAGGTAGGATGAATGATGGAGTGGGAGGCAAAAAACCTCACTGTGAACCCCTGCTGGGATGCCTTTACCAGACACCACAGATTCTATTTCTAAAGTCGTAATCGGCTGGATTTAATTGCAATCAGCAGAAATATCTGTGAGGATGTCAGCCTAGCAGTGGGATTGCCTTCCTGAGAAATACAGGGCTCGGTGTCCATGAAGTCAGACAGACTTTGGGATGACGAGGAAGTTCAGTGCTGTGTAGGTTGTCTTTGCGAGGGCTGGCGAGCGGGTGGGAGCGGGGGCGAGCAGAAGGCTGTTTCATAACAGGACCCCAAAAAAAGGAGGCTGCTAGGGCAGGCTGTGAGGGAGAGGGCACCCAGCTCTGCTTCCAGCTGTCACTTCAGAGCAGGAGCGGGAGAGAGGGGCATAGGGGCTGCTGGACTCTAGGAAATCATGTTCTGTGGCCCCACATGTGGGTGAGGCTGTTAATGAGGAAATTTAAGGGGGCTTAAAGAATTACAAGGATTGATTTCATTTAAAGCGCATTGAAGCAGCCGATCAGGGTAGGGATTAAGGCAATGCACTCACTGGCATGTAGTGCAATCCCAGTCCCATTAATTTAGTTGGGAAGAGGCTTTGTGTGTTTTTAGTGTAATCAGGTTTTAAAAGGGATGCTGAGTTGGGCAGCCCAAGCTCTGGGATCTCCCCAGCAGAGCAGAGTCCTGTCTTCTTTGCACTCAGTCTCTGCTCTCATCAGTTCCTCTTTCTCCTCCTGGGTTGCTCTCTCTGGGCAAGGGGACAGGGAGGTTACCTGGAGCTTGGCCCTGCCCTGGCAAATAAACCTTTGCCCTTTGCTCACCGGACAGTCCTGCTCTCTGTCCCATCAGTCTCCTGGCTGGTGGACCTCGCCTTCGCTTTCTGATATGAGGTCGGTCCAACCAGCTGCCTGTGTGCCAAGGCTCACGGGGACCCTGCTGACCCCTTCCCACCTCCGTCCCTCCTTCCCTCCCCTTTTCAAACTGTGTGTCTCCTTGGTGGCTCCCCACAGGTTCCCACTACCCTAAAGAGGAGATGCTTTCTTTGAGTTATTTTTGTGTGTGTGCTTGAGCCTGTGATAGTGAAAGGACCAGCATCTGCAGACGCGTGAAGTCCTCCTGTTATTTTATTTGCAGCGCCAGCTTTTCCATGATGCCTGGCCAGTAACATCAGCCATGACCTGGAGGGACAGGGACAAGAGGTAGTTTGGTCTTCTTAGCGAGGTCAACCCGGAGCTCTGCCTGTTGAGGAGAGACCTTCAGAGGTGTTGAATGATGAGTGCGATAATGCCAACTCCTGCCGCTCCATGGTGAGCTGTGACGCCAAACTCAAATCACTTTAGACCTGAAGCTGGACTTATCCTGTGGCCCTGGTCTTAGAAGGAAATGCTGTCTCTTCTCTGTGATCATCCCTCAACTCTGAACGTCTTCCGTTGAAAAACTGACCTTTCGCACTAGGAGGCAAGGAGCAAATGGGTTGAGAACAACTGGCCCTCCTTTATTTGCAGAGGATTCTTTGGTATATTTTTAAGTGCCAGGACATGAAACATTAAATCCCTCCTGCAAGCAGCCCTGTCTGCTGTCCAAGCCAGCCAGTTAAAGGGTTAACTCTAACTGGATACCTGAATGGCTGCCTTACTGATCCCATGGAGGTAACTGAAAAGACATGATGCATCCATCACCCCTGCCCATCCTGTCGCTGTCTGCCTCGTCCAGCGAACCTTTCAGCTCGCTGCAGTGTCCCTTCTTCCCTCCTGCCCTTCTCTTGCCTCTCCACATCCTGCAAACCTGGTTTCTTTCCCCCTCTCTTTCTCCTCTGTCCTGTCCTGGAAGTTCCTCACCTAAAGACCGGTGTTCCATGACAGACAAGCTCTTTGCTCGTGGCGCAGCACCTCTGTCCCCCACATGCTCTGATTCCCTGCTGCATTCCCTTGATCTCAGGCATTCAGAGAGAAATCTGAGCAGCGTTGCGCTAATGCGTGTCACACCTCTCGCTGAGAAATTCGTGAGCGTGTTAGAATAAACCGTGCAGGGGAGATAAAGGTTGGGGGTAGGAAGTATCAGAAAAGGTACCAGAAAGCTTCTGTGGTGGACTTGGTGTCGGTTTGGGTCCAGCAGGCTCAGCCAGGAACACTTTGCACGCAGTTATTTGTGTTGATGTTTGAGGTTTACCTCGGGTAGCACCCCGAGACCACCAGCCACAAGTCTTGTGGTTTGCAACAGTTTCTGCCACTGAAGATCTCTGGGTTTTTGTGCCCTCTTAAATGCTGGGAGCTGCTTGCGCTGCGCCAGGGAGACACTAGTTGCATTTAATTAACATTTAATTTGTTTTAAGATTACATTGAAATGTGCAAGAATAGAAACTCTCTGAAGGGTGAAAGGAGAAGGGGAAACAGGAGCGCTACAGATTGGCTCAGTTGCTGGTGCTGAAGTGTTCTGCAAGAAATACATATGGAAGGGAAGAAATAATGTACTTCCCTCTGCAGTCGCAGAAAGAATTTAGCATCTGTTTGGCAGCAGGGCTCGGAGAAGGGCTTTCTCCAGCTTGGAAGTGTGTTCAGCAGCTGAGAAGTAGAGACTGGGTCACTAAATCCTTCTCCCATAGTCTGGAGGAGAGAATGGCTTCTTTTGGTGTCCAGGGAATCTAGCAGGAGAGATGCCCTTGGGCTGGAGAGGCAAAACACAGGCTCTGAGCCCCTTCTAGAGACCGTGTCAAACAATTAACCAGCACCTCTATGTTTTTGAGAGGAGACGATGCCAGTCCTGTACAACGTGTGCGTGTGCTATGTTTCCCTCTTCCTTTGCGTTCCTCCCCACCCTGGGTTATGTAACGAAGGATGCTGCAGATGCACCGGCCATCCTGCGAAGGGGCTGGCAAGGACGCGAGGGGCTGGCGGAGGAGCAAAGGCTCTGGGGCTGCTTTGAAATTTAGAGGGGAAAAAGCAATAAAGCCATTTTCTACCTGGGTAAGCTTGTCAGGAAAGAGGGAGTTTTAGATGGCTTATGTAACCTTGAGTCTAAAGAAGCTGCGTGGGATTGATCCTGGCCAGGGTCTCAGGGCTCTGCTGCACAGGCTCACCTTGTAGGTGCCTTATTCCCTCTCTTCTTCCTCCAGCCCCCTCCTGCCCTCAAACCCTGGTGTTTGTGCTGTTTCTGGTGCTGCTGGACCGTGGTGATTGATTTCTGGTATTGCTGCCCTTTGCTCTCCTCCCACACCTGACCAGAGCAGGCCTTTCCAAGAAACCATCCCAAAGCACAGCCTTTAACAGTCTTTTTATCAGTCAGAGCAGCTGAAGGACCAGTGTGGGCGAAACTTCAGCTGCTGTGATACTGTGTCCATCCTCAGCATCTGCTTGGCATCTTCCTGGAGATGTTTCAGGGTCCCTCCCACAGATGAGGGGACCAAGGACACTGGTCTGATGAGGCATGGAGTCACTGAGGTTTTTCACTTTTGTTTTGGTTGGGTTTGTTGTTTGGTTTTCTTTTCTTTTTTTTTTTTTTTTTTGTACCGCTCTGGCTAGACTTATAATCCTCATCTTCTTTGGTTTCCCCCTGCTCACACCCCTGCTCCCTCACGACCACCACAGGAACAGAGGGATGAGGACTCGCCTGGGCTGCCTGTCTCACAAATCAGACTCATATAATGATTTCACAGCTATTCTTCCGGACAAGCCCAACCGGGCTTTGAAGTGAGTATAGCTGCAGCATCCCACCCCCACTCCGTTTCTGTCCTTCCCCTCCCTGCCCAGCACCCCTTCTGGTACTGTCTTCCTTATGTTGTACTTTTGTGTAAGCTTCGACCAGTTCCTTTAGCTACAAGGAAGGAGGAAAACAAACCGGCGCTGATACAGCAGGAACAGCCTCGGGAAATACCTGGATGATTGATACGAGTTCTCCCATGAGAGAGGACATGTGCACAATCTCCACTGCTGTTACGTGGGACATGTCCGCATATATCTGAGGATGGAATTTAACCCTCTGTCATCACAAATCAAAATCCGAGCAGCTGACTTGGTATAAAAGGGCTGTGACCAGCAATTCCAGGTCGCGCAGCCCTCTTTAGCGTAGCTTTGCTATAAAACGCTACCAAAAAGCCCTTTTTTTCTGTTAGTTTGCACAGCGCTTGAGATAGATGCTTCAGATAATCCAGAGTCCTGATCTGAGGTGAGTGGGATGGATGTTCATCTGCTCACAAGTCACTGCTTACGTCTGAGCTGAGACTCAAACCTTCCCCTGGAAGTCAGGAAAGGGCAATAGACATTTCTGCAGCGGTGGTTTTCATTTCGCTTGCCTTTTGGCTTCTACAATGTAAATGTCTACAGCTGAACTTGTTCCCTGGGCCTCTGCTTGAAGTCACTGAGAAAAAATTGGTTCCGTTTTGGGCGTGATTCATCTGGCCTATTTTACCCCCCTGCCTCTGGGAACGTGAGATGAGGAGAGTCAAATCCTTGCAGGTCCCTTGGTACTTCCTCACTGATTCCAAAGGAAGCCTAGGATGACTTGCTCACC
This sequence comes from Baryphthengus martii, assembly GCA_013396935.1. NCBI lineage: Eukaryota > Metazoa > Chordata > Aves > Coraciiformes > Momotidae > Baryphthengus > Baryphthengus martii. The sequence continues at coordinate 73,800 of VWZK01001087.1, forward strand.
TGGGGACATCTACATTGTAGACCTCCAAAGATAGGCAAGAAAAATTCCAGCCTTGCTCGGTGTCCTTGTCAAACAGCCCCAGAGGGGACCAGCAGCTCTGGGCCGTCTGTATCTTGCCTCTTCCTTTCTTTGCAGAAGACTGTCAACAGAAGAAGCAACAAGATGGGCAGACTCTTTCGATGTGCTTTTGTCCCATAAGTGTGAGTAGAGATAAATTCTATTTTGTTTTTTTCCCCTTGTACCCTGGTTGTAGGTAGGACAAAGTATGCAGCGCAGAGCACAGGAATAGTCCTGTGGGTAGTGGCTTACTTACCCACTAGGCAACAGGGTCACTCACTTATAGGCAGGACTTGTCCTCTGTTTAAAAGCGAGGTTCTGTGGGTTCCCTTCCTGGCTTTGCTCCTGACTGGGTGATCACAACTGCAAAATCCATCAGCCCAAGGTCCAGCCTTCTTCTGCTCCTGGGGATGCGGTGAAGGCAACGCCCCAAGGCTGCAGCTGTTGTGCACTGTCCTTTGGCATGTGCCCCTGGGTCCAGTCTTCAACAGCAGTGAATGGCAGGTTCTCAGCTCACTAAAGCCCCCTGAGATCCTCAACACCAGCTTCTTTCCCCCTCCCTCCAGCCGCTCTTCTGTGCAGCCGCGCCGTGCCGAAGCCCAGCCTTTGCTGGGAGTGCCATGACACGACAGTGTGCATGGTTCAGTAACCTCAAACAACTCGCTCTGTAGCGGAGAAACCATGCGTGGTCGCTCTTAGCAGAATCTAATTTACAGTTACCAATGCAAACCCGAAACTTTCACATCCAGAAACCTTATGCAAACGTATAATCAGCGCATCTCGCTTCATTCAATAGATCAATCGTAGCCGTTCTGTTCGGGAAATATTATTCAGCTTTGCCGATATTTTCACGCTGGGAAATTATAAACAAGACGGCGGCAGTCGCGGTACAGGTTCATGAATGTGTTGCTCTCGGAAAATAAAACAAGAGCGAGTCGGGGTTGCGGAAAAGTCAATGTGGGCGGTGAACTATTTCGTTGCAATAAGGAACTGTCTAGCTTTCTTCGATTCATGTTTTCCTGCGCTTACATTTTAAAATATAGGCGTAGAATTATATTATTATTTTAAATAAAGTGTACTTTTGCTGGGTTTCTACTGAGACGACAACAGTTTTGGCAGAGAATTAAGTGATGATTTTAAATGGGCTGGCTGTCCAAGGCAGAAAAGCAATATATAATTTTAGCAGCGGTATCTTGTTGAGATCATTGCTCTCGCAGCCAGTAGAAAAAAAAAAAATATATATATATATATAGCTTGATATGGCTAAGAGGGAACATTTCTTTTGTGGAAATTTAAAACAAGAAGGGAAAAATGCACCGTAGAGACTATAGGGTGCCTGGGGGGCTGGGAAGGAAGGAGGTCAGAATATTTACATCAGCGTTACAATTCTGTACTCAAGCCCCTGTTCCTCCTTCACCAGTGTAAAAGTAAAAATTTTCCTTGCTAGAGACAGACTGCAGCAAAAGTGCTTTGGTTACAAAAGCCAGTGAATTTGAGCATCTATGTGCTGACATTATACAGCCTGTTCCCTCTTCAGCTGACTGCTGAGAATGCTAAGTCAAACTGTAGTTCAATTATTTCATCCACAAGAATGTCTGGTTTTATTAACAAATTAGCCTTATAGAGTGATAAATGAATTATCAGAATTTTTTTCTGTCTCTAGAATGGAAAGTAATTCTGATAACTCTCTAGCACCTAATGAAAAATATTCCGTTCCTAATAGCAACAGAAAGTCATCTTTAAAATTTAAATTAATCTTTTTTTATCAGCAGTCACGGTCACACTGCCTGGTGATCAGTGACAAAAAAAAAAAAAAAAAGTGTTGTTTAATAAATTACTTTTTAACAGAATATATCACAACTGCTCTGCACCTGAAGTTTCTGGAATTGCTAGCCTGGCAGTCAGGCGTTTCAGCGACGCAAATACAAAAAGCTGTGTGGCAACAGAAGCGTTATTTTGAGTACACTGGTTGAAAGGAGAGAAGAGTGTATTTCCATAGAAGGAATTACATTGTGTTTTGGATTACGGATACTTCTATCCAAAACACAGAAGAATTGCAGGAAAAAAAAAAAAAAAACAAAGCAGAAAAGCAGAACAAGAGGGAGTTGCATTTTTGCTGCTAGTGATGCGCTGATGTTCGTTGGGTATCTTACGTGCCTTATCTGACTAAGATTTGGGAGTAATAAAAGCAGTGCCTGGCCTGCCTGCATCTGTCTGTAGTGAAGCCACCAGTTGTAATTCTGCTTTTAGTGCCAAGAGTGGGACAGAACCATTTCAGCCTCAGTTCTCTGTGACTACCCAGGTGAACAATATTAGCCAGGGAAAATCTGAATTCATGCTTGGGGGCATGGGCTGAACACCAGCTGGGCTCCAGAGAGAATTTCCCCTGGGGCTCACAGCATCAGCAGGTAGACCGCTTCGCCTTGACACGTCTGTCATAAACTCTTTCTTGGTTAGATGGACAGTTCATCTATTTTGGAAGGGAGAGTGGGATGCTTCTAGCAAGGGGTTGAGTGGCACTTTCTGCTGCAGTCAAATGTTACGGTGATTTTGAGTCCCTTCCAGTCAATGTGTTCTTTGCGAGGAAACAAATAAACCTGGAGTGCTCAAGAAGGACTCAGGAGCTGAATGCAGCTGTAAAAGGGGCAGTCTTTGTGGGTAATATTGCAAGGGGTTGGACAGGTGCAAAAAAAGAGCTCCAAGGAGCAAAAAAGTAGGTCAGAGGTCCCTAGAAGGTTCTGTGAAGTGCCAAGGTGAGCAGGCTGCCCTGGCATGCAGGGGAAAGGCAAACAGCTTGTACTCTTCCCCTTCCCATTTTCATCAATCTCTGAATGGAAGGGACCTGCACAGATATTATGCTTTATACAGATAACGGAGAGCATCATTATGCTCATTTTTGTCAAATATCCCTTGAAGTGTGCTCGCCCTGTGCAGCCTCCTGCTTCCCTCTCCCTTAATTGTTTTAATGACTGATGTCTGTAGGTAATGTTTGATCCTGTGATCTGCTGGTGTCTGGCAGCATTTTGACTGGAGGGTTGAAACCCCCTAGGTTTTGAAGCAGTTGTGTGTCTTCGGAGATTCCTGGGGCTGGGCAGTGCCCCTCTGTACAGAGTGGTCTGATTTGGATTAATTCCTCAGTCAAGTAAAGAATAATTTGTGTTGACATTAGCAAGAGACTGTGAGTAGGAAAGGCAGAATGACAGACTGCCACAGCCCCACCTTCCTTTTGCACTGGCATTGGGACTTCAGCAATCCTCAGCCTGGCCCTCGTAGAAGAACCAGCACTGACTGGTAGGATGCAGCTCGGCTCCATGCCATTGACGGCCCCAGATGAATAGGTCAATGCAATATCCTACTTGGTTTTTGCTAATGGGTGAAGCAAATCAACCTTGAAACCATAGGGCCAGCCAGTCGATCCCCTTTTTACAGCACTAGCCTTGTCTGAACTCATTGGAAGAGACGCAAGCGCAGCGTAGCAGATTTCCCTTGGGTCAGGGCTTCTGAGGGGGACAAGCAACAGGAGAGATGAGTTTGATCCTGCTTTCAGCAGGGAATTCAGAGAGTAGGAGACAGATTATACGTAGCATGCTTCCCTGGGTGTTCAGGGAGCAAAAGTAGTGCTTTTAACACGCTAAATTTTGGCATCTTTTCCTGTGCCAGCCATGGCTCCCAGGGAAGTGGAGCTCAGTGTGGTCCCCAGAGTGTATGTGCATTGCAAGTAACTGAGGAGTAATCTCCGCCCTGCACCCATACCCAGGAGCTACAGGCTGGTCAGCCAGATGGAGATCTCTTTTGACAGGCTGCTGGAGGGAGATACAAGCAATGGCATGTCTCATTCTGCATCCCTCGCGGGGCTGGACACACAGCTTGTCATTTGTCTGGAATCCAGCAGGACAGTCTGTCCTCAACCCATAGTCACTTTTCAACGAAGCATCCGATGCTGAAAACCTTTGCACTGAATTTCCACTTTTATCTCAAGGGTGATTTCCCCCCCACCATCCCCCTCCACCATGTTTTCTGATCTCTGTGCTCTTCTGCCCAAACTTTATTGTTGTCCTCCTCCTCCTGTTGTCTACACGTTGCTCCTCTTCCTACACAGCACAGGAATATCCCAGCCTACTCCTAGCTCTTTCTAAGCCAGAACAGCATTAGCATTGTGCTGGTGACAGGCAGTTAACGTTCAACAGAGTGGTGCTGAGCAGCAGCGAGAGCGTGTACTTCTGCTACAGGGAGCATCGTCACCTTGGCCCTTCAGCCCTGGACCAACGTGCTCCATAGAGCTAATCCATACACCTGCCAGCCAGAAGGACTCTGCCTTTATTCCCTACATGAAGTGCTGATTGCCCTGATGGTGTGAAATGCACGCATTAAATAAATGATTGTTGGTGGCTCTTTTTTTTTTTTTTCCTTCACTCTGACAGTGGCTAATGCCTGGTTATTAAGCTGTCTGCCTGAATGATTTAAGCCACTAATCTCAGCTCTTCCTCTTATTGCTGAAGCTTGCCTTGAAGAACTGTGTCGTGATTTTTGCGCTAGCCACTTCGGTCCCTTCCTCCACAGCCCTTCTTGCTGGAAAGGATCCACTCTCCATGGTCTGAAGAACAGCATTAGAATGGGATGTCAGGATGTTGTCCCAAATCTGTGTTCTTTATCCAGTGTCCAAAAAACAATCGATACGCAGAGCTGAGGTATTTGTTTTATTCCAGTTCTGCACAGAAAAGGATGCTAGGTGATGTTTCTCAAAGCTAGCACACACTGTCAAAGGAGCTGTAGGATTTTATGTAGTTTACAACAAAGAAAAGTGGCACAAGACTTCTTCACTGGTTACCTTTTGGTCATCTAAATAATGCTCTTCTGGAAATGCTCCAAGCAGTGGCTAGTTCATTTTACAGAGGGGGTCTGACACGAGCGTGTTAGGTCTCCACCCAGGCGTGTGATGATTTTTTTGTTTGTTTGTTTTGGTTTTTTTTAACCATACTAAACAGTCTTAGGTTACCTTCAGGTGGTCTTAACTCTCCGTTCCACAAGCCCTGTGATTAGGAGGTGGTTCATCTAACTGGAATTTAGTCCACCTCTGTGTTATCTTGTGTTACCTCGTTGTGATGCTTTCCTTTGAGGACCACAATTTCAACATTGTGATTCTTTACTTTGAGGACTACAGGGAGCATCTAAATCCCTGTCGTCACACGTTCTTCTCATTGTCTGACTTGCAGGGTTATAGCTTTAAGGTGCACTGCAATATCTTGGGACGGGATAAGGTACAAATACTTGTACAATCCTTCCTGACAATCTTATGCGTCCCCTTGGTCTGTTTGGGTGGAGAGCAGGACATTTTGAAGCTTATGCTCACTCTTGCAAAAGAAAAAAGCAAATGCCTTCTGCTCTTCTTTCAGACTCTTGATGCTCAGTAGGAAGAGCTCCTTTTCTTTGTCTTCATCCTATCTGCTCCATTAGTACTGATTTAGTCCTTTGGCTTCAAGCAAGGCTCACTGCTTTTGAGTCAAATTCCCGAATAAGCCTCCAGTAGATATTTTGAATGGCTGTGCATCTTTTCTAGTGCTTCTCTGTCTTCTTGAACGGCCCATGCTTTTAGACTACACATTGCACGAATATCTCCTGCTGCTGTATCTGAAGACTTCCAATCCTGCTTTCCATCTCTGGGTTTTTTCTGTAAAGCATCCCTTTGGAATTGCACTTTTCAGGTGCTCTGACCATCTTCCGTGATATTTCAGGAGGCTGATATAGTATGTGATGTTCTCATGCTCATAATATACTTGCAATCCAGTGCTGGCTGCCCTAGCAAAAAAGCTGTCTGGTTGGGTGGGATGAGCTTTGAAATGCTGATCCTTCATGAGCGTTGCTTCCTTGATAGCCATCATGGACAGGAGGAGATTAAGTTGACATCCAGGACAAATTCCAATGCAAGTGGTGACAGTCCCCATACCTAGCTGCCCTCCTGCCCTTTCCATCAGATTTGTCATTGTTCCATGATGAACTTGTGGGCAGTGATTTACTACTGCGCAGTCCTCTGGGCTCCCATCTCTAAACTCCGTCTGCCAGGCACAGCTGTAAATCCTGGCATGCAGTCAAAGGCTAAAGATGAAATCTGTGGAGAGATAGGCAGCCTCGAGTCAAGGATGACCTGCATCCAAGGCCTCCTCTGCAAGGTCCTCCCAGGCCTAGCCTCATCATTCCCAGCTCCTCAAAGCCTATGAGCAGGGCACAACAGGAATATATCAAGAAGCCAGACACTCTTATTTATCTATCCGCTGTCTAAACTTACTTTGAGCTAAAAAGCAGCTGATTGACGTGAGAGCAGGAGGCAGAGCATATAGGGAAAGCTTCTGGTCCCAGGAGGGTCCTGCTGTGACGGCTTTCCAGGGCAGGGCTGAAGCAAATGCCTTTCTCACGTCATCGATAATGACGTCCCCATCTTTTAGCAGCTATTATACTTCGCGGATATTATATTTGTCATGCAAAGCTGCTATTCCAGCACTGACAGATCATCTGCAGAGGCTCTGGGGCTGTGACAGAGGAAAAGGGGGTGGGGTGTAAAAGATCAGGACGGAGAAAGGGGAGCAAGACCTCTGCTGGGACACACAGCAGAGACTGTGTAGTCATAACAGTGTGCTTGGGTGCTGGGATATTTAGCATTAAACATTTTAGGAGCTGAAGACATATAAAATGATATACATTTCAGGGAACGGCTGCTTTCTCTCTTTTTGTACTTTCTTCTTTTTGAAACCTGTCAGCCTGCTGTTATGTCCTTGCCTTTTCCTCCCTCAAAGGCTTCCTGCTCTGTTCTCAAGTCCTCCACTTGCTCTCACACAGGCCCTGTGGATTTTACAGCCATTAGGGGGTGACACAGGTTTTGAAATTAATTTTTTTTTTTTTCTGTCTCCTGAATTTCAGGATGGGGAGCAGCCCTAAAACATCTCTCTCATTCACCATATTTATCTTATTGAGAGAGGCTCTAAACAGCCACCAATAACATGATCTTGATAGGTACCTTGCTCCTGGAGATGCCTTTGGCACTCTGCTCCCTGGGCTTCTCCAGGGCTAATGTCACATTATCACCCTAGGCTTGAATCCGCAGTTTGCACTAATTGCTTAGGACCTAAAACTGAAAAATATCTCCATGTCTAAAGTTATTACTGGAAACACAAGAAGCAGGAACAAGATTAGGACACATAAGGGAGACCAAAGGGCAGTGTTACATTGCTGCTTCTCCTCCTCACATACCTGGTGCAGGCAAGAAAACAAGGACAAAGCTCTAGGGGATTTTTGTGATGGATTCTGTGACATGACCAGCCCCTATCCCTGGTGGGCCTGAGTTTGCTGGGGACATGTGAAAATGACCCACATTAAACCTCAGGCATCATCCCTGGGCTCTACCTGAGCTCCCACACTCCCTGCCATGGGAGGAAGGATGGAAGGTAGCACTGCCAAGATCTACCACAGCAGAAAAAAAGGCAGGTTGAACTCCCAGCCTTGCAGGAATTCAGATCCTGCAAACCCTCGTCAGTTTTTGTCTGTCCCTGCCAGGCTCACATGCACTTGCTTCTCTCATCCTTTGGGGAGTCTGACCTTGCCAAGTGCATTCCTGATTCCATCAATATTTTTAGACACTTGCTTGGAAGTAGCCAGTGCTGACTTAGGAGATTTCCAGTCACGATCTACAAATACTCAGGCCCTACAGAAAAAAGACCGGGAAAAGTTAGAAACAAGTTACTGGAGAAAGAACATTTGGAACCAAATTTATCCCAAGGCTCAAGGAAGGAGAAAGGACACGTGTGAAACCTTCCGCTACTTCACCTCTGCTTGGTGCCATTCAGGGAAAGGAAATAAAAAAACAATAGCCGTGTCCAAAAATATGCCCAGGCAGGGGTTTAAGAGGACACAGATTGCCTAATAAATCTCTCCGTGTTTTTAATCTGCCCCGGCCGACTCAGATTACATGACTGAAATGTCACAATTGGTAGGTGTTAACAAGCGATAAGAACACTTTTACCACTGACTAGACAAGCAGCAATTACGCCACGTCCTTTCTCTCTCCCCTTTATTGTGGCGATAACAGTCAGACTCTCCAGGATCCTTCCTCTGTTTAAATAAGAACTAAAAAATATGTCACAAGGCAATAAAGCAAAGTGACAGAAAACGTAGGAGACGAGACCACAGATGTTCTGTTTCATTAAAGGTTTTTCTTAATGATGGGTAGGATGTTAACATGTAATAAGATGCTGTGGCAAAGAGACCGTAGCGTGGAAGCTTGATGTTTTCAAGAGGAACTTCTCAAAGGTAAGGTGCCTCAGTCTCCAAGCAAGCCTTTTGCTGTGTTAGCTGGCAGAATACTCTTTCAGAGCAACAGCAAACGATGTTTAGCTTCGTGGCAGCTCATGAGAGTCCAGCTGATGCAATGGTGTATGTTATGAACAGCATATTCTGGGATCACAGCCCTTGGGTGGAAAAAAAAAGCAAATGCTCTTGAGTAGACAGGGGTGGATGGAAGGGTGTCTATTGAAGAGTCTGCTCCCTGCCCTCTTTCACCTCCCATCGTAACTCCCCTTGTCTCTCTCGCAGATGGGCTGGCTGCTTTCCGTGCTTTCCTGAAAACGGAGTTCAGTGAGGAAAACCTGGAGTTCTGGCTCGCCTGTGAGGACTTCAAGAAGACCCGCTCAGCAGCCAAGCTGGCCTCCAAGGCTCAGCGGATCTTTGAGGAGTTCATTGATGTGCAGGCTCCTCGAGAGGTGGGTATACCAGCGTCCCAGACAGGCAGAGCATCCCTGCGGCACAGGGAGCATTTCCCAGACTGGGATTCTGGAGGGCTGGGGAGCCCTCCTTCCTCTCCTGGAGGTGATGGTAAGGGGTGGATAAAGGAGGATGGGAATGCCATCCTGCCTGCTACAGCTGCCTCTGCTCGTGGTGACTCATCCTCTAGTGAGGGCAACTACTTTGATGATAGTAAATTAGTCACAGCCAGTGAGTTCACTGGCAACTACAACCTACATTTCCTAATCTTTGTGAGCTTCCAAGGAGTATTTCACCTTGCTCCTCATTTACTCTCGATTCCCGAGCAGGCTAATGGGCTCGTTTCTTGCAGGACATTTTGCATAGAAGCATCCCACGAATGACTAACTTGTTGACTCTTCAGGGAGGAGTGTTTATCTGCTGACTAACTCCCAACTCTATTAAGACCTCATAAAAGATGCGAACCATAAGTCAGAGCTGAACAAAAAGTGCAGTGGCAACCCAAAGCCTGGAATTGTGAAGTTCTCTTTCGAGTACTGACAGGCTGATGTGACTGTCGGGATTTTGGGTTGGTTTATTGTATTCATGATGCAACCAGGAGGGTGCTTACTGCACCCACTCCCCCACGGTGGTTCTCCTGCTAGATTGCAGGATTGTTTGCCACAATACAGGTGCCTGTGAGGGGCTACACCTAAAAGGGCTCTCTTTCCTCAGACTTTGAACTAGGAAAGGCTATTGCAAGGTCACCGAGAAGCTCCCAGATTTGCACTGAGGGGTGTGGGCATCTCAGGGCACACACTTCAATCCCCACCACTCTCAGTGAGCATCTTCCTGCTGGTATTCAATGAAGCTGGGTGACATCTTCAGGACTGTAGGGCATTAGAAATGTGAGCTGAGTTTGGATGGGGTCTTTCCTAAAATCTGGTCCTATTGTCCCAATTTTGGCATGCTAGAATGTGAAATGACCCTTCAGGGACACAGAGAGCTGATCTCTATTGCTGTCATCTGAGTTAAGGCAGACAGCTTTACTTTCTAGACTCCTTAAAGTTTGGACACTGGGCGAATGAACAACAAAGAGCATCTCTTCAGCCAGATTTTATACGCTAACCCTAACAAAGGCTGACTGCTTTGCTAGGGAAAGAAAACAGGAAAACTCACGTTTGCAAACAAACAGCAGCCATAACACCAGGGTGGTTTATTTTTTCAAGTCCCTGCTCCAGAGACCATAATGCAAAGCTGTTATGGGAAAAATCAGACAATTTATTTTGTAACAACAGAGTTTAAAAACATTTAATAAGGATGTACTAATAGTTTAAACCCAGCTAGAAGTTCATTGGGCGTGTAGTGCAGAGTGAAGGGACTAGGGAAATCTCGGTCAACAGGAGAGAAGTTAGGCTCAGCATGTTTAGAAGATACATAAACCCATGCTTAAGAACCTGAATAAAAGTAATTGGATTTCAGAAGTGTTTAGTTCACCGTAAATCTGGTTCGACTTGTCCAAATTTGGGGCAGGACTTGTAACACTGGATCGCTAAACTCCACGGAGTCTGGGGGGCTGTTTAGGGATGGATGAAGGTAGGACTTTGGTTCTACTGCTGCTTTCACGGCCACGGCTGAGACAAAATGTACCATTTGAAGCAGGCGAACTCATCATGCGGTACCAAACTCTCTTCTGCTGCTTTTCCCAGGTGAACATAGACTTCCAGACACGAGAGCTGACAAGAAGAAATATGCAGGAACCCTCCCTCTCTTGCTTTGACCAAGCTCAGGGGAAGGTGCACAGCCTGATGGAGAAGGACTCTTACCCCAGGTTCCTGAGATCCAAGATTTACACAGATCTGCTGTCTCAAACCCAGAGGAGGCTCAGCTAGAGCAGCGATGGGGCCCTTGGAAATCATGCTTCCCACAACAGCCAAAATCCATCTCTAAATGTGAAACTTTCTTGGTGTTAAAAGCAATGGGAATGAGAAAAGAGGGAGAAGGGGAAGAGAAGGCTTCCAGAGTGTGGTATTAGGACATTCTGAGTTTCAATGCTTTTTTTTTTTGGTTAGCGGTAGCATCTTGCAGTTGTTGCCTCTCTAGAACAAATCCATAATCCTCTCTAGTCATAGGGTGGTCTGTTGGGAAGGCAGGTTCCTTTAAAATTACAATGTTGGTTTGTGTGTAAATAATGCCACCGCACCTTTCCGTCCTTCCAGACATCTCCCTGGCTCTCATCTCTCCCCTGTGTTTGGAAGGGCCCTGAGGGCAGTTCTGAAACCTGTGTAGCCAAGTCCAGCGCAAAGTGTTGTTTCTCACACTGGCCACTGGGATCTGGATCCAGAGACCATGGGGAGGGAGAGAGAAGGCAAAGGCACATGACTCATGGTGCTTCCCAGAGCAGCTCATCTTCCCATTTTGGTTGCACACCTTGTGACACCAGGTGGCTACCCTGTCACAGCCCCTTATCTTCCAGGGATGGAGACTAAGAATTATTTTTCATGTGACTGTCAAGAAGCTGAGCTTTTCGTATGAGGAAGGTAATCCCGAAAAGCTCTTGATAGAACTTGTCAGGCAAGTCTTCTAGTGGGGATGATTGTTTTTCTTTAGTATCATTTGTTTGTACTGTGGTTCATCCTCAGCTGCCGCCCAGGCTTCGTTGTGCTAGGCACCGTACCAAAACCTAACACAAAGAGGCTCCTGGCCACCAGAGACATTTAATGAGCTTGGTGGCTTCTCGGAACGACCTGCCAGCTGACGGGAAAGAGTCAAGAGGAGGAACGTCCCGTCTGCCCCGTGCTGAGATGTACGAAGAGCACAAGACCTGTCTGCTACAGCAGATAGCATTTTTCATGTAGTCCCTGACCAACGTGTGGCAGGGAGAGGTAACATGAAAAATCACGATTATGTTTTTGTTATTTACTGATTGATTTTTTTTTTTTTTGACTGTTGTTGTTACCAACCGATTGTCCACTGTGGGTTCAATGCCACGTAAAGGACTGCTAAAGACACAGCCCCCGCTGCATGGTGCTTGCTTAAAAACAGGAGACGAGGAAGCGCGCTGTGAGCAGGATGAGCGTCTGGGTGTGAAGTGGTGTGTGAAGTGTACTTTGGCCCTATTCTCATAGCCTGGATTGCCAGCTGCAGGAGAAGTGTCAGTTGTGTAGCACCTCTTCTGTGCCGTGCAACAATACCTAAGTACTAGGCCCCATTTCTACAGCGTTGCTATTCCAGTTCATTGGCTGTCGGATTCTTGCAATATTTTCTCGTGGAGAAGCAGACAGCCTGTCTATGGATTTAAGCCTCCAGACCAGAGGTCTGTTTTCTTAGTTTTATGAAGACCTAGGAAGTGACCCCACGGATCTTTTTCTTCTCTCAGATTAGGGGCTGTAAAGCTCCGTTCTAGTTGAGGGTGGTGGGCAGGTCTGATACATCAGAAAGCTGGTGATAAAGGTTTAGTGTGAAACAGGTAGATTGAATTCTGAAGCTAAGCATCGTCAGTTTGGAATGAGATACAAAAAGCCTGCCTGGATATTAAAAGTTCCTGTCCGTGCATTAGATGGGAAGCAGGTCTTGAGGCTTTTTGTAAGGATGCTGTGCAGGACATTAGGACAAACAGATTTAGGACCAAAGTAGGGACGGTAAGCATGTTTGTTTTATTTTGGAGATGTGTTCCTGTGGTCATTAAGACACCAAAGTTTAAATATGGTGCCTGCACAAAATTTATATTCAGTGGGTTAACCTGCTTTTCGGTACTTGACTAGCTGGCTCTAGAAGTCTCCATTTGTTTTGTAGGAAAAGATTAGTGAAAGGTGGGCACTGGGAAGTGCCCCAAATTCATCCAGAGGGGTCTACATCATGCAGTGGCTCAATCAGACATGAGTTTAGCTGTTCATGGCCCTACAGCTTTAAGGCAAACAAGGTACCTGTCAAAGAAGGCCTAGTGGGACAGAAACTTGTGCAATGCTCTGGAAGGAGTCAAAGACAGAAACTAAGGATATAGAATCACACATACAGTGGCTGACCCTGGTGGTGTATGTGCTATAGGAACAGAGCCACATCACCAATGCAGCCCCCTCCTGCTATAGGTGAAAGAGAAGGGGGAGAGAAAATCACCCCACGTTCCTGTGAAACTCTCTCAATGCTTGACCTGCGGGGAAGGATGCAAAGCCACTGACTGTGAAGAGGGACTGGAAGAACTCTCCTTTCCAAGAAACACTGTAACTGCTACGTCTGCACAACGAAGGATGGACTGGGATCTCTCAGGGACACAGGTTGCTTTGGCTGAAAGAGTTCCCCTCCAGATGGCCAGTGGCGCCAGTTGTACCTGGTGTCACTGCAACAGTAAAACAGCACAGCGACTGGTGACACACCCAGTGCTGCGGTGTCAAACAATACGCATTGCCGAGGGACAAAGGGAGGCCACCTCTGTCTCAGCCTCTTCTTGACAGCACATGCGAAAAGCATCCCGGTGCTGCCCTGGCTGTGAGACCACAGTGGCAGCAGCAGGCTTACGCTAGCACTGCTTTTAAAGAGAAGAGAGAAGGCCAGGTTACCTGCCTGGTGATGTTTCTCTTCAAGCCACCGATACACCTGCTGGGTGGGCTTGGCTGCTGCTGACCTCCAGTGCCAGCTGGTGCATCCCAAACAAGGCTCTTCAGCAAAGTGCCCTGCAAGCCACCCATGGTGGTGAGGGTGGCAGGGACAACCAGGCAATGAGGAAACAGCAGACCCAAGATGTTTGTGTCGAGGAATGAGGAACAGAAGCTCAGCAGTGAGGACAATTCACAGGAGGTAACATCTCTCAGCAAGGTACTCTGGTGCCGGTGCTGTCATCCTTTCAGTTTGTGTCAGAACACATGGAAAAACTTCAAAGTAGCCAGCACCCTCTGAAAACCAAGCTCCCCTCTCTCTCTGTCGGCCTGGGGAATTGCTTGGAGCGGGCACCTTCAGAGATGCCATTGCTGCAATGGTGACGGGAACTGTATTCGCACTGGCTGATGTGTCGGGGAAGTATTTTACCCACTAAATTGGTGCCAGATAACATCCTCCACAGGAAACATCCTAGAGCATACAGTGGAGCAAAAGTATTGTCTGAGGCGTATGAATCTATCATGGTTATTTTTGTTGTTGCTCTTACAGTTTGCCTCTGTTGAAGGAAAGTAGACTAGTTATTTAAAGTAATCTTTTTTTTTAAACAAGAAATTGGCACCAGCTGCTTCTTTTATGCCAAATGTCAGTCTGAAGCGAATTAAAATAGGCATCTTATAGCTCTTCCCCTTAAACCAGGGGCTGATTAAGGAAATAATGACTGAGCCAAAGCTTCGGAAAGCACTGAGCGATGACTAATCCCCTTCAAGGACAAATATCCTATCTTTGATTCATCTCTTACTGATATGAAAGGGATATTCATAACTTACAAACCCCACTTCCCCTCTCCACAAGCACGCACCTCCCAGATTTTCCTCCTGCTTCAAGTAAAGTCAGTGTGTGCCATCACATGAAGAGAGGGGCAAAAAACCAATCCTTTTGCGCAGCTCTATTTATTCTGTGTGTTCGCTGGCACGTATCCAGTCAGCTCCCAAGTCCTCTGACAGCAAAAGAGAAGAAGAGTTTACAAATTGCCTTTTTTATTTTTTTTTTTTACAAGCTTCAGATGTTGTTAACTTCAGAAGCAGACACAGACCCCAAGCTGCTTTGAGTCTTTTTCTCCTGCTTTGGCCCCAGGTTTGGGATGATTTCCGTCACTTTTTAATGGACTTGTTGACAGACCAATGGGTCCCTGCCCTCCACGCTGGGAAGGTGTGATGGGCACAGTCCCACTGGTCTAAGCAGGGGAGGGCAATAGGTGTGCGTCTGCGGGTGTGGGTGGGTGAGAGTGCATGTGACTTCACCTGTATGTTATTCAGTGTCTCCTGCTAGAGAAGCTTTTCTGAGACATAGATGTGCATGTTAAAATAGGAGAATTAGGCATAAACAACATAAAATGAGATTTTTTTTTAGCCAGTATTGTGTTTGCCTCGTGTGTAAGTTTGACTAGTAATAAGAGATGTAAAACTCTGCTAGGCTTCCAGTTACCCATAAGAGCACATGTATCAAACGGAACTGAATGTTCACTGATAGACACTAAAACCAAAATGTTTACAGCATTCAGAGCAATAGCAAAGCATACCTCATGCCAGTCCTGGAGTGCCTCTCACCTGTCTGTGCAAGCTTTCCCCTCCCTGGGGGCCTCTTGTTCCTCCCTCCAAACCCCTTTCTCCTCAGTCCTGTCTTCCTGGTCTCTCCTCCTCCTCCTCCTCCTCTTCCTTCTTACAGTTTCCTGCCTGAAGCACTCCTGTTCATGCCAACCTTCCTTTCCACCAGCACTGTTTGTCCCCAGATAGCTGAGCCTGGCTTTCATGTAACCTCCTCGCACGCTGTCTTGGTTTTGCACACCCTCTATCCCCATTTATCCCTCCTCCTCCCTTCTTTGCCTTTTACTTTGCCAGACGCTTGTCTCTGGTCTTGCCATCTCTCCTATGTACCTCCTACTATCACTGTAAAGCTCCTGGTCGCTGTTCCCTTACCCATTCCTTAAGAAGAAAACGCTTCACCTAACTTCTCTGCTCTCGTATTCCTGGAGCTGCCACAGTTGTCTTCCTTGGTACTGTGTTTTCTCCAGCATCAAAGCGTTATAGCCCAGAACTGGAATTAAAGTACATTTTGCTGCTAAACCAGAACGCTTTTCTCTATCACGCAGCCCTTGCACTTTGCAGAGGCTTATCTTGTCCCCAGCGTTGTGTCGTCTCCTTTCATCTGTGCTCCACGCGCTGAGCTTGTGGCAGGGGTTGGCTGGTGGAGAGGGCAGCCGTGCTGGGTGGAGGCAGGGTCACAGCCATGCTTCCTCCTGGCTTTCTGATACACATGGGAGAAAAAAAAAAAAGGAGTGTAAATAAAGGTGCGTGTGTTGCATTTGCTTAGTAAAGTCAATTGTTCTGCTCTGTGCCTCCTCTTGGTTTTACTGGAGGGAAGTAGCTATAATTTGAGACTGCAGTGAACTTCACTGGAGTTCAGGGAACTGAGGGCGTGGGAGGGAGGTGGCAATAGGGGATGAACTTATTACTGAAAAACAATACCCCAATGTTTCTGGCAAAAAGGCACAGAAGAAAAGGCAGTGCTTCCTTCTGGAGGGAGGTATGGGGACCAGCTGCAGTGTGAATCGCTTGTCTCCAGTGGCCCCACAACTTCCAGTTTGCATCCTATGCTGCGTGCCCCATGCTGGATCTAAACTGTGACACTTACAACATAGATAATGGCATTACCTTAAGAAAGAGAAATGTCTTCACATTGTTGTATCAGTGCCCGCAGACACCAGCGAAAAAGCAGTGAGGGGAAGGAGGCACCCTGTGTTGTGTTTACTTATGTCTCCATTTATCCTCTGCGGGATTACTGGTAATGAAGAGAGCAGGGTACAAGAACTCCCTGGCGTAGATCCTGCTTCCTTAAAAACCACGATTGAAGCATCTCATCCTCCTGTAACCCCTCTCCCTTTCCTCTACAAGCAACCTGAATCAACCATGCAAAGTTTAGATTTTTCTCTAAGCACTCTGGCACCTCCATCTTTGGTGGGATAGTGCTGTCCCACTGGCAGGAAGGGGCTTTAAGGACCTGACCCAAAACCCAAGCACTGAATAAGGCTGTCCTTAATAATAAAGCTGTCTTGTTCCTTGAGAAATGTGCTTGTGAGTGACTCAGAAGAGATTTAGGAGGGCTTTACTCTATGGAGTGAGCCACCAGGTACCTGGGTAAAAGACCAGCTCTTTTAAGACCTTTCTTATGTGACGTTTTTATTTTAATTAGGTCCTGATGCTGTAACTGCCTCCACAGCGTCTGGGTGCTGCTGGTGCTGGTAGGTAACAGCAGGAGCTGTTGGATAGGACAGGCGGGCTGTTCAGTCTGATTCCTTCCCAGTCGGGAAGGCATGGGCTCAGGTTCAGTTCGACCTTCCCTCCGCGTTAGCTGCTTGTTTGCTAGGCTCACCTTTCTCTCTGAGGCTGGAGAAGCTTCTCAGCCATACCAGATGTCCAACTGGTGATGATATCCCCAGAGTCGTGTCACCACGTTGTGAAGTGTTACTCGCTTGTACCGTATAGAGACCGTGAGGACGTAATAAACAGCCTGAGATGACTTGCTCTCTGCCTGAGTGTCTGAAAAGGCGTGAGTCGAGAACTTTTTCTCCTGCATGGAAAGTGGGAACTACTGGTTTGGGGATGGAGAGGTGTATCCTAGCAGAATTGTTGAGGAGGAAAAGGACGGGAGAAGCTTGTGCCTTCTGGGACCCCACTCTCATCCTTCATTGTGCTGGTTTCACTGGTGCAGACATGCTGGATGGGACAGCAAAGGAAAACATTAAGAAGTCTCCTCTGTTGGAGCAATTTAGATCCTGTCTCCTGAGAGACACAGGTTGAGGGGGAATGAGTGAGAAATGTTGTCAGCAGGATCTAAGAGACTACAAGGAAGGTAAATCTGAAGAGGTTTCCACCATTGCATTGTTGTCTTTTTCTGGGTACGCCTCAATAGATGGGGTGTACACCCCAATGCCTGTGACGGATCGCCCACCTCAAATCCATGGACCCAAGCACAGTGCTGTGGGTGGCACAGCTCCCACCTGCCGCTCAGGCAGTGTGAAAGCAAGTGCCAGATCTGCTCCCTGTACCAGTGTGAGGGCTGGCACTGGGAATTCGGGCAAACAAGTGAGGAATGGGAAAGGTAAGGACTGGTTCAGCAAGCAGGGAAGGTCCACCTGGGGAGCAGGACATGCATGAGCCAGGGATGGACAGCGGGAGCTAGAGAAGTCAGAATGACTCAATGAGACCCAAAGGCCAGTTTAGGGAGTCTAGAGGAGCCCAGGCTTGCTAGGGGAGGGTTGGGCAGCACCTGAGGGCAATCCCAGGTACTAAAGGAGGAAAGGAAGAGGTTAGCAGGGGTGAGAAACCAGAGTGAGGGCAGCTGCTGGGAGTTGTTTGGGTAGTAGCAGAAAACTGCATGGTGGGAGATCTGCTGCAGAGTAAGAAGAAGAGAGAATGGAGGAAAGGCTTCAGTGAGGAAGGGCTGAGTCCAAGCAGAGCATCTCCTGAGGGGGTCTAGCAAGTGAGGGAGACCAGTGACCTGGATCCTGCCCCATCCTGGGCACACCAAGGGTGCTTCTTGCCTGGTGCACAGCCCACCCTCCCTGTCACAAGGTGAGTGTTTGCTAATATGGTCTGTACAGGGTTGCACTTTAAAACAAAAATTAAATGAGCTTGTTTTTCTCTGCAAATCAGTGCAGTGGAATTTATCAGTCTCTCTGTCTTCTTCCTATTCCCTTTTTTTCCCTCCCTAATTCCCTTCCCTTCTTTTATTATTTTTTCTTTTCATCTGCTGCTTCTTCCCTCTGAGCCTGTCTCTGAGCCAAAGCAATTTGCATGCATCCAAGGAAGGATCTGCCATTAGTGCTGCTCTGTCTCTCCTCTTAGTTAGGATATATTTAGCCATCATTTTTTGTTGCTTTTTTTTTTTTTTCTGCTGTTCAGTAGCTTTAAGGAGCAGGTGCCGGGAACAGAAAGAGAAGATTAAAAATACCTGCTGTCAGATACCTCTCCCTACGCAGATGTGCTCCAGCGCTGTACAAAGTGAGCACGTGAGCAGAGTGGATAACAGCTGCCCCTTGAAAAGCTCATTTGTAATTCTAATTTTTTATTTTTTTTTTTATTTCTATAATCTATTTCCGCACTGCTACAAGCTTCCCGACCAGCAATTTCCTCTCATGCTTTATGTGAATGCAGAGTGTGCTTTTGTTGGGAATCAATTAAATGTCCTGTGGGTTAGGGTGAGGACCTGTTCTCACAGAGGAGCGGCCAAGGGACACGGCCGAGGGACACGGACAAGCGCCACTGCCTGTCCTGCGGCGAGGTGAGGGTTACCCTGGGCAGGGGGACATGGATGGAGCAAGGCTCACCTGCAAACACATGGACACAATGTCCTGCAGCAGCCCCTGTCCCGTAAACTGTGCCTGTGGGCAAAATCCACCCACAATGTGGCTCCTTGGGGACCCCTTGCGAACACCCCATGGCTTTTGCAGCTTAGGTGGCTTCTCTGCTCCTGCCGGCACCATCATCAGCTGCTGAGTGATGCCACGCTCCTGCCTGCACAGCAGTAACCTCCTGTCCTAGGTGATCCCTGGCCAACACCCCTTTCCCCATATCCTTTGACTACATCTCTCCTTAAACACAACCAGAGCTCAACACCAGCTTGCTAGTGGAGGGAAGGGGCTGTGCAACATGAGCAGCACCTTGAAGTCTCTCCCTTCTTCTCCTTTGCCTTTAGCATCTCCCTCATTTCATGCAGACAAGCTCTGAGGGACTCATCTATCTTCTGGAAGTCTCTGCTGGAGGAATGCAGGGAAAGTGTGGTGCTGGCTTTGGGTTTATCCCATTCTCAATTGCCACCTCTGTGATTCTCCATCGGTTTAGGAGAAATCAGGTGTCAGGCTCCTCAGTGAGCCCACCTGGCCCATGTTATCTGCAATGTATCGACACCTCAGCATCATGGCTTGCCTTGGCTCTTCCTCATCCTTCCCAGAACCACAGAATGTTGGGCATTGAAGGGACCTTGAAAGATCATCTAGTCCAACCCCCCTGCCAGAGCAGGATCACCAGGGGCAGGCCACATAGGAACGTGTCCAGATGGGTTTTGAATGTCTCCAGAGATATTCCCTTTCCTGCCTCTTTTTTTGGTTTCTTTTCCCTGCCTCCCCTTTCCATCCATTTCTGTATCCTCCCCTCCTTATTCCACTCAAGCCATATAAAAATAGAAAAATACCTAGCACCAGCAACTCTCCTCAGAGCTTGGCTGTGCTTTGGGGCACAGGTGCAAGGGAGCCTTGCACCCTGTCACCAGTCCCTCCTTATTTCTCTGTCTCATTTGTGGAGTTTTGGGGGTGAAAACTTTCTTTTCCTATCACAAATCCTAACCCAGAAGCAGCAATACTTAAGGCTGAGAGATTTTGTGTTTTGCTTCCAATGGGGAAGCCGGCGGCTGTACGCCTGCGAACACTGGTGCTGTGCTGGCAAAGGGCAGCTGCAGATGCAGCTTTCCCACCGCAGGTACCTCCATGGTCCATCCAATTTCCCAGCCTGAGCACACAGGGTCCTCTCCAATACACCCTGCTCAGGCTGTCAGGGCCTCCCTGGTGGAAATGAAACTCCCAGAGGGCTGGTGTCCATGGATGGGAGGTGGGTTTGATGTGGGCAAGGCTGCAGCACGGGAAGGGAGCCCGGCCCCAGGCCTTGCGACACAGATGAGGGGTTTTTTTTTGTGTGTTCCAAAACAAGGACTGATAATACAGGCAACTGAGCTGGAGCCGCGGGAGGCTGCTAAGCTAAATGAGACAGGAAGCACGTAATTAAATTAGATATAGAGCAGCATGAAGACATCTGAGTACACATTCGTCGTTGGGCTCCGAGGCTATTGCGTAACCCTACTGAAGAGTTCTGCGTTATCAAATATTGCACCTACTGCATCCCATGCTGGCGAGCTGCCGATCCTCAAACAGCGTTCCCCACCTCACTGAAGGGAAGAGTTAAAAAAGCTGCCCCAAGGGAGCCAAGCTGCCAGTCAGTGGTTTGTGCTAGGGGCTGGTGGCAGCAGAAGAGCTGGCCTTGGTGAGGAGGACATTGCTGGAACAGCCCAATCCCATTCCTGTGCCTGGGCTCAGGCCCTCAGATCCTGCCTTTGACAGACTCTTTCCCTCCTGCTGAGGTTTTATAGGGGTCTCTCCCTCCTGTGGGGCTTGCAGGGACCAAGCTCCCACCGCAGGCATTTCCTCACTTCTGCCTTGCTGTCAGCTTTGCCTCCTCTGAGCCAAGTGCTTCAAAAGCTGCTACAGAGGGGATAAGGTAAAAACCACACGCTCGCTTCCCCATGGAAATAAAATGCATTGGGCAAAAGCAGGCGGGAGGCAGAGGCTGAAGCAAAGCGGAGGTTTCAGGAGGCTGTAATATCAAGGCAGAGATGTGTAGAGTTTCTCTCCTCCAGATCACATCATCCATGCTCCTCTCCCATGGGCCACAGCGGTTGCTACCATCCCAGATGTGTTTTTGCCGGACAGTTACATCTCCCTGGCTGCTTCAAGCAGCACAGAATCATACAATGGTAGGGGTTGGAAGGGACCTCTGGAAATCAAATCTGACCTCCATGTGGGTCCCAGCACAACAGCCATCTCCAGGACCACGGACTTGTCTGCCAGAAGTTATCTGCTCTATGTTTGTGTCATGTGCCCAGGCTCCCGAAGGTTTTCCTCTTGATATAACCTGCTCAGGAGATGCTTCAAACACCAGGAAGAATAAACAGAGCATCTTGTCACTGTAGCTCTGTAAGTGGGAGAAGGGGCTGCAGCATGTGAGTATAGCTTTAAAGGGAAAGAGGATACAGATAAATTCTGTTTAACACCAGGCATGCCCCAAAATACTGAGATAAAACAACACCAAGGCACCGCTGAGTGCTGCATCTCTGCAGAAAACTGAGGAGGAAATGGAGATGCGGGTTATGGAGAAGGGACTTTACCACCCAAGGCCCACAGCTGTTGTTGGCCAACCACTCCACCTGGGAGGTGAGTGCAAACTGTTTGTGTGCGTGGCCAGTGCTGAAATACCCAGGTGTGACCCCCTCCTGTGGATACCGGGAGCCTGTACCCACAGCAGCATAGCACTGCTGCTGTGACACCAGTGCTCCCAGCATGGCAGTGAGCTGGGATGGAGCATCAGGCTGATGTGGCCAAGAGCTTCCTAAATCTGTTAGGTGAAGTGACATCCATGCTGTGGGCTTGCACAGACCTTCTTGGCATCTGTGCAGGCAAAGGCAATCTTGCAGCCTTCCCACTCTTCCTCTTTCCCTTCTCCTTCTTCCCTTAAATCCACATTAAAGACCACCGTGCTAATTATGGTTTTAAGGCACAGGGAAGACATGCACAAGAGCTTTCTGTAGCTCCAAACATTTATTTGTAGCTGAATATCTGCTAAGCAAGTATCCTTAAACTTGTTTATTCAAGTGAAAAACCCCAGAGCTGTTGGGAAAGAGGCTGCTTTTGTCATTAAAGCTGAGAAAGGAGCTAAAATCATTTATTCAGTTCTTAGTCCTGATGCATCTTTTCTGGCTGGCCATGGGCAAAACAATTCAGTGGCTTTTTCTAAGTGGTGAGAGCAAGGCAGGAATCATCATTAAGGTTCAAGGAAGCTGAGGTACCTAGTGCTCTTCTGAAAGTCTCCTGTCCTGATACCCTTGTACTTCTGCTCCCCAAAGTCAGCTCGAGAGGAGCCTTTCTCCCCAAGGACAAGACGGCTGCGTGATGCCACCTCCTCCGACACCGCTCATCTCCCATGGGCAGGACACTGGCAAAGTTCTGCGTGTGATTAATACTGATGGCAAGGGAGGAGACGACC